>JBBPCZ010000115.1:9157951-9178382 GCA_037974445.1 Brycinus macrolepidotus | reverse complement strand
TAATTATTGATTATATTGTATATATACTATGATGGTGCATCCTGATGCAGGTGTTCAGTTGCACACACAGTTTACATAATTTCGATAGAAAAGCACTGCTAACAGAATGGGAAGCTCTACAGCAGCAGACTTTAACCTAAAGTCTCTATGTCCAATGTCGTGTTGGCACGAGGGGTATAAATCCCCCTCCAGCACTGTTCTGTGGACCAGTGGAACTGTGTTTTCTGGAGTGATGGAGCTCCATCCAGTACCTTAGGGATGAGCTGGAGTGGCGTTTGTGATCAAACATTAGTACCTGAACTCACTAATACTCTTGTGGCTGATTGCAACCTAATCCTCACAGCAATGTCCCAACATTTAGTGTACAGTCTTCCCAGGAAAGCAGAGGCCGTTACTACAGCAAAAGGATACAAACTTTCAATTAGTCTTCTTGATTTAGGCAGAAATGGAGAATTCTATACACCAATTATATACACCTTCTTATATACTTTATTGTATACATGTATGCTTTATTTAATACACCTTCTATACACCTTCTTATATACTTTATTATATACACTTTCTTATATACTTTATTATATACACTTTCTAATATACTTTATTATATACACGTATGCTTTATTATACACACCTTCTATAAACCTTCTTATATACTTTATTATATAAACATTCTGTACACTTTCTTATACACTATCATATATACCTTCTGTACACCTTCTGATATACTTTATTATATACACATTCTATATTCCTTCTTCTATACTTCATTACATACACGTATGCTTTATTATATACACCTTCTATGCACCTTACATACTTTATTATATACACCTTCTAAACACCTTTTTATACACTTTGATATACTATACACGTTCTCTGTGTATATAACAAAGCAATTTCTAACGAGGCAATAAGGCTGCAGGCAGACCCAAATCTGACACTTATTTGTGCTGCATGCAAACAAACTGTCTCATCACCCCTCTGGAATACCAGGCCCTTTTCTCTCAGTCTGAACCTGCTGTAGAGCTGCAGGCAGGTCTGAGTTAGAGGCTCCTCACCTTTATCCGGACGTAGCAGTGCGTTCCCAAGGACGTGTCGCTAAGACAGGGAGGAGGGGTCTCTCGGACCGACCACTGGAAGGTGGCGGAGGGTCTGAGCAGAATGTTCCACCAGAGTCTGAGCAGAGCGGTGGTCGTGCACAGGGCGCAGTATCCATACACCAGAGTCCAGTAACCCAGCAGCCTGAGCTTTAGAGCCAGCCACACAGACAGCAGCAGCAAGTTGTGTAGCAGCCTCGCCATCTTTACATTACTGCGCGAGCGCGAGGGTCCACCGAGTCCTCTCCCCCCGCCGCGCGCCCTCCTGCCGTCTCGCGCGTGACTCGATAAACGCGAGCCTACATGGTACTGATGCTGCACTGATGGAGGATCTCTGCTGTACTGTCTCCTGTTAGTGCTGGGAGGATCCCTCTCTCCCTCTCTCACCGTGTGTGTGTGTGTGTGTGTGTGTGGAGGTGCACAGCAGCCTAGGCGAGGCTCAATGCGGGACACAAGGATGAAAGCTCAGACCACGAGGTGATGCTGCACCTCAAGTCTGAACCATTTGGAGTTTTAGTTGAAAAGCATGAAAAACACACAAAAATGACTGAACTCCTATTAACAAGTCGTGCTTTTTAATATATATTTACTACTACTACTACTACTACTAATAGTAATAATAATATCAGTCTCACACACATACATATATATGACCGATAGTATTGTCAATATCATATATATATATATATATATATATATACACTACTTTGTCCATCACATCCCACAGATGCCTGATCAGACTGGAAAAACATTTAATTTGCATATAAACAATACAAATAATATTACTGTTAACAAACAGATTATCGCTATACATAAAAACTGCAACAACCTCCACTTTTTGGAGAAAGCTTCCCTCAAGATTTTGGAGTGTTTCTGAGGGACTTTGTGCCCATTTAGTCAAAAGAACATTGATGAGGAGAGACACTGATAAAAAGCCTGGGTGGGGGGTGGCTCACAAATGACGTTTCAGCTCATCCCAAAGCTGCTGGATTAAGGTTAGGTCTCACTCAAATTCCTCCACACCAAACTCATCAAACCATGTCTTTATGCTGGAACAGGACAGTGCCTTTCCCAAACTGTTGCTCCAAACTTGAAAGCATGTAGTTGTCTAAAATTAACCTTCGCTGGATCTAAGGAGCTGAGCCCAAACCCTGAAAAACAGCCCAGACCATTATCCCTCCTCCGCCAAACTTAACTGTCGGCACAGTGCATATCATTAGGTCGCATTCTCCAGATTCATCGATCAGACTGCCAGAGAACAAAGTGTGATTCACCACTCTCGAGAAAACATTCCCACTACTCTAGACACCAGTGTTGGGTTGCTTTACACCACTCCAGCCGACGCTTGGCATTGTGCGTAGTGACATTAGGTTTGTGTGCAGCTGTTTGGCCACGCCAACCAATTTCATTAAGTTCCAGACCCACAGTTCTTGTGCTGATGTTTCCTCAAGAGGCAGTTTGGAATTCTGTAGTGATTCATGAAACCAAACGTAAGTGATTTTCATTCATTTTATGCTTTAGCACGGAGTTTGCGTTGTCTCCCACTTTGTGGCAGAGCTGTTGATGCTCCTAGACGCTTCCATTTCACAGTAATAGAACTTAATTTACCAGGGAAGAAATTTTACAAACTGACTTGTGTAAAAGGTTGGCTGCCATGATAGTGCCACATTTAAATTCTCTGAACTGTTCGGTATGACCCATTCTACTGCCATTGTTTGTCTACAGGCTGTGGTTTATTTTACACTCGTTACAGCTTGTCAATACTTAATTTTTGGCCAAAACATTCTGAGCATTATGCAGTAACTGCCAGAAATGAAACTGGGTGTATGAAACATACTATGAGCCATCTTACAGGTCACTAGAGTGTCAAAAGAAAACTGCAGTAAAACTGCATATTAAGAACTGCAGCCTCTTAATGGCAAAAACACAAAAACAACAGTTTAAATGAAAATATTTTTGATTTTATTGATTTAGCTTAACTTTTAAATAATATATTAGTCTTGTTTCCCTTGGTTCCATGGGATAGTAAAGTGCTTGCGTGGTGAAGTGCGTGTGCGCGCATGCGCGAAGAGAAGCGCTGTAGAATAGACCATGACATGTCCAGCGCTGCACTATGTCCTCCAAGCCCAAACACCGGGCCTGACTAAAACTCAGTTATGGCCAAGAGAAGCTGCTAACTTCGGGCACTGCAGTGTGCCCAGTATCACAGAGAGATTCACAATGTAATGGCACTGTTCTTTCAAGAGAATACAAGTAAACAATTTTCATTCATTGAAAATTGACATCTGGCAAAACTATAACATCTGTCCTGTGAATAACAAATACCTATTACGCAAACATAAATGCAAATACTTCCATATACACATTACCAACTACTACAGGGAAAAAAAAGAACAAAACTTTGATAACACAAATAAGACAATAATAAATCAGTCAACTGGACAGTCACTGCATGAGAGCTAATGTGGTAAACAGGTACTGAAGTCTGAAAAAAAGAATTAGCTGTTACAGTTCTGACAACAGCTAGTGCAAGAAGACCAACTACATCTGAATAGACATACCTATGGAATGTGTCAAATGATATGAAGACGATGACAAAATAATTGTTCAGTACAAAAAGTAGAAAACAGAAGTTACAAAATGTAAAATATGGAAGCAAAACATATGAAGTGATGTGCAACTGCCATTTCCTTACATATTTGCCTCTGTTACGAACAAACTGCCCTTCACAAATTAAGCAGCAAACTTAGTGCAGATATCTCAGAACCAGAACCCAATCAAAAAAAAAAAACCCCAAAACAAAACAAAACCACAAAGTGTGCCTAGCTCCACTTACATCCTACACTTTACAGTACTATCTTTCTTTTCTTTATTGTACAAGATCCATTTCAATATAAATGTGCTGAAGTAAAATGAGGTTACCATATTGTACGATTTTGCCCCTGGTGAAGTGCTATTAACCCGTTTCAGTCGCCAGGACTTCTTGTACTGGTCAGTGGGGGAGAGGAAACAGCCTTCTTTGTTCACTGAACAGTAGCATTTTTTTTTTTAACACACAAAAATGATTTATTATTTTACAGCAATCTCAGTCCAGGTTCTTCTCAAAGGTCGCCATGATGTCACTCTGCATGGTCATGTCAATAATTCCAGACATCTAAGGAGAAAGAAAATGGGGAAAGAGTCAGGCTAAGCAACAATGGTCACTTTACCCTAAACTGCAGAAACGTCTTTGCTTGGTAGAAAAAAGTGCCTGTAATAATAAACAATGATGGCCTAACCTTTTCCATGCTTTCCAAATGTATTGTGAACATAGGCTGTCACAAACATTAATGCACATTATTTGTTATATATGACGACCTTAAAATGTTTGATTGCTTCTCAAACAAAAGGTGGAACATGGAAAGCAAAACAATGCTTTTAATAGGGACAAATACTTGCGCCAGCTTGGAGAGATCATTGTTTATACTAAGCAACCAGTGATCAAAGTAATAATACAGCTATGGTGAAAAAACATTGTGTTATACAACAACTCGGGTACAACCAAACAGATCATGTGGTCAGAATTGAAATCCAGAGAAAAGGAGTAACTTACAGCTTCTCGTCTGCGTCTCTCCTGCTCTCTCTTGCGGGCCATTTCTCTGTCCCGGTCCACAGAGCTGTGTGCAGGAGTCAGAGGTGCGGCGGCTGTTGGAGTGCCTAAGATTGCTGCCATCAGAGGTAGCTCTGCAGACTCCACCTCCGGCCTTGAAGCCTGGCTCTCCAGCTTGGACTTAGCCTGCTGCTGCGTCAGGCTGTGAATCATTAAAAAGTCTGTCGGTACATTCACACAGCACTGCTGAACTTGATATTACACAGTCGTTTAGTGTAGGAGCCAGAGGGACCCCGAGTGAGGAGGTGAATTAATAACATGGGCAGCAGCAGAACTGAAATCAATCCTTTGGTTTGAGCTGTGCCAAGAAGCAGATTATAATGTGAGATGGGCTATTCCTCCTTAGAGTTCAGAGGATGGCATAACTGATGTTCTTAGGTTTCATTATTTTTATTCCATATGTTTTCTTTTGGCACCGCTTCCCCTCCAAGACCGTTTGAAATATTGGCACTGTTCCAGCTTTGACGTGCGTCATGGTCCAGTGTATACAACTTTTCGACTGAATGATCGGGGCCAAGTACTGATCATTTAAAGTTTGAATTTTTGTGGGTGAGTCATCTTAGGAATGAATACAAAGAGAGAGACTTCTATAGGGGAATGTTTAAGCATTGTGACGTCACATCAGTGCTGAACATGATGGTGATTGACATGGTAGAAATACTGATTGACATGGTAGAAATACACTCCTATTGAAGTAAGTAAAACATTCATATAGTTAGACACACTACAAAATCCTCAATCTCCCTCAGGCCTCAATCTCCTTCGAGCTGGGCTGAAAATCCCCAAAAGTATGCGCTTCATCCCCAACGAATGCACTTTCAAAGGAGGCCCCTAGACTCAAATTAAAACACCTGCACTTAAGCGAAGATGTACCATTGCGTGCATCCTTGAGAGTGACACTTTTACGACCCATCTAGGTCTGGGAAAAACCCAAATTATACTCTTAAATGCATCCAAGCCTATCGGCCTGTGCAATACCTACGCCTCAGTGGCGTCCAGTTCGTAGATAAGTGTATGACCTGAAGATTTAATTAGTGTCTACTAAGAGTTCACAGAAAGTACGTCATCGAAGATTTAGCGGATCTATAATAATGAGTTTTCGAAACTGCATCATGTCAAAGGTGCCAAGATAAACGCGTTGAACCAACCTGGACGTAAATTGTCCACAAGGCCTATGCAGCACATGGAGGCCTGTGCGTGCACATGGACATTTTTTTTTTTTTTTTTTTTTTTAAACAAAGACATGCCCAGTTATGAAATAACGGTTGAATGTTAATTTGTGATAACTGACCTTTTACTTATTGGTAGAAACATGGGAAAGTGGAGATATGAGATGGGAAGGTGGAGATATGAATGTTCAGTTATTAATGAAATTGAAACTTATTGGTGGAAAACCGATAATTAGGTTGAATCAAAAAATGGGTGTTGTATTCTTAAAGCCTATTTAACCCCAGTGCAGACCCCGCTGGAGAGAGCTTCTGATCGCCGCTCCCACAGACCACGAAGGTGCTGAATGCCTCAATAAAACAGCGACGCCCCAACTCTCTGACTACGTTTGATTTTCTGACTTAGAAAAAGTTTCAGATTTAGACTTTCGCTTCAATTCTCCACAACAAACAGAGCAAAAAGAAGCCACAGCTCAAGCTAAAGAGACGGTAGGCTACTAAACAGCTAAGGGTTTTCTGCTCTACGGCAACCTTTTCTCTGCAGTGTTTATTGTCTTTGTCCCTCCGCAGCCCTGCACGCTGTGTTATCTGTAGAACATGGTGCTAGGTTGTTCAGAAATTGATTACTCATTCATGTCTGTCTAAATTAGAATAACAGAATTGATGTGTTTAGCTTGACAGCCCTATCCTCAACACGTTAAACAATAAATTAAACAGACAAAAAAAATTATTATTTTTCACTCCAGCATTTTCATAAGATCAAATAATGTAATTTCCTGCAAGTCATTCAAATGTTAAGTGTGCATGTGTCATAAAAGAAAGTAACAGTTGACTTAGCAGTTGGGAAAGCTGTCTAAATTCTCAGACTATTATTGAATTCTGCTTATCGCCTTCAAAGAAGGGGACTTTAACATACTAAAAGCAGTAACAGATTTTAATTACATTCAAAATTATTTAGAATAACTCAGAATTCAGAATAAATATAAGACGTGGCAGGAAAACACCAGCAGGACAAAATTGTTGAACACTGACATCAATGGTCCTCAAATCAACAACAAAGTATTTGTCTTGTTTTAACTCCAGTATGAAACTTTTCAATTTTGAGAGGGTTTTTAAAATGTGCACAGTGTTACAGCTAAACTGTGTAATGTAAGGGACTAACACAAATCAAATCTCAAATTTAAAACCTACATTCAAGTGGGCGATGATTCGGGCATGTCGTTTGCATGGTACTAATTGGTGGTGTATAAGCCTTCATTACTTTTTAGCTACATTAGACGTCTACCAGTGCAAAACTGAAGATACCAAACAGGTCAAAGTTGATTTTTCAGATTCATCCCATGAATCTGGTCACATTGAGATTTGGCCAGGTTAGCTTGCCAGGTTCTCGTTAAAGACTACAGTAGGTTCACCATTCCTCCCCACCTGCTCTTGTCTGAGGTACTCTTCTCTCGGCCTGCCCCCAACTGGAGTTTACGGGCCCGCTCTCGCTCTTCCTTCTCCATGGCAACCTTGCGGAATTGCTGGAAACTCTCCTTAGATGACCGGATGGTAGAGGGAGTGACAGTGGCCATTTTGCCCAGGCTTGCCCATGAGTCTGCATTCTTCAGAACAATTTCCTGCAGGAGGGAAATGCAAACATTTGTGTGTAGAACTGAATTTCCAGCAATACTAATACTGCAGTACAAGCACTAGTACTTAGGGATGCACAATACATCAGTGGCAAATAGATTATTTTGAGATGCATAGGAAAATGAATCAGTCGGATACTGAAATTACAGACACTGATCACAACTGACAACTTGGCACCCAATTTTTGCTTGTGCATGCACTAATGTGCAGTTTCTAAAAAGGTACTTTTTTAAAAAGAAGAATGGCATGTTTGATTTAATGAAAACTAGCATGTTTTATCAATGGTTCATAAAGTTTCATTAATAGTACACCACTATTTTAATCTTATGTGAATTATGGTGTGAACTTTGTAATGAAGGGGAAAAGCAGTATTGATGGTATCGGTTTTGGCTACATCAAGGTATTAATTATTGGATATTGTTATCAGCCCAGAAATTCCATCTCTGAACATTTTTACAGAGCAGTGTAAAGTATGAATTACACACAACACAATAAGAATAACTGAAAGCATGTTTTTTTTAAGAGTACCTATAACCACCTATTTAAATACCACAGCTCACAACCAAAAGATAGGCCTGCATGCTTAAACCACACATGCCAGCTGTTATGAATTGTTAAGATATCTCAATTGGACTTGCTTATATACAGCACAATAAGATAGCAAATTAGAGATACCATTTTAGGAGCAATGGGCTTGACATCTTGGTTGGATTTGCACTGATCACCTCCTGCAGCAGGTTTAGGCCCTGTATAAAGTGTGTGAGATGAAAGAGTGGTCCATTGAGAAACATTTTGGTTACAAATGAGTAAGAGGAAAACTCTTGGGGGGGAAATGCTGACCAGGGGTTTTATGCAGCTGAGCAGAGGGTTCTCTCAACGCACCTGAATCTCCTCGCTCCTCCCTTACATAGGCCAGGGGGGGCAGTACTGGACACTGCTGCAGAGAGAGTGAGTGAGAGTGAGAGGGGAAAGGAAGGTGGGGGAGTGCAGCTTCACAGCTGAGTCCAGTTGCAGCATAAACACTTAAAGCCTTTGGCTTTGTCTTCACCAAAGACTTTGTAGCTGGCCAGTGCAGCTTGCAAAACTGTAGAAAAGGGAAATTGGATTTACCTCAGTCTTGCTGTTAGGCCAAGGTCTTGCAGATGGCGCTGGGTTTGTGGAGGGCAGCCCAGGAGGAGAAGTGAGAGGAGAAAGAAGGGCAGGGAAACCTGATTTAAAAAAAAAAAAAAAAAAAAGATACATGAACATTTATTACATGAACAAGTACTAAATCCATAAACATGACGAAACAATGCCTAGCTACCACAATGGAGGGCAGACAATGCATGCAAAGCTAATCAATCCCACAGGGATAATGTTTGAGGGCCACTGGAGAATAAGACAAGGGAGAGCAGTGGGCGGCGATTACGGCGATGCAGAGCAGCCTCTTACCTTCCTGCTGAGCCTTCAGCAGAGGCTTCTCTGAGGCAGCAGGGGAGTTGGCCTGGGGCTCCAGCAGTATAGAGTGAGGGGGACCTGGAGAATCACATGTGAAGGAGGGATCTACTGCACTCTGGGGTTGACTGGGAGAGGCAGATGAATGTTGGCAGGCTGTGGGTGGGGAATTTTTGGGTGAGGCTGTTATAAGGTTGCAGGGGGAGGGGGCAGGAGGGGGAAGACTCTGTTCTGGGGACACAGTAAGGGGCAGCAGGGGGGCCTTCCCGGTTTTCCGAATCAGAGGATCTGCTTTTGCAGTGGGTCTTGAAGGTTGAGGAGGCAGCCGGCAGTGCAGAGCTGAAGAGGAGGGGCGTGGTGAAGGAGGTTTAACAGAAGAAAAATTCAAAATTAAAGATTAATTTCTGTAATACAAAATGAAGGCGTAATTCCAATCAGGACTTCCTAGTCATCCACATAACTTGAACCCAAATTCAAGCATATCCAACGAGACAAGGCACACATTCCTACTCTATTTAGAGTTTAGACATCCAGTATAATGCAAAATTCTGCTGTGAAAACCACCCTTGGACAATGAGCTTTCCACTGTCTCAGGAAAAAATAAATAAAATAAAAATAAAAACTGAAGTTTCTTTAATTAAAGAAAAGACGCAAACATTTTAAACTAATTTCAGTATGAACAGTTTTTTTGCAACACAATTTGGCTGCACCTGCACACAAATACACGTGTAGTATTTGTGGATATCGCACTGTGGTCACCAGCCCTGCTCCAGAAAATTTTTCACTTCACACAACCAGTTCAGCTAGACAGTAACTTACTGCATTCAATGTTTTAAGAGCAACATTTAACTAATCTACAACAAAGAGAGGTGAGGATTGTTCTACTGAACAATCCTCACTTGCACGTAGTTATCCAGCTTACTCAGAAATTCTACTTAGTGACAAGTGCAAGGGATGTAACTGCAGGAACATAGATCTTTAGGAGAAAGGTTGGTGACCACGGTACATTGAGGGTGAGCAGATGCAGTGGCCTAACCTGGTGGTGATGGAACAGCCTCCTCAGTGGGTGGCTTGGCAACCTGCTCCAATTCTGTCTGCACAGACGGCTCTTTGGAGTCTTCTGCCGGCCGCCCAGACGGAAGGTGCGCCCGGCAAGGTTCCTTCAGCTCAAGGGGAATGCTCCGCTTGGACGCCTGATCACGGGGGGGAGGGGGAACAATGGGCTGTGTTTCACTCCAGATTTGCTCAGTGTGAAGTGAAATGCTCCATGCACCAAAAAAAAAACTTGGCAACAAGCTAAAAGTCACTTTATCTAAAAGCTTTAACCTTATATGTTTGAAGTTTTTTCATTACCTTGTTTTTACTTTTGTTGCCATGACCAGGGGCTTTGTTTTGCTTCTTCTTAGCTTTTTGCTCTGTAAGACATGCATAATGCTTGTTATTCAGCCAGAGCAGACGTAAGGGCCTAACCCAAGCTTCAGGCACTGCTAATGTCTATTGTGTTCCTTTCAGGACTGGGTGTTTTTAACGCTACTATCCAGTTGACAGAGCATGACAAAAACATATGTATACAGAATAGGGTAGTAGAAATATAAACTGCTACATAAGCAGAACAGTACAGTACAAATGAAGCATGCTAAATACACTTACAAGACCACAGAGCTAAAGTAACTAAACATTTAATTGAGTCAATTAACATTTAATTGAATTTGCAGTCAAGACACATGTGCTTTTTAAAACTTGGCCATATGTGAGTAAAATGTGCATGATTTCTCCCCCTATATTTAAATGTGATGGTGAGTGAAAGTGAAAGTAACATGTGATGGCAAAAATAAAAAACAAACAAAAACAAAAGAGAAAAAAAAAAAACACACCACTAATCTTAAAATGTACAACAGTCGTCTAGGAAAATGAGTTTTATTTGAACCTGGGGTGTCAAACACCAAGATCAATCAGCAAGCTTTATACCTGTTTAGGTAAATAAAATTTGCACAAAGCTACAAAAGAAGTAATGCAGTGGATTTTAGCAGGACAGATGGCTGCCTCCTACGACAAAGCTTTGTTTGGTCCTACTATGCCCATGCCAGCTTAGTTTACAATCTGGTCAGTACCATGTATACAACATTACGGTGTATTTTGATACAATCTACGTTTAAAGACTTTCTTTAACATATATAACTTTACAAAAAAAAAAAAAAAACTATCGTATGTACAAAAAGGTGAAATCACAATCTGAACCAATGCAACAAGAGAACACCACAGTAATGAGCTAGGACGGCAGTTTCAAATGAGGACCAGCTACAACTCAAAATGGCCAAAATTTGCCTCACACATTTCTGAAACTTCCAAGGAGCAGAGTTTTGTTACCCTGTCTAAAATTAGGTAAGAGGACCTGTTTTCTCAGTGCCTGCCCAACAGCTCAAGCTGTTCACGATTTATTTCCAATGACATTTGGGTCCTGGCTTTGGGTTAGTGCTGGACACAGCTCTGTTTAGGCTTCCACAGCTTGATTATGTATTATTGAGATGACTTTTGCCAAGTAGTAGGAATTAAGGAATTAACAAACAGCTTGCTAAATTACTGTATTATGGTTTTTTTTTTTTGGTCTTGTGTTTTTCTTGCTAAATTTTACAAGCTAAAACAATCATGTACAATTCATGTACAATTTGTTTGACCAATGGGTGAAACAAAGCTGAATTTGACAGGGCTTGGTTTGCACTGGAAATGTGAAAGGTGTGCAATTGGGTCACAACACTGAGCAATAGCTGGCCTCATTTCGAACTACAGCACTGTCTTAAAATGACTGGACATAAAGTGATTAGGATTAAACGTAAACAGAATTATCAACATCTAGAACAACAGAAAAAGATAATAAATAGCACCTGACAAAAACGAGAGAGAGAGAGCGCTTTGTGACAGAAGTTGTTCACTCGTTTAAAAAGGAAAAGTGCACAAAATATACAAAGGAAAAAAAGCTTACACTCATTTAACAATCTGCAAACAAAAAACTGAACTGAATAGATTAAGTATCGGCCGTTCCAGTAGGTGTAAAGGTGACATGGTTCTACTAATGACATGACCGAGGTAAAGCACTTTTTGTTTTTTCTCCTGTTTGTTTTATCTTTCCTTCAATTTACCACCTTGCGGGGCGGGGGGTGATTTCAGGCTTGCCCGAGAGAGGGTTAAGTAAGTAGGAAAGTGGGGAGAAAATGGAGAGTGCTTGTGTAGCAGCTAACCTGAATCAGAGTCACTGCTATCAGAAGAGCTAGAGTCAGTACTACTGCTGTCTGAGCTGGAGTCAGACGTGCTGCTGCTGTCACTGAGGCGGGACGGCTCTGCCAAATTCTTCAACTCTGCTGCCTCACCTGCACCAGGAAGGAAAGACACCAACAGGTGAGTCAGACAGCAGTGCCTCATCCAATAAACGCAAACTGTTCAGGTTTCAGATTTACTTTTACTAAACTATCTACCAATACACCAACCTCTATTAGCTATAAAAAATGTAGATGTAGTAGAAAACAAAAAGAATGCTTACTCTTGGCCTTGGTCCTCTTGGTTGAACTCTGCTCTTCACTGGTATTCAGTTTCTCAATCTCCGTCATCTTTTCCTCCGTCATCTTTTCCTGTTTGACCTTTTGGAACTTTTTCTCTACAACAAAAAGGTGTGTGAACAGATGATACAAACGGTATACAATCACCATTTACATTACATAAAAAAACAGAAAACAAAAGCATCTTCCCACTCCAATTTGCTGGCACAGTTAGAGACTGTAGCCCTTCGTTAAAGATCAGTTTCTGATCACAGAGACACTGGTTTTTGAGTGGTGGACCACTCTCAGCTAACAGTGACACTAATGTGTTTAAAAACTCCAGCAATACCGCTGTTCCCAATGTTCTCATTTCACTGCCACACACATTATAATGCCACTACCATGTTGGTGTCTCTGCTGGGTATGGTCCACCACCCAAATAATATCTGGACAGTGGAACTGTGGTGCAAAATGGCCAATGACAAATGTTATTGAGGATGGCTAACGACAGATGGGCTGCTGTCTGTAACTGTACACCTTTGTACTTGCGCTCACTGGCCGCTGCAAAGCTTATGTTTCCAATAAAAAGGACAGGGAGTGTACATCAATGGGCAAAGTCCTAATAAATCAGGGTCTTGATCTGTACTCTACTCACGATCAGGCTTCTTGGGCTTCTTCCTGAGGCAAGTCAGGACAAAGCTCTCCAGCGCTCGAAGCGTAGAGGGCTTGAGCATCTCAAAGTCAATCTCAATCTCCTCGGGGTCTGTGTCTTTGAGTGTGGGCTCTCTGGCCTTGATGATGTTTACTACTTTGCCTAGTTTGTCTCCAGGGAGCTTGTTGATGTCCAGACTCAATCTTCGCTTCTCCTCATAGGACATGGGCAGAGCAGGATCTTCCTCTTCAGATTCATACCCTCTATCTTTATTCCGCCTAATGATAACAGAGTTTGGATTTAGACAGTTGAGATAATGTTCACACAGGCTAAAGCAAGACCATGTGTGAATCTGTGTGTGTTTACCCACCCTGAGGACTTGCTGTTGTTGGTCATCTTTTGCAGTTTTGATGGAACTGCTTTCCTCATTTCGCCACCCTTTCTCTTGCTTTTCTTCTTCTTCTTCTCCTTCTTCAACTTCTCCTTTTTCTTTGGCTTCAGCAGAGGTGTTTGGGTCAATAACTGCAGCTGTTCCCGCACTGCTTTCAGCTGTTGGCACAGATAATAATAATAATAATAATAATAACAACAACAATAACAGTGATGGTAATAGTGACCTACAAGTACATTTCTGTTCAATACCTGCTCCTCTAGGTTAGCCAGACGCTGTGCTCTCTCCTCCTCGTTTTCAGATTCCGAGTCAGATGAGCTTTCTGACAAAGATGATTCTGTGTCACTGCTGTCAGAGCTGGACAGGCTTTCTGCTCTCTCTTTTTTCCCTCTCTTGGGCATGTGGGGCTGGCCTTGACCCAAAGCCTTCGGCTCGTCTGGGATCTTGGCAAAGCGTGACTCAAAAATGTCCTGTGCAGAAAAGACCAACATTTACAGTCAGAAAACTCTTTCATGCACACCAGGAAGAGGCATGACCCTAAAATCTTGGCCCTAACACTCAGCTCTTATTTCCATGTGAAAGAATGAGAGGAGCTGTACTTCCTAAGGCTGCACACAGCCAGCACACACCTGGAGTTTTCTGGCCATGGCCACAACCTCATGGGTAGGTGGGTTGTACTTGTAACAGTTAGAGAACATAAGCCGCATATCTGCAGCAAACTGTAATGCATCTGTGTATTCACGGTTCTCCATCTTTTTCTGAGAGGGGGAAAAAAAAAAACGTTAGCAATCAGCCTACTATACAACTTTACAAAACATGTGCATTAAAAAAATCCAGAACTGATATCCAGAGATCTGTCCCAATTATCGAATTACACACAAAGAAAAACACACAAAAACACCAAACACTTAGGACTACTCAATGACTATAAAACTGTTCCCAGTATCTGAAACCGAAAGTATCTTACTTTAATGGTGCTCAAGTCCATGGGTTCATGGATGATGTCATGATAGTCATGAAGGCCAAGACCTTCTGTGTCCACAGGTTTGTAGAATGGCCAGGCATAGATGGCATGTTTCTTGGCAAACATCTCCTTTAAGATGCCATTGCAGTATTTAAGTCTCTCTGAAAGTTTGGCCTTCCGCCCCACCTGGTGCTGCTGGGGGGACTCAGGCAGGTCTTTGCGTGGCGGTTTGATAGGCCTACCGCTTCCCCGTCGGGAGAACAACTTCAGAATCTTAGGCTCTGTGACACAAGGTGACGACTCGCTGCTAGTTATGGAGGCGGTGGGGGTTGTGGTGTCTGCTTTTCTTTTCACACCTTTTTTCAGCTGAAAAAAAGCATCGAGTCAAATGTGTTGAGATTCCCATACATCAGTACCTTACATAAATACTGTACATTTGTATCGTAGTACAACAGCAATGCATTCAGATCACTATTAAATTTGATCAATGATACTGGGTTCATGATTCGATATTCTCAAAGTATTTTGTGGGACCAAAATATGAAAGAAGAATGGAAAAATGTCAGAGGTACTTGACAACCTAATAAGTCAACTAATTAACTGACAGTAACTTTGAACATGCTGGTGTAGAGTAATCTGAACATCTTTCAAACAACACTGTTGCACTATATGGCATACTTGATAGAATACAGCTCCTATAACCCATCTCCATGATGCTTTTTGTAGTGTTTTTGCATAGCAGTGTACTGCAATGGTGTATACTATCAGAAGGACTGACTTTTGCTTCAAGATGAGCAGACAGAGGAGCTGAGGGCATGCTGTCGAGAGCTTCAGAAGGGATGACTGTCACAGTTTGCTGGAAGACCACCTCAGACACAGGAGACTGTGGCCTCATTTTCCCCAGTCCTGCTAAATATATAAATATAGACACATACAAAAGGTGACACAGAGACAGCTTTTGTTTTTACTGCATTTAAAAGTCTGGTTTCTTCGGCAAGGATTAAGCATTTTATTGTACTAAATGGCAATATAATTTAAAACCCTGAAAATGCTGTCACAGCACGTATGCGTAGTATAAATCTAGTACATTATTGTATTCTCATAAATCACTGCCTTAGATTCCTTAATGGATACCTGTGGATGATTTCCTCCTTCCTTTCAGCGGTGCTTTGTTGGTGACTGCAGTGACCTCATACTCATCCTGGGGCATCTCAGCCACTTTCTCCAGGAACAGCTTCTCAAGGGCTTGAGCCATCAACACTATGTCATCTCCTGGCTAAAGAAAAACAAGGTTTTGTTTAAAATAAAGCTTTCAACCCACTTAAGAAATCAGATTTTACCGTAATGGAGCTCTTACTCGATTGTACACATAGCAGTTTGTGAACATTGTGTTGAAATCTTCAATACATTCCATTGCCTTCCAATAGTAATTGTTCTCAAGACGCTTTTTGATGGTGTTCATGTCCATTGGGGTTTTAATGATTGTATAGTAATCCTGAAATCAAAACCAACAAACACTGAAGTCAACAACATTACTCACAGCTCTCGAAACATGATTTCACTCGATTATTTACAATTGAAAAACAAAACTAGATTTCCCTCAGTCATTTACATAAACATCTCCCTGCTGCCAAGTGAAGCTAAATTTTGTGCTTTTGTGCTTTAGCATTAGTAGTGGTTTAAGTTTAATGCCACATCAGCAACAATGGTTATGTCATGGCAAAAAGGTGTATTAAACCATATAAATTATTTGGAAACAAGAGACATAAATAAGTAAACAAATAAATAAGATTCTTTAAATCAATATTTGATCAAAATTCCAAAACCTTATGTGGTAGTACCTTATTAAAGACATCTTCCAGACTATCTTGGCAGTAAAATCGTTACTCAAAGCAGAACAACGAAAAATATGCTATTGTGCTTTAACATGTCAACAAGTCAGTTAAAGAATCCCTTCATGAGTTGAATCCAGGAGTGCAGCTGATCACAGCTGTCCCGTAAAAGGCACAGTAAAGCTGGATTGCTTTACAGCCTAATATACTGTAGGTATATAAATAGTACTGATACTGTGTGCAGCATCACTTTTATATCTACATACTTGTCTGGACAAAACTGTTTTAAATTTATATTTTTTAGGCTTGGACTTTTAGGACTGAGGGCTTAGTTACTGCTTTTTGCCCCTGTCTGATCTGGCCTGGCCCTCCAGTGCTTCATTAGACTCACAGGCAGGTTGAGCTGAACAGCATCCACAGGCTGTCTGAAGGGCCAGGAGAAGTGATGCCTCCAGAGAGCTCGGACCGCCACCTTCTCGAGGTACTGCAGCTGGTTAGTGAGCCGGCCCGGCTTTTTGGGGTTCTTGTACTCGGGGGGAGGGGGGTTCCCCTTCAGGGCGAGGGTCGTGGCCGACATGGTGGTGTGGGCTCTAAATAGCGAGGAACGCAGAGAGGAGAATGTCGAGAGCTCCGTCTGGGCAGCTCAGCACTCATTACACATCCTCTGTTTGAGCCACACTGTGGAAAAGGGAAACATCTCTTCAGCACAGCACACAGACCAAGACCACGTGGTTACAAAAACGAAAACTGTTTAAGAACTGTCCACCGATCTTAAAATTTGCACTAGTAATGGGGACATATCAAAGGCTTTTTTTGATCAGATTACAACATACGGAGCTGCCAGGAAACGGTACCAACGAACCAGACGTTGAATAGATATGAGATTAGGGCACTTCCACATCAAAGGAGGTCCTTTATCATCGAAAAAAGCCAAGCTCAACACTAATTCGACGCTTTTACCAAAGAGCTTTTGTCTGGGCCACATAAAACTGATAAAAGCTACTTGATTTACAATCCATGACATTGTAAAACAACTGCTTGTTTTCTACCGCACCATTTCCCCCGGGTTTGTGCAGTACTGACTGCTGAAGAGCCTGGCAGTCTGCACTGCCCCCTGTTGGATTGAGAATTGAGGAACAGCAGCAGAGTAGATTTCACTAACTCCTTATATCGTTCTTGTTAAGGGTGAGGATACCCTGAGGCTGAAAACGGCCAACAAAGTAAACTAGTACCTACTTTTGCCACCAGCGCCTCATGAAAACCGATGAAAACTTAATTAAGATCCTCTGACTTCTGTTGCAGTTAGATAAACACGTTTTCCTGCTCATACACTAGACTAGTTAAGTGTAGCACTAGATAAACCATCTTATTCCAGTTTGAGGGATCTCAGATCTAATAGTTAGCCCTCAATATATATATATATATATATATATATATATAAAATGAGACAAATTCCACTTTTAATGTAACCAAGAGAACTAATTCAGTTCTAGTGGCACTCTATAGCACCTCTGGCTGACTGAACCTTTTTACAGGTTAGCAAACGCCACCAGCAATAGTTTTAAGTCTCATTACACAGCTAAACTAAACCAGGAACACAGCCATTAGTTTATAAACAAGCAGCTGTCCACGTTTCTAAACGACTCTAACTTCTTAGATGCAGAAACCAATGCTGCACCTACTCCTCAGCACTTACCCCAAACACTTCATGTCTTCTCTCCAGTAGAAAGGTTACATTACAAATACAGAGCTTTCTGTGCACTTTATTCAGCAAGTACATTTCAACAGAAGAAATACACGACCTGACGATGACTTAGTTTTTTACACTGAAATGAACAAGGGTGGAAAACATACAAACCTTTATAAAAATATACATAAAACTATACGACAGAATGCCAGATAATGCGGCTAATTAAGAGAATTTTCACTCCAAAGTCCATTGGGACTCGAAAGAAAAGAAACAGAAGTGGTAAACTGCAGTTTATTTGCCAATACTTGTACATTTTATTTACAGAAATCTACAAAGTAAAAAAAAAAAAAAGTTAGAATTTAACAGACGTTGCTTTCTGCTCATAGCAATTTTGAGAGCTGAACAAACCTGCTTCAAAAACGTTGAAGGAAAAAACAAACACCACAAACATAACATGCCCAAAATGAGCAGAGTCGAGTTTAGTTTCGAAAAACTGACCAATTTCGTGAGGAATTGAGTGTTTAACGTCCTCTGCCTCCTGTGGACACCACGCTGCAGTTACATAAACCTCGTGATCTCTGTCTGCATGATGTAATCGCCCTACACGGGTTACACCAAAAAACAGGTCAAATCGAGCCACAAAGCAGCACTTCTCACCTATTGTGTTTTTAAAAACATGTGAAAAAATATTACTCGAATATTTTTACATTTCTGTTTAATAACTGATAATACGGAAGGTAAAAAAACAACTGACGTTCTTTATAAAACTTGGCAACAAAATGGCGGCTGCGCGGCCAAAACAAACGGTCGCGTCCCAATTGGTAGAATCGTACTAGTGTTCACTAGTGATGGAGCGAGCCGAGTTGCTTGCTAGATAAAACTATTGTAAGAAAAACTTTTTTTGCAACAAGTCCCAGTTAACATAATTTGACGTGTCCAAATAAATGGGTATCCAAATTAGAATCGTGCAGCCTTTCACGTACACTAATTATAAAACTAATGAAAACTAAAACTACCATTTGCAAAAACAAGCAAGTACCAATTAACTTAATTTAGAACGTGTTTAGGTAAGTGGGTATCTAAGCACATGAGAATCGTACTGCCTTTCAAGTACACTAATCGGGACGTACCCGAAGCTCACTAGTTAGGGTCCCTAGTTAGAAAGTTACAGCTCGGATTGGCACGCGCCCCTAGGTTTTAGTTTAGATCTTCACTCTAGTCCTGCTTTGCTAAGCTGATCTCTCCCGCCCCCAAACACATGTAAGATAGTGAACAAGGCGTGAACTCGCATGATTACAGTGCCTCCGACTCTCTCTCTCTCTCTCTCACACACACACAACCCGTGTTACACCGCTAGCTGAACAACAGGAGCTAGCTCAAAATGTTTTACCTTTCCGTCTCTGGGCACAACAACGAGCGTTTTAACCTGCCGACCCTGAGACAGACGGTTCTGTGCCGAGGAGCTTCTGCTGGAAAGATGGTCAAAGAAGGGTCTCGACGTTTCTACGCCTGGGATACAGGACGTCTACGTTTACTACGTCTCAAAATAAAGTCTTAAAATCAAACGTTTTTTATTCTTATTTTAACGTTATATTTTCCCCTAAATACGCGGCGTAAGCGAACTCTTCAAATGGCGGACCAACGGCTCTCGCAGCAGCCCGCCCGCTATTTATACCCTCCTGCCCGGAGCTCGGGCTCCGATTGGTCAAACGCCTTCACGTGCTCTCATTTTCTCGTTTTCTTTTCACTCGAAAGAAAAATTCAGCGATAACGACCAGAACAGTCAGACTATGATGGGTCTTTTTCTCCCCAAAAATGGGCCCTAATACTGAAAACAATAAAATAAAAAAAAAGACGTACGTCAGAGTGTTTTTTTAAAAGTGCCACATAACTGGTCTCCCCACGTCACATGACCAGTTCTAGAACATTCTCTCGATCTGTCACGGGCTCGGTTCCTCGTCATAAAATGCAGTTTGCTGCTAAAATGCCTTCTCCCTTTCCCCCCATGGCTGTTTGCTTTGCGCCAGGTTTCTCGCCTGTGTCTGATATCGCGGACCGCAGCAGCTTCAAAAAAAAATCTCACAAAGAGAAGAAGGACACGGTCAGAGAGAGGAGGAGGGAAGAGACCGCGCATGCGCGGGCTTTGGCGGCAGGGATTGGCAAAGGAACTGACGACTCAGTGACGTCACTCTCTCTCTCTCTCTCTCTCTCTCTCTCTCTCTCTCTCTCTCTGTCTGTCTGTCTCTCTCTCTTTCTTTCTCTCTGTCTGTCTGTCTGAGAAATTTGCATTGTTACAGCAGCAAGTGGGCAGAACAAAAGAAGAAAGTAGAAGCAGCATAACCAATAGAATAAAAGCTATACAACACAACAGTACACAGTGGATGCATATATATA
>JBBPCZ010000115.1:9141422-9157851 GCA_037974445.1 Brycinus macrolepidotus | reverse complement strand
GCACTTTTGTTCATATAGCAGTACTTTTAAAATAAAAGTGTGCAATACACTACTTTTGAATTCATTATTGAATTTTGTGTATAACAATGCAATTAATTGCAGAAAATCATGCGATTAATCGCGATTAAACATTTTAATCATTGCCCAGCATTATTTTAAACATTTACATACATTATTAAATGGTTTTATTTAAAACAATTCCAAGATATAAATACTATACTGAAAATATTACTGTAACTACTATATAATCAAATATTCTCAAAAGTCATTTTACCTGCTGCATTGACAAGTCTGCACTACTGACGTTTTTCAGTTCCTTTCTATGTCAAGAAATGTCAAAAATGTTGCAAAAATATAAATGAGAAATAATTCATGTCAAATTACGCCATGCTTCTGATATTGCTGATGATAGCTACGGCTTTGGAGAGTCAACACATCCATTCCTTTAAAAATCTCTATATTCAGTTTGTTGACGAAGCTGTCTAGACTCATTGAGCTCTTTGGTTCTGACGAGTTTGAGCCGAAAGTGGATTTATAAAGGTCAAAAACGGGGGACATTTCAAAAGCCCAAATGAACTTTTCCCCTGGTGCTGAAGTTCTGTTTTTGTTTTGGACAAGGGCGGCCTCCCCGAGAGACGTCCAGATTTCTTCTGTTTTTGGAAATCCAAAACTAGGACATTATCTAATCTGCTGCATCAACATTTTGGCCCGTGATTCGTTCCACATGGACTGTATAGGGATTCGCCTTTCGTCTATATTTTCTTTTTTCTTTTCTTTTTTTCGAGTGCCGGCATTTTAGTTACCAGACTTTCGAATGGACTAAATAAACCTATCATCTTGGCCTTTATCATCAGGACAGAAATAATTAGTGTAGAAACTGTTTCCTAGAAACAGTGCTAATATTTGCTCTGCTCCAGAAGTGAGTAATACTTTATTTGTAGATGAAGGGGCTATATTTGCATTTGTCCCAGATCAGTCACGTATACCTTGTTGCTACACAGGATTTTACCAGTTTATTTTCTCCCAATGTATTTGGAGGCAGTTTCCTAGGTTTAAAGAAAGTCTCCTCTTCTACATGACCACAGCACCTTTAGGGTTTCTGGTGTGAATGAGACCTAAGGCCTTCTTTTTTGCATGAAGAAGAACATTTTTGTTTATTGATTTAAACATAAATGTCTGCATCTTTATTTCACATACACTACATGCCCAAATGATAGCAGACACCTGTGCATCCAACATTTCATTTGATACCAAGGGAATGTCAAATGAAATGTTGGATGCACAAGTGTCTGCTATCATTTTGGGCATGTAGTGTATGTGAAATAAAGTTTCACATACACTACACACTTCGTCTACAAATAATGTATTACTCACATTGTGTATCCCCCCCCCCCCCACTACAGTAACTGTGTCTACTCTTCTGCCTCTACCCAATCCTGAGGACCTTCATGTGCAACTCATTAATAGCTCCCCATTCTACTGACATAGCTTTTCTATGGAGATTGTACAAGCTGTGTGTGTGCAATTGAATGCCTGTGTCAACCACTGATGCACACCGAATGCAGCTGAATTCACTAAAGGGTGTTTACTAACTTATGAACACACAGTTTTTAGACTACTTGACAAAGTTCTTTTTAATTTAGCAACTAGTGAGAACATACAGCCGAAGAAGACCTGCAGCAGTTTTAGCTCTTGTGTGTGGTGCACTTTAATGCTCTGCTTCATTCTGGAGCTCCTCTTCTGGCACAAATGAAATTACTGTCCTAGATAAACAGCGCACATGTCTACAAAATCCTCTTGGTTTTGTATTATTTAAGAAAATCAGTATTGATCAATAATCCTGATTTATCAATTTTCCAAATTTGCATTTTGTTCCAGCCCTCCCGCTGCCTGTTTAACATTAATGTACTGTCAAGTCAAGCTGGTTCATTGTCATTTCAGCCATAAGCACAGTACACAGTAAAATGAAACATTCCTCCAGGACCTAGATGCAAATCTAGAATAAAAACAGAACACCACAAGACTATAAGTGCAGACAGGACAAAAATGCTCAGAGTGCAAAGAGAGCAAGAGAGAGAGTGCAAGAAAAGCATAAGAGCAACAATACAACAAGACAAGACAGCATTTGGTGTAGTCGTTAAAAGCAGCTACAGTACAAGTTTGAAAGAGTACAGTATTATGACGGATTCATTATGACACATTCAGAGACAGGCTGTTGGTTCTGCACCCCCTCTCTATACGCCACCTTGTTGTTCCCACTGATCAAAGCCACCATGGTCGTGGGGGGCCCCACAGCATGGTGTTACTGGAGTTGTTGCTCCGGATTCTGACTGACTGTGGTCTCCCAGTCAGGAAGTCCAGGATCCAGTTGCAGAGGTTGGTGTTCAGGCCCAGCAGTCTCAGCTCCCCAGTCAGATGCTGAGGAAAGATGGTGTTGAATGCTGCACTGAAGTCTATGAACAGCGTTCTCACATAAGTGTCCTTTTTGTTCAGGTGGGTGAGGGCCAGGTGAAGGGTGGTGGTATGGCATCATCTGCTAAGTGGTTGGGATGATATGCAAACTGCAGTGGTTCCACTGAAGGGACAGCTGTGGTTTTATATGCCTCATGACGAGCCTCTCAAGATGATTGGTGTGTGTGCGGCGGGACAGTAGTCATTGAGGCAAGACACTGATGACCTCTTTGGCACGGGGATGATAGCCGTGGCTTTGAAGCACGTTGGAATGGCGGTAATGCTCAGAGGGACATTGAAAATGTCTGGGAGGACATCTGCCAGCTGGTCTGCACATCCCCTGTGTACACGGCCAGGCTTGATGTCTGGTGTGGTGGCCTTCCGTGGGTTGTCTCTAAGCAGTTTTTTTTGTCCAGGGAGCAAACATTGACTAGTAGGATGGATGGGGTAGCTGGCTGGCTAGCGCTAGCTTTTAGTTTAGCATGGACCCTTGCCTGCTTGTCACGCTTCTACTTCCTCGCACAGCGCTTTCGATGCCCCCTCCCCTGACCAGCGGCCCCCGGCAATAGCAAGCCGATGTCACAGAGTTTGTCCAGTAATCCATTGTTGAGGCAAGTTTCTTGTTGATATCTTAGTTGTAGAAGAGTCTAACAGTGATAGACATGTTCATCTGTCAAGTGAAAGTCGACTACAACTACACTTTTCACTAAGTGTTGGCTCCCAGAGAGGCCTCTGCGCCATCATCTTGGCCTTTCTAGGCCATTTCCAACCCAGCACAGCATAGTTAAGCCTGAAAGTCAGTTAATCATGACACTAGTTGGTAAGATTGGTGCTGGACTCCCACACACAAACACACACACTTCCTGCTTCATCTTGACTGAACTGAGACTAAGTTTTGAGATCCAATCTTTCTCTGTCAGTGGGAATGCTGGCAGTCCTTGGGGATCTCTGCCTTTAGATAGAAAATAGTAGTATGTAATAAATTATATTGCTGTGATAAGAAATGTTTTGATTGGCCACAACTTTGGGTGTTTCTTTGTAGAACTTTTCTAAATGAGAGTGATAGAGCAGCCCGGAGCATTTACAGGTGTTATAAATGTTCTTTTGGCAGATTTGGTTTGGTTCATTAATGCCTTGTGAGTAATCAGTAATGACACTTTCATCAGAAAATCTGACTCACAAAGTGGAGCATAATGTCAAGTCATAATGACCTTACACATTAGTCAAGGATTGAAAATCAGTACGAAAGGTGCAAAGCAAGCTTTTTTTTCTCTCCCCTTCTCTCTTTTTGATCATCTTTCTTCCTCATCTTTCCTCTTTACTCCTCTCCCTATTTCTCTCTCCTGGAACCTGTGCAAACCATTTCTCCAGATCTCTGGAGTTATTCTTTTTTATAGTGCTGCTGTCCAGAGGCTGTAACTTGCACCTCTTCCATCAAGCCACTTGATAGATAGAAAGACACACAAAAACACTCTCTCACACATACACACAGACACAGAGGGTTCTTTTTTTTTTTTTTAAAAAAGAACAGAAATTCCTGTTATTCTAACTGATACTATAACTGTGAAACTAGTGAAACAGCTCAACTTAAAGTAAATAATATGGTCTTTGATCCTACTTTCGATATTACACTGCACTTGCTTTTTGATCATTACAAATAACAGTGAAAAATGTTCATCTTAGAGTATAAGATATGCTGTGTTTCTAGCATCACTCACACATTACAAAGAGACAAGTAAGTCTCGAGGAAGGTTCTCTGTTGACTTGGGCTCGACTAGTCCTGGACTTGAACTTGTCTTGGACTTGACAAAGGTGGCCTTGACTACAGCTTTGGTATCTGCTACCAAAATGTTGTAGCAGATCCTTGAAGTCCTGTAAGATTATGAGGTGGGGTCTCAATGGATTAGACTAGTTTGTCCAGCACATCCCACGAATGCTCGAACTGATTGAGATTTTGGAAATCGGAGGCCAAGGTGACACTTTGAACACTTTGTTGTGTTCCTCAAATCATTCCTGAACAATTTTTGCGTTGTGGTAGGGTGCATTATTCAGCTGATAGAGGCCACTTCCACTGGCAATACTGTTGCCATGAAGGGGTGTTCTTGTTCTGCAACAATGATTTAAAAACAATGTGAGCCATCAGACCAGGCCACCACCTTTGGTTGCCCCATGGTTCTGATGCTCCTGTGAGCTTTATATTCAATTTCGGCAGTAGACAGGGGTCAGCACGGCACTCTGTACAGCTACGTAGCCCCATGAGCAACAAGGTGCAATGAACTGTGCTTTCTGACACCTTTGTATCATAGCCAGCATGAACATTTTAGCACTTTGTACTACAGTAGCTTTTCTGTGGTATCAGACAAGATGCACTAGCTTTTCTTGCTTCACTTGAAAAAAATGGAAGCATGGAGTTTTATTTAAAAAAAAAAAAAACCCAAAAAAACCCCACTTTAACTCATATTAATTTAGTTGTTCCTGTAAATTAACCCTGGGTTAGAACATCAGGATAGAAGTCTTTAAATACATGGACTCAAGCACAAACACACACATACATACTTGCATACTCTCACAGTCTCTATATGAGGCTGTGGTCAGATTTCACTGCTGAAACTGAGAGTTGTATGGGAGCTGATCCAGGTTTATTAGTTAGAGACACTTGCCAAAAACAGCACAGGCAGGTTGCTTTTTTGTGAGGTGAGAGGAGAAAGGGGCAGGGCTACAGGAGACGCAAGTGCTCACATGTCCTACAACCCCGCCCCTTCCTGCCCTCTCATCACTCCATCCATTTACTCTGCCACACCTCAGAGGCTGGTTTGACACATTAGAACATGTAGGAACCTAGCGCTTATCAGTTTTACCTTCTGTTCTGTTCACTCATACAGAAAAACATAATATGCAGCTGTTTGGCTTCTGAGAGCCAGCTAGCTAGCTAAATGCAGATTTGACCTAGATGTTGCTATGCCAGTTAGATTTTTGTATCAAAAACTTGATACTGAGCTACTGAAGATCATGTAAAGTCTCAGCTTTCATTAATGTATCCGTATTACTGTAAAATGTAAACAACAAATGTAAATCAAAGACAGTGACAGTTTTGCTGCTTTTAGAAGAAAGCCATGTTTAGCAAACTTATGACCTTCCTACTAGTTTTCTCATAGACACTAGTGAACCGTGGATTGTGTCTTTCCATACACATATAGTTTCAACTGGAGATGGGAAGGCATCCCCCACTTTTAACATCTGAGAAAAATCGTAAAATAGGCCAGGTCGTGCCATGTTGATGGCTAAAAACCATCTAAAGTAGACCAAATGACTGATCAGTGGATTAGTGGAGTACACTTATTTCCGTGGTTGCACTACACCCATTTCTGTTGTTGGGCACACTAAATTACAGTGTTTACACTAGCAACGTGTTCTGCATTACTCAGTTCTGTGAGGGTAAAGATGAGGAGGCAGAGAAATTAGTTCAAACTATTTAAAGCAGAAAAATAACAAGAAGAAGGTCTTTTGTTGAATATCCCTTACATCAGCATTAACTTCAGTTATGTTATTGTTTTTAGCTACATTTTACCAGATAAATAGTAAAATGAGGCTTGAATAAGTTTCTCCAAATCTGAAATTTGGCTTTTTCACATTGATCAACATATTGTCTTGCAGGTGTTTAACTCTTCCGTGTTAGACTGATCTGAATAAAGTTCACATAAAAAAAACCCTCATCATTTTCTTATGTAACTCTCTTTTGCATTTCAGTAATCTATCTATCTGTTGGCACAAGATATCTTCAAAATGTCTTCTTTTGAAATGTGTTGATCTCCTCTTTTCTCCTAAACAGTATTAAGATCTTCTTTACTTCTATTGAGACAAATACAAGTCTTAAGACTTGTAGGCAACTCTCTCTCTCTCTCTCTCTCTCTCTCTCTCTCTCTCTCTCTCTCTCTCTCTCTCTCTCTCTCTCTCTATTCATCCTCAGTCTCCCTCCTCTTTAATTACAAGTTGTGGCAAAATGATTAGCTGTGGGAATGCTGAAAAATACAGTACAATTGGTTGAAAAGTATTAGGAGTCCTTGATAACATGATTTTCACCAAGATGCTTTTTCATGCATATCACCCTTTCTTACGCACAGATGATCAGTGTTGAGCAAGGCTACATGCTCTTCTGTCTATTTGGCTGAGAAAAGAGTGTGTTGTTGAGACTGATGACTCTAAACACTGAATAAATCCAGGCATCATTACGAAAGAGAACGCTGTTTGTTTAGTCTGTTTGTCTGAAAAATGATCCTCTGAGCTTGAACAACATCACAGTTTTATACTGCATTAAAACTACTCTCCAGCTTTCTCCCTCTAGTCTAAGCAGTCTTGCAGACAGAATGTAGAGACTTTATAAAAGTCAGAGCTCCAATGATATATAGAGCTGGTGTGTGTGGGTCTGTCTGTCTATGTGTGTGTGGGTGTGTGCATGTCTGTGTGTGTGTGTGTGTGTGCCTGTGTCTGTGTATGTGTGTGTGTGTATGACTGCATGGGCCAGATTGTGTGTGCTTCCAGAGTATTGCGCAATACCTGTAATTTGAGCCATTGCAGTGGAGAGAAAGAAAGACAGCCCAATTGAACACAAGGAGAGAGAGAGAGAGAGATAGAAAGAGAGAGAGTCAGAGATACAGCAAATAGAGACAGTAAGTAAGAAAAAGGGAGGTAGAGAGGAGGAGAGTAGGAAGAAAGAAAGACAGAGAAAGACAGATAAATACTTACATACGTATATATATTATGTGACCATTTGTGCCCAAAATCCTGTTCTACTGGTATGATGGAGATGCTTGGGGTTGTTTACATAGCAACAGCAAGCCCATAATGATTTATACACACCATAACCAATTAGCTAACCCACCAGGTGTGTGTGTGTGTGTGTGTGTGTGTGTGACTAATAATCTAGTTAAGAATAGTGGATTAGTCCTTTTACAGAAAACACACATATGCACATGCACATGCACACACACACACACACACACACACCCCAAAATGCATACCACAGGCACCCACCAAAGATAATCTGAAAGTGTCAGTTTGAGCACAGATAACTCTCATATGTGGTTAACCAGCTTGTTTCACTGCTTTCCTCTTGCTCTCTCTTGCTCTGCCTCACCATCAATGTCTCTTGCCCCCCATTCAGCTATGCAAGTAAGTTAGTGTATGATCATCATGGGCCAGCTGATAATCAGAGGCAGCTGGGGTGATCGTGCTCTTTCCATTGTGTTTTACTTGGTTTAAAAAAAGAGAGAGAGAAAAAAAGGAGAAGAAAAAAAAATACAACATGAGTTGGAGAGGCCTACGGAGCCATTACTGAAAAAAAATCTCAGTTGCAGCAGTTTTTAACCCTGTGGGTACTGTCAGTCAGAGAGTAGCTTGAATACATAACCTTTACCACCTTGCTTCAAACTCAGCCATGTCCTTCCAGTGCTTTAAAGAGTAAACAGGAAGAATGCTCTCCGTCGTTGATGTCTTAAAGTGAAAGTCTGGCAAAAGAAATCTAATTTACAGAGTTTTTCCTGCTTACCTTAGATGCGCTCGAAATTTACTTTTGCTCTGGGGCTGATGTAGCTAATGAGTAATGGAAACTTCTAGCTGCCAGATTGGCATTGCGCAAACTGCATACCTGCATCATTGCTGATGTGGTTTCTGACACCATGTGACATACTGTTATTCATACAAATGGACAGTACAGAGGTACTGACGACTACTGTTGTCCATTTGTATGTCCAACAGTATGTCATACATTGTCAGAAACCACATAAACAAGTCTTTTTACCTAACCGCTCCACATGGTCTGATGCAAATATGTAATGATTCAGGCATGTAATTTGCATATTGTTAATCGATAGGGTATACACTTCCATTGCCTGTTATCACCATTACCCTCGCAGCTCCAGTGCCAAACTAAAGAAGCAAACTTTGTGTGACATTGTGTAAATTAGATTTTTTTGTTGAACTATCACTGTAATCTTCCTGCTGTAAGTGCCAGTATCCCTCAACACTCCCCTATAATTCATATTGTTATTAGATCCATTTTTGTTTGCACTGCGTTTATACCGCTGTGACTCTGTCCCATCCAGAGAGGCTGCGGGGGAGGGCTTTTGGCCGCAGCAGCAGATCAGCCACGGATTTGTCCTGATTTATATTAAAGTGAGGTATCCCAGGTGGTGACTCTGGCCGGTTTGTCTTCCCTCGAGAGTCCATCACCCCCCTCCGCATCCCCCCACCTCCTCAATCCCCCTGAAATCACTCCTCCGCCTCATAGAGAAACCTCTGTCTGTTGAATGGAAAGGTTTGTGGAAAATATCAGACACTTTTTTCCAAAAGAGGAGTAATCTGCCTACTCCCGTGCAGTAAATAACTGCTATCGCT
Source organism: Brycinus macrolepidotus (assembly GCA_037974445.1). Lineage (NCBI taxonomy): Eukaryota > Metazoa > Chordata > Actinopteri > Characiformes > Alestidae > Brycinus > Brycinus macrolepidotus. The sequence goes on along the minus strand of JBBPCZ010000115.1, from coordinate 9,149,007 downwards.
TTAAAACCTCCCTCTCTCCTTCTCTCTCTCTCTCTCTCTTTCTCATTTTTACATTACACTTACTTTAACCTTTGGAGTTTTTATTGTCATTTTGCTGTCCTTTCAATTTACAGTACATAATCATTAAAGCATAATTTTATAACTATAATTAATTACATAGGTAGTTGCATATGGAATTATGTTTACAATCTATGTACTCTCTTTTGACAGGTTCAGGACTGAACTCCTGGCTGCTTGTTTTGATGTGATAAAAACAATAAAAATGTTGCAAAAGTGTAAAGGATGTACATCTCTTTCAGCAAAACAAGACACACAACAATAACTTTTCATCAAAGGCTTGTAAGGGTCAAATAGACGCCCTTATAAATTTCACACGTTGAAAGCCCCTTGCTGTCTCTGTTGCTTTGTTATGTGCAAGTTCCTTCCCACACTTCTTAATGATTTAACTCAGTAGGAGGCCTTTTGACCTTTTTCCTGCGTGTTGAGGCCCTGGCTGCCCTCTAACTTTCCTTGAATGCTTTTGTGCCCAGTCAGTGTGAATGGAAACGTGTAAAAGCTCTCACACTAGGCTCTTTAGGCTTTTCAGAGTGGCCACTCTGCTCGCCGCCTACGACCTGTGTGTGTAAGTGCATGAGTGTATTTTTCTGTCATTCTCCCTTTCTTTTTAACTCCCTCGAATTCAAGCACACACACACACTCACACACACATACACGTACAGAGGACATCCATTCTTCTAAATAGACTGTGAGCCTGAAAGATGGCGGCGCGAGTAGATGTCTGCGCGGCGGCCTCTCTGAGTGACTTAAAAACGATGCTAAATGTTTCTATTTATTGTCTTGTCTGTTGTCCACTGTCTGTTGTAGCCTGCACTCTGTTGAATGTTTATGTTGCTGTATGTTGCACCGTGGTCCATCTCACTATGTCTCATCTCACTATGTACGTGTACACTGATGACAATAAAGTGACCTTGAACCTTGCTTTATAAACACACAATACTCTGCACAGTACACTCTACTTTTTTATTGCTATACATCTAATTTACTTAATATAGCTGTTGCTTCTACTCCTTCAATCATCCCCAGACTGTCTGTTCCACCTCTAGCTGTATATTTGAAAATGTTTTCATACACCATCTGAGCAGCTTACCCTTAAGCCTGGAGCCTATCCCAGCGCTCATGGGACGAAGGGTGGAGAAACACACCAGTCCATCACAAGGCAGACACGCTGTCATGCACACATTCACACCTAAAGGCCATTCAGAATCTCCAGTCTACCTGACGTGCATGTCTTTGGACTGTGGGAGGAAACCAAAGCGCCCGGCAGAAACATGGAGAACATGCAAACTCCACACAGACTACCCACCGCACCACCCCTAAATGGTTTCATTTCATTTATTTTATTTAATTAAAATTTTCCTCAGTTATAAATTCCTTGTACGTGAACATACTTGGCTAATAAACAATTCAGAATTTCTCGAAGACCTACTCCGCCCTCACTAAAGAGGAATTCTTATTCAATAATTCTCCATAATTTGGTCTATGAGATGTGAACAAAATCATAAAAACACGTCATGTAATATCTTCCTGTGAGTTAGCATTTAGAGACACTAAACACTCCAGACATCTGGTTCCTATCACCATCACTGTGAACAATTCTGACTCTGTAAGTTTCTTTAGACCGAAGCTTTTCATATCAAACCACTCTGAATGACCTTGTTTACATGTTCTTGATTTTAATACATTTTGAAGAATTGCTAAGTACTGTTTAGTCAGGTTTGGAGTGTGTAGTGGAGATTTGGAGTGGAGGAGAGTAGTCAGTTGTTTTTAGATAATCGTATGAAATATTCACTGTTTTTAATGAAACACACAGATCATCACTAATATTTAATAGGAGCAGGGCCCAATTAGGTAGGTGCTGAACCTGGATCCACAACAAATTAAGTCCTGGGTTAAGGCCACAGACTGATTTACATGCTTTTGAAGGTTAATTGCAACTTAGAACAGTACGTTTAGACGTAGCCCCCAGTTCTCGCAGTGCTCAGAATCACTGTCTTTCTGCCTCCACACCAGCCCCCTTAACATTTTGGCACTCCTTGGGAGTTCCAGCAGGGAGGATATGGTGACTCTTCTCGCTGACTCCATGTGTATGACGTATTTGTGTATGCTCTGAGGGCAGCCCGAGCTGAACTGGAGGAATATCTCTCCAAAACACCCACGGACCCTGTCCTGTTTACTCTGACACTGCTCTCTCTCTCACTCTGTTTATGCACAGAGGCCAGGAATTTATTCAGGTGCGCTCCAAACATGCATGTCTGTGTGTGTACACAATGAGGATGACACTTTCTCATGTCAGGAAGAAAAGGAAAAACTGGCATTCAGCTGCATTGTACTGTTACTTTTCAGTTAAGAAAAGATCTCTTCAATGACACAAAACATCTGTTTACTACCACTTTGGATATATTTAGCTTCATTTTACTCATAAGTCCCATTTTTGGCATCCCTCGTTTCCATATAGTTACCAAATAACAAGTCTTAGGATGTAATGGGTGCTTTTTTTAAAGGGTTAAAACCTAAAACCCTAAACTTTTGACTAGCATGTACTGTTAATGGCTGACCTACTAATCCTTAACCATTGTAGAAATGAACACACTGCAGCTTCTCAGCATGAGCTTTAGACTGGAGAGCTTTTTGATTTGAGCGTATTCTTCCATTCATCACATTATAAATGTGTGAAAAGTCACTCTTTTGACATCTTCTTTATTGAAGAGTCCTCTCAGATGCTGTCCGTGGCATTATTTGATCTTGGAACATGTTATTCACTGTCTTAATAAAAGAAGCTCAAGAGCTTTTTTCCTCTCCTCATTGGCTATAAAGCAGAGTAGACAGCCTTATTGTGTGGCACATCCTGAACTTTCGCCGTGAAAGTGAGTGCTGAATGAATAAGTAGAATAAAATGTGCCAAATTATAATGGCCTTTATCACTGTGAAAAGTGTTTTTGAGAGGAACTGTGAGAAAGACCACAGTGACCTGATTCACAGCAGTACGGGTGTGATGGTGTGTATTAGTGATGGTTTTGGAGACAGGCGCTTAATCTCTGAAATACTGACTTCACAGAAGCAAACACAGTCCTTAATATCTTGTGAGCTCTGAACATATTTATGTAATCACAAATGTAATTACTAATTACATAAATGTGTTTAAATAATAATCTATGCAATTATTAATAATCTGTGTAATTACTAATCAGATTATAGATTATTATTTAAATGTATTTACTTTCAGTTTTATATTCTAATAGGTTGTATATACTCCTATACTTTTTGACTTATTTCTGTTTGTTTCAATGTCAAGTAACGTCAGAAATGTAAATGATGTTTTTCAATTGGTGGAAAACAAGACTGTACACACAACAATAACCGTTCATCAGATTCAAATCACAATAAAATACCTCCTCGTCTACTTACACACACATGTGGAATAGATTTGAATCACTTTCAACAGAACTTCTCTGTGGGCTATGGGTGAGTGTATGTGTTTTGTGTTTGTAAGCATGTCTGAGACTTCAGTGGTACATCATTGCTGCCAAGTATCTCCAAAAAAGTAACTTAATAGAAGAAGTCAAAACATTTTTTAATGCAAGTTAAAGTCATTTCTGCTGGTCTCAAATGATATAGAAAAATATACATGTATTGTGCAGTACATATATGTTGCGTGATCCGAACTGGCCAAGATCAGAATCGGTCAGTCTATTACTTAGTCTCAGATCACATCTGTTTGTATTTCTCTGTATATGTATGTGCCTGAGTGTGTGTGAAATGTCAGAGAGCACACATCTCTGTGTGTGTGTACAGTACATATAAATTTATGTACAGTAGATGTGTTATATGTGCATGTCTTTGTGTGGGTCTATATATATGTCTATGATGTGTGTGTGTGTCTGTGTGTGTGTGTGTGTGTGTGTGTACGTGTACGTATAGCCATGTTGAGTCTGAGTATGTGTATACTGTATGTGTGTATATGTGTGTGTGTGTGTGTGTGTGTGTGTGTGTGTGTGTGTGTATGTGTGTTCAGCAGCTGCTGGGCTGTCTGCTCTGGGCCTCCTCTTTCCTCCTTTTCCTCTCCTCTGGGAAACAGCCGTGTCATCCCTCACTTCAAACACCAGTGATTTATACCAGCTCTGAGGTCCAGAGAGAGGCAGAGGCAATCAAATGAAGGGGTGAAGGAGAGAGAGTTAGATAGATAGATTGAGAAAGAGAAAGAGAGAGAGATAGACAGACAGACAGACAGACATAGAAGGGTAAAGGAATGCGAGTGAGGCAGAAAATTCAGCCGTTTACTTCCTCTGACGATGATCATCTGCTCTCAATTGTTTAAAGGGCCCATATCATGAAATTGATGTTGTATGTAAAAAGTGTTTGTTGTAGTTTTAAAACATACAATCTACTCCCTATGCCAAAATTATTTTGCAGTCCATGTTTGAATTAATTGTTGGTGTGATGCACCGAAAACCAGCTAATTTACATATATCCACATTTTAAGCCTGCAGCAACACCCATCCAGTTATAAGTGTGAAGTTAAACTTCTAAACTTACTGAAAAGAGTATTTCAGTCTCCTTTTTGCAGGTGACACAATACAGACCAGAACAGGGTTCATTTACATTTATCTTAAAAGCACAGTGACAAAAAACAACCTGGGTAAATCTATAGGATAAAGAGATTGGAAAATGTTTATATAATAATGACTCAGGACTGTGTTTACTACATAAAACTACTAAAGTGGACACCAAAATCATATATCACATATCACATAAATCACATATAGCACCGCAATTCATTTTGAGTTGATTTGGATATTTTAATGTGATTCAGAATTCTACTCGAAACTCCAAATGATTCTTTAGGGATTATGCAAACAGTTTTTCAGTGCATTGTGAAGTGTCAAATTTCACTTCTATTCGACTCAGTTTAGTGTGATTCTTTTCGTATAATTCAGAACTGTTTGTACAGGTACACTGAATACACAGATGTGTCTCGAGTAACTATGAACACAATAGTGGAACATTTTTATGTCTGAGAATAATGTGAGAATTTTGACCATAAAAATGAATATTTCATTTCATATTAGAATCAATTATAACATTTTAAAATCTATACAGTTGAGCTGCTTTCTTCAGATATGACAATCTGTTGCATGACTCTCACTGATTCATAACCCAGTCCACTCTGATAGTGATGAAAGGATGAATTTGTCCCCAACTATGCCTCATGTCCTTCTGACCCGAAATGTATACTCTCCTCCCTCTGACCAAACACACACCCCTCTTCATGTCCAACATGAAAGATGCACCCCTATCTGTGTGTCTGCCTGAGCTCTGCTTCAATAGCCTGCTTGTCCCTGAACTTGCACACAGCGTTGGATTTATGGTCCATGCATACACACACACATACACACACACACACACACACACACACACCTGGTAACACACTTAGTCCGCCAAGTTACAGGAGGATTTTATGTTTTGACAACAGTTGTATTTCTCCCTAATGCACTAAGTTACATGACCTGATCAAGCTAGCACACCATATTTATTGTATGAAACTCTGCTCACAGAGGTCTGATATGTATTATAAGCAGAAATTACCACAACTATACGATTCTACAAGCTGACTGGTTATACCCTTCCTTGCAGATTTTTTTTTTTTATCAGTCCTATTGGAAACAAACTAAATGCTAACTATTTGCCAGTAGTAAGAAGCTGCCTACTCTGACTCTCTGACAATGAGCCTTTGTCAGTGATCTGTATTTACTTGACTGGAAGAATTCAGGGCATCAGATCTTGGAGCACTATCCAATGGTTTTACCCAAAGCCATTAGTAGTTAGTAAACTAGATTATAGATCTACTACCCAACCCAGCTGGGCCCATCAAAATAAGGGGTTTAGGGCTGGGCTTACAGCATCAGGCTTGGGTCAGGCTCAGGTTTTTTAATATGAGATCATTAACATAGAAGATTTGTATTTATTTGAAGGAATGCCTGTGCAAATTTTGCACTCACAAACACACACACACACACACACACACACACAGGTCTGAAGTTTGCTTCTTTAGCGTTAGAGTTAGTATGCTAATATAGCTAACTAGAAATGGAAGCATATACACCACCAATTAGCATCATGCAAGTTACACTTCTAAATTGTCACTTTAAAAGTGAGGATATTCAGGCTTCAGGATGAATTTATGATTTACTTTTGTCCAAATGTATGCATAGCAGTGGCATACAGTATCAGAAATCACATAAGCACGTCTGTTGAGCCCCACATGCTCTAGAATCTGCATATTTTCCAGATATTACCTGGAGGAACTGTATGTGTGAAAGCAAATTGGACTGGACATTAAACAGACTTCACTCTTCCAGTGAATGTCGATGTTATGACCGATTGAGTCCATGTGTAAACAGAGCAGGTCATTGTCCGGGTAATTCACAGTGAGCAAGTGGGCATGTTGATGATGTTGCTATACGACTGGTATGAAAACGGAAGAAAGCAAACATTTGAGGGTGAAGAAGAATGTCATTTACACAAAGATGGCAATGAAAATGAGAGACAAGATGACTGGGAAAATGACTTTAGAGACTACTGAACAACTTACTTTTAAAAAGTGTGTGTAACGAGCAAGGCATGCAGTTTGAACAATGTTAATTGTTGGGACAGAAACTAACGAAGCAGCTCTTACACACTAAATGTGTTTTTGTACTAAACATGTATAACTTTTTGGGGTAAGGGGGCAGTTGTTCAGATTTCATTTTTTTTGCCAAAATATTTAATCAGCCAAATCCCAGGAGCTTGAATCAACCTCTTCTCAGTAGATCTGGAGCTTGTATTTGGCTCCTGACTTCAAAGAAGTGAGACGGACATGAACTCCCTGTTTCCATGCTTCGATTGGATGCTTTACTACTTCCCCCCCAATGGAGTGGAGGATCACCCCTCCCTCTTTTCATGTTCCTATGTCCGTCAAAGGTTCCTTCCATTCTCTTTCGTCTCATCCTCCCATACTTCGTTTGCTTCCTTGTGTTCTCTGCTGACAGCTTTACAGCCCCTCAGCGAGATCCTGATGAAGCTGTATTTCACCCAAAGGCAAATAAATTGAGCTCTTTCTGTCCCCATCAAAGAGTGTGTTCAGTTCCTGTGTTCGTTGCCTGTAGCATGACATGTTGCCTGTAGCAAGCAGAGCAAGAGCGAGAGAAAACAGAGCAGGTCCATTGATTGAAATTTGGACACATCGACTCAGCAGGGTTTTCTTTTATTTCTTTATTGTTTCCGGTTTTGGAAAAAAGCAGATGAAACAACACACGAGCGGTGACCTAAACAGTTTTAAACAAAACCCAACTACATCTTATTGATAAAGTAGCCCCCTTTTACTTTTACACATCTCTGCATTCTCTCAAGCAGCTTCATGAGGAACCACCTGGGATGCTTTTCCAGCAGGCCTGAAGAAGATGCACAAAAACTGAAAATGATTTTAATGACACTGCATTCAAGTACATAGACTTTAATAAGGAGTTGGTCCCCCCTTTGCAGCTATGAC
>JBBPCZ010000115.1:9087877-9105155 GCA_037974445.1 Brycinus macrolepidotus | reverse complement strand
TGTTCTTCTAACCAGCTCACAAAATAGCAACTACTTTTTGGAAAAAAAGAAATCTTGATACTTTTTACTGCTTTCTTATTTGTTTGAATTTATTCTAATATTCTCTTGTGTTTTTGCTGGCAGAAACAAACCCACTGCTGGTATAAATGGTTTCAAACAATTGGCACAGGTGCCTAAAACTTTTGCACAGTACTGTAGGTTTGACTTTTTTGACTTTTTATTCATATATTTTAGAAAATCTTTTCATTACATTTTAAGTATAATCATTAAAATATCTGATTTGATTGTATTAATAAAAACGTCTGAGGAATCGATTTCCATTCTACTGGTGGAATGGCCTCTAGGAGGCCTGCAGGGAGGGGCTAAATATTTGGAAAATATGCTACTCTAATGGAAGTAGGCCCAACAGTCTCAATATCCAGTACTTGACTAATTTGTTAAATATTTTTGAAACTACTGAATGTTTCATGCTTTTGGTTTATAGTGTATGTCCAGTTTATTGAAGTGAAGCATATCCTAGACGACATTAGGAGAGCTTTTCCCCTCGTGTGACAGATACACACACACACACACACACACACACATGCACACACACACACGCACACACACACACACACACACAGTGCAGTTGGCACTATAGTCCTTGACGAGTGTGGTTACACACACAAATTGGGTGTACCTGATCTGTATGTTTTGGCAGCACTAATTGTTTTGACAGTTGGAGGTATGAGACGTTGCCTGTCTGCTCAGTAACATGGCACTTAAATAAGTCCACTGTCACACACTGCTGACTGCCAGCACTGAATTTTCATGTTGTGGTACATCCGATCCGTCAGACCATTCGTAGCGAGAGGTAACCGTATTCCCTCGGGGTGTAAAACTACCTTCATGCAACGTGATGTGTCAGTCTGCACCTGCCAATTCATCTGCATCATTTTTGCAATGTAGTAAATTAACTATAATCCATTCTAATAATATTCGGTATAATAAATAATATATGGAAAAAAAATACATATTTTACAATATGATGTTAGCAGTAATGTTCAAAGCAATTGTTATTAATTAATAAATAGTAATAATAATAATATAACTGGTATTTCAATGTAAATATGTACATCAAGTAACTTGCATTTAACACTTAAGCAGTTATTTCTACATTTTTTGTGGATTCCTTTCATTTCACAACTTTGACACATTGTGCTTAGGACTGTGAAATGAGTGAATATACCTAGATTGTAATAATTCTAATAAAAATTATAGTAATAATTAAGCTAGTTATTGCTAAACTGTGTACGTACTGCATCAGAGGTTTGAGAGGTTCCTTTTTCACTCAGCGCTCTATTTTTACTTTTAACAATGTGAGGTTCAGCCTGAGCTAATTATAGAAATAGGTGTACCATGATCATGAAAATGGGTGTTGAATAATTCTGGAAAAGGTTTAAGCGTGATTCTGTAGCATAATCGTGGAAATGAGTGTAGTGTAACCGTGGAAATTAGTGTAATATATATCATGAAAATAGATGTGGTATAACCATGGAAAAAGAGTGTAGTGTAACTATGGAAAGGGGTTTAGCATAACTAACCTTTAGCATAAATTTAACCCACTGATCCTTTTAATACTGATGTCATCCAGATTATTGCAGCTGGGCAGTAAGAGTAGCCCTGAACTATTTAACCATTTTTTTAACACTCTACCTGGCTTTGAAAGGTGGGAACAAAATGTTGAAAAGTGGGCACTCCATCTATACCATAATCTCCTGTGCTGCTCAGGTTAGCTCCAGCGGGCTGGCTTGTTAGAGGGCAGCACACCGAGACAGTTTTGGTGAAAGAGGAGACACCTGATCCCCCTGTGTCCTGTCAACACACTCCTTCACTCCTCTCTACGCCCTCCCTCAGCTCCTGGCATGAGTTAGGGCCCCAGAGTGTAAGGATGACATCATCTCTTTGGAGACAGACAGACACACACACACACACACACGTGCACACACACACACACACAAATACACCTCCGCAGCCCTCACAGTTAGCATGAGATCAACCAGAACAATTACCTCACACAATAGAAAACTTCATGAGTAGAGTTTCTCCATGTTCAGGCACCCCCCCCCACACACACACACACATATACACACTCACAGTTCCATGCTGGAGCCGCTTCCTGTGCGGCTCTTCTCTGACTGAGGAGAGCCGAGACTTCAACACATTTTTTTCGCAGATGGCTGAGGTATGAGCACGCTTGAGCCAAAACTAGCGTGTGTTCAAAAATCACAACATTTGTAGAGGAAGTGGAGAGGGCTTAGAGCTTCGCACAGATTCCCCGACACAGTCAACAGGACTGGTTTGTTAGGGCTTAACACCAAAAAACCCTCACACTTCTCCTGGGGCTTTCCTCTAGTTCTTCAGCACGCCTTTTCTGGGGCTAAACATGTTGGCTAATCTCATTTAGTGGTCCCAGTCCACAGAAGCCCAAAGACGCAGATGGGTGGACTGAATCTCATTCAGGTCCGATGAATATGGTGTTGATGTTGGACATCCTTTTCAAAACCCACAATACAGACTTTATACTGTAAATCACAGTCCACAGACCAATCTGTCAGCCGGTATGGAGATGCAGATGCAGAAATCGTGCTTAATTGAACATTGTCTAAGCCAAATGAGGTGTAAATGTGGGACTCGTCTCGACTGAGCTGGGATTTACTGGCTACACAACCGGATGAGTTTTGCTGCTTTTGATCTGGAAAACATCTTTGAAGGCATTTGATGGAGCAACATAATATTTTTTAAAAAGTTTGGCTGCCGGAGATTTTGCGTCTCTTTCTGCCTTTGCCAAGTAACTGTTTTCTTGATTTTTTTATTGCTCGAGTTCGCGGTAAGAGCCCCTCTATCCCTCTGATTGTTAATTGAAACCATGGCGGGAACCAATATTGGTTATTGCAGTGGAGAGATGTTCTTGCATACAGATGGTGTTGTTTTCTACTTCTGATAGGCTTCCCCAGTTCGGGGGGAACATAAGCCTGAGTCAAAGCCAGAGACTTGATTAGCATTTTTTTGGAGTGAGTGGAACAAATCAACCACAAATACATTTACTGCCTTCGTCTCTCCAGCTTGTTGGGGCACGTTTGTCCTATCCCATGAGCCTGAACTCAATCCCCCTCCCTAATGTCTGTTTCAGGCACTTCATCACTTCCTTGAAACGTTTGGTGCTCTCTCAAGCAGAGGGCGTCTCAGTGCGAGCAGTTACTGCTTGGTGATAATTGATAGAAGCCATTTGGCATGGCGTCGTCTCCACTTATCTTGCACATATGGCAGTAATATGTCAATGCTGATAGGCAAAGTCCTTGAAACCACACTGAAATATGCCTTTTAGTGTGTAGCTTTGCAGATTTGTGTTTGCCCTGCAGCTCACGACAGGCTCTCCCCTTATAAACATGGACAGTCAAAAAGAACAAATTTTATTTTTTCTAACGATCATTAATGCACACCAAAAATGAAAGAAAATGCAGAAAAACAGTCAGCTAAGTGTGTCTGTCAGTGTTGTGGAGCTCCTCTTTTTGCCTCAATGACCACCGCATCTTGCTTTTTCATGCTCTCCTAGTATGTTCAGTCAATTCTTAGTGGTGTTTAAATCCGGTGATTGTGCAACCTTGAAATCACCTGAATGCCCTCAGACCACAACCTCACTTTATGAGTGGTATAGCATTTTGTATTGTGTCGTTGCAGTATCTGGTCATTAGATCCTTTAAAAGTCTAGCATTACATCCAGCCATATAGCATTGTTTAGCACGTCTTTAATTAAGGAGGAGAATGTTGGTCATCTGACTGCAAAACAGCCTGCAGTTTAAGAAATGAAATCTCTGATGCCAGGAGTTATTGGTTATCTTCACTGGTGGTACCGATTGAAAATGTTGTTATAGCCTGCAGATAATGCAACATGCCAAGGTTATATCTGCAGATGAGTCACAATGGACATGCAGCAGTACTTCCAACTGTGCAAAGCACAATATAAATTGCAGTTTCAGATCCAGTTTGTGGTCGAAGGAGCAGATGAGTCTCATATGGTTAGCCGTTATAGGTTAGCCAATAGCTAACATGTGCAGATGCTTGCTTGGTGTGCTTCTATTTCCTTTCACACCACCTGCAGCACCACCTCGCTTGGCCAACATTCAGTGCTGTGGTCTTGTGAACGATCAACACTTCACAAGAAGCCGAGATGCTCCGCAGTTTCTCAAAGTTGCTGCGTGCTTACATTTAGTCATCTTTATCTATATTGACATCTATCTGTATATTGCTGAGTTTTGTTTTTATTACTTTGCTTAGTTAAAAAAAACTAGTTTTGCTTCAGTAGGTTTACTAAATCTTCTAAAACACTTCTATATGAGAAACCTGTATAAATACACTTTACTATGATATAAACCCAAACCTTTAGAAAATGTAGTTATACCTTGATATAAATGTATGATCACACCACCCATACATTTGTTTCTTTAAGCTAAACAGCACTGTACACACAACAAATTATTTTTCATTACATTCAAATTGTGATAAAATATGAAATACAAAACCTCTTGCATTTAGTAGGGACTGAATGTTTCTGCTTTTCTTAATATGAGCTACAAGTAAGAAATAACGATGAGATTAGAACATGCTTTTGTCGTTGCTGACAAAACGTTTTTCCACAGAAAGCGGTCCTTGTTTCTCAAGGCCTCCTTAGCATTTCATAAGACTGTGAATGCGTGGTGTAGCTGAAAGCCAGTCCCAGTTTTGATTCGCTTCTGCATCATAAGCACCTTTGAATCTTGGATACGCCTCTAGATGTTGTTTACCTGAATGAGAAGGTAGAGAAGAGTTGAGGTGTGAAATGTGGGTTTCTATGGCTCTGAGCTGAAATTTGCACCACAGAATCAACAGCTGCAGTCTACCTTGTTGAAGGCGGAGTGTAATATTTCATGGCCTCATATTTCATATTTGGATCACGCTGCGGATGCCAGATGTCAGCTGTATTTGCTCTTTCAGCAGTAGTGGATCGTGAAACACCTCCTTGCTAGCGCTGGAAGGCCTGTTTGTGTGTTGGCTTTGCTGGGGTTGAGAACTCCTCTCTGGATGCTGCTGAACGTATGCCTTTGTATGAGATCAGCTCGCAGAATGGTGCGAAATTTCCGAGCCTCTCACCTCTTGGAGACAGCAGTTCTGAGTCAGAGGCCCCAGAGAGCATCCGCTGGACATTAGCTCATTGCTCTGAGCTAGCCCAGTGCTAAGCTGCTGTCTGGACCTGTTTACTGCCAGATAAGGGATAAACAGGAAGATTTACACAGCAGCATAAGCATGCAGAAAGACTCCAGACGGTTCCCTCTGAGTGTGAATGGAATAAGAGCAATCTAGTGTGCACGGAGAAATGAAGACAGTCAGAGAGCATGAGAAGATGTCTAAAACATGCTGGAAAAAAGGAATGAAATAATAATTTTTCCATGGCTTCTGGCACCATCTATTTGCAAACACTATGTTAACTTCTTAATTATGTCAAACTTAAATCTGTTAACCCTTAAAGCCCCGAAGTGGTGGGTGAACCTACTGTACAGACTGCATTTAAATGAATGTCAAAAGTTGATTGTTTTAAATCAACTTTTGACATTCCCCAAATGTCAAAATTTTTCCCCAAAAGAATTGGGGAAATGTCAGTCTTGAGACTTAAGTGTAAAGGTTAAGTGGTTTCCCTACAACTTATGGCTAACTTACATTGGCTAGTTGAAATCATGATAGTTTTGGATCCAGTAGCTAATGGCAATGACACAGCAGTATTTTCTTATATTACTGATTGCTTTTTTTACCTTCCGTAGTTGATCATAACCATTAAATAAATTAAATAATCCTATGCATAACAAGTAAATGTGTAACACATACATTGCGTCCAGGATTCAGCTGTGTTCAGTTGCGAGTATGGGTGGCTTTCATTAATGTAGCTCTGAAAAACAAAACAAAATTCCAGTTTTTGTTCAGACCACCTTCAAATTACATATCCGCATATTTATTACAAGATCCCGCTTGTACAGCTCACAAAGTTGGATCGGTTGTTGGCAAGTTTGGGAGAAAGGATTTGAACTGGAATTCACTGGCTTGTTAAGTAAAGCAAAAGGAACGTGTCTGAAGCTGGATAAAAGGCAGTGTAGCTGCAGATCTGTAGGCCTCAGGTAGCTCCCTCCTGCAGAGAGAGACCGGAGTTGAAGCCTGCACTGTTAATTGTGCACGATGAAGACAAGGTGCAGCTTTTATCACAGACTAACCACACTTAAATGAATCTAACCACATCACTAGCAGAAATACACTTGTAGAAGTGCTCTGCTTTGAGTTATGCCAGGAATCTCACTGTTGCTGGTTTACACTGAAAGGAAAAGTTCATTGAAAAATCTAATTTGCTCAGTTTCCCCTTACCCTCAAATCATCCAAGAGATGTTTGGTGAGGAAATTTGCTTCTTTGGCTTTACACTGGAGCTATGAGGCTAATGTGGCTAACATGCAATGGAAGCTTATATACCACAAATTCGCATTGTGCAAATTGCTGGCCTAAATCATCGCACACTGTCATCAGACCTTGTGGAGTTATGTGGTTTCAGATATTATATGACACACTTTTACCTATATAAATGGGCTAAAGTAGCAAAAAACATGGGAAAAACAGTAGAAGAAGTCATCTTGAAGCCTAATTTTTGTCCTTTGCTATAAATAACTATATAACATTCTTTTCATTCAGTTTTTGCATTCTTTAATCAATTCAAACTCTCTCTTTAACATTTCGTAATTGCTAAGCCCTTTTAAGGATGTTGGGACTATATGGGGCACATTTAAGCTGCCTGCCACATCTTATGGAGTTTGAATTAGCGTAAAATCTCTGTGAAGTGCTGTTTACTGTTCTAGCATGCATTGGAGTGGAGTGATCTGTTTGGTTTCCTCCAAACTTTGACTGTAAAATCCTGTTTAAACAAATTCTAGCTTTAATTAGTCATGCCCCATGACTTCAGTGTTCTCATTAAAGTCAATGAGAACAGTATCTATCTCTTAGACCTTTTCATGCCTGTGAAGTCTCCGTTACTAGACATTACTCATAGAATTGTGTTTTTGTGCTGTGAGGTTTTGAACGCCAGCCTGCCCATCTGTAAGCTGGCATGACGTTCAGTTGGTCTGGAGGGAAAGGGGAGTTATGAGTAGGAGAAATGTTCTTTCTGAGCTTCAGCGTGGTCTTTACTGCTTTCATATTCCCTTTAACAATTCCTGAGGTTTGAAATGCACCCCAGAGCCTGGAGTTAATTAAGACTTTCAGACTTTTCTTTCTAATTCCTCGAGACTAATTACAGATCTTTTTCCCGCAATTAAAATCGATAAACTCTGCTGCGCTTGAAGAGATTTGCCAGCTGAACCCCAAAGGCCTCTTCTCTTCTCATCTCTTCTCTTCATTTCTCTTCTCCTCTCTTCTCATCTCTTCTATTCTCTTCATTTCTCTTCTCCTCTCTTCTCTTCTCTTCATTTCTCTTCTCTTCTCTTCTTATCTCTTCTCTTCTCTTCATTTCTCTTCTCTTCTCTTCTCATCTCTTTTCTTCTCACCCCTTCTCTTCTCTTCATTTCTCTTCTCTTCTCTTCTCTTCATTTCTCTTCTCTTCTCATCTCTTCTCTTCTCTTCTCTTCATTTCGTCTCTCTTCTCTGCACTTTCTTTGCTCTCTTCTCTGCAGTAGTAGTTAGAAAAGATACACCCACACACTTTTCTCCAGCTGTAGTAGAGCACTAAAAATAACACGCTACACAGACCTGAATTCTTCGACAGTCTCCATGCATTTCTCTTACGTTTTCTTCTCTCCTTTTTTTAAATTTATCATCTCTGGCCAGGTTGGCGTGCTAGCTTGGGGAGCCGTCCAGAGGTCAGGCAGATGTTTCTCTCTCTCTCACTCTCTATCTCTCTCTCTCTCTGTCTCTCTTTCCCTCTGTCTGTCTCTCTCTATTTCTTGCTCTTTCTCCCGCTCTATTTTTTTTCAACGTTATTCTCTTCGTTACTCTTTTGCTTGCTTTTCCTCTCCTTGTCACTTGTCCTCTCCACTGCACGCTCTCTTTTCCCTTTTCTTCTTTCTTTTTTGCTTTCTTTCTTTCATTCATTCTTTCTTTCTTTCTTTCTTTCGTTCTTTCTTTCTTTCTCTCTCTGCCTCTTTCTGTCTTTTGTCACAGTCTTTTGGCTCAAGTTGAAATAAGCTCTGGATTTAGTGGACCAATTCTATTGAACTATCTTAAGGCTTTCCTATGAGTGCCATGGTGTGATGTATTGCTTTAATTGGCTGTGATAGAATACCTTGAAGAGAAAGAGAGAGAAAGAAGGAGAGAGAGAGACAGAGAGAGACAGAGAGAGAGAGAGAGAGAGAGAGAGAGAGAGAGAGAGAGAGAGAGAGAGAGAGGATATATGGGAAAAAAGCAAGCATGGAAATGGAAGTCCTCTGGAAGGACTGTCTAGACCGCTTTCTGGCTGTGTGGACTCGTACAGTGGGCTTTTCAGCACATGTGTGTGTTTATCTCTCTCTGAAGTGGAGCATATGGATTTAGCTCGAGCCCAAGCCAAAGGGCTGGAGTCAGCCAAGTAAGACCATCTACCCAAAAGCAGATCAGCACTTCATTACACATTTTAAACAGCACAATTACATATACACACAAGTTTGCTTTTATATTTTGTCAAGACATGGGGTCATGCTTATAGCAATGATATAGAATATATAGCTAAGCCTAACCTTAAACCTACCTCTTACTTTGACTTCCCAAACCAAAAAGAAATGGGTTTATATTTTTGTTTAATGAAACATGGAGGGTTTGTAAAAAAGCACTTCAAAAAGTCTGGACCATTTTATTGGGCCTGCATGTTTTTTTCCTCTGATTCTCAGTTTTTCTCTGATTTCTCTGTATGTTCGCCCTGTTTTTCTCTGACTTTTTTATCTCTATGTCTTGCTCACAGCTTTCTTTATATTAGTCTCTAGCTCCATGACAGTAACATTTGAAATGACAGAAACCTAAAAGTCACCATCCACATTTTCATCAGACGTAATAAGGACTTGCACTCTCCAGGAGTGTTATTGCCAACTATCCTATTGGATATATGTACACTCACTAACATGCAGAAGAGACTGTTGGACGTCTGTCAATGCAATGTTTGTACTAGTCATTCTATAGCTATTCATCAGTCAGTTTCTGTCTACAAGGCCCCTGTTGGCTCTATCATCCCACTATCATGTCAGTGTCACTGCTGTGTTGAGAATGGTCCACCACCTACATAATGACTGGTCAATAGTGGTCCTGTGATCAGAAATTGACGATGATGAATGGTGTATAAAGTGGCTGACATATGGGCAAAAGTATTGGGACGTCTGACCTTTACACCAGCGGGGATATTGCATTCAAATACATAGACTTTAATATGGAGTTGGTCGCCTCTTTGCAGCTGTAACAGCTTCCACTCTGTGTCCACAAAGTTGGAAGCATGTCTTGGTATGCTAAAGGATTAAGTTTGCCCTGCACTGGAACTAAGGAGCCACCTGAATTCAATAATTAAGAAGTGTGTCCCAATACTTTTGTCCATATAGTGTATATGCTGGATACAGCAGCAGATATGTTACAATTTGTAACTATATTGTTTTGACTATTCTAGAGAATGTACATGCATGTTCCAAATGCATAAAAGTTGTAACATAAAAAAAGACCAGTAGTGAACTGTTGCTTGCCAAATAGTGAGCCTATGTTCGTCTATACTGTTTAAGCTCAGGTTTTGCTGGGGGTACCTTAGTTTTATTTACCTCCAGTTTTCCATATTGAAAGGTTTAAGTCTGTACTTTTGATTTAATGTCAAAAAGATGTTAATATTATTTTATATTTTAATATTATTTTATATTTTATATATTATGTATGCTTTCCACAAAACAAGACTGTGCGCACAACAATAACTTTTCATCAAATTCAGATTCTACTAAAATATCGCTTGTTCTACTTGCAAACCCTACAGCCTGTACTTTCAGTAGAATTACTCCATTCGTTTCAATGAGCCATGAGTGAGAAATAATTATTGTCGAATTACAACATGCTTCAGTAATACACCATGACATCTAAAAGTAAAGCTAGGCTGTTCCTAAGATAGCCTTCCGTGGTATCTTTGTCTTCATAATGTGAGAGTATGGATGTAAAGTAAGCCCCAGTCTAGGGTAGTGCTGGTCATTTTGAGCGTCTCCTGTGACGCGCAGCGGTGTGTTATATAAACAGAGGAAAGTGGACACCTTATTGAGCAAGAACGCCATGTGTGAAAATAGGGAGAGCACATTTGGAGAGGCTTTCAGATATCCATCAGGACGGGGTGTGAAAGATGTGTGTTGGCAGAGGTGAGGTGGAAGGCTTAATTTTGGAAAGGCCTGTTGCAATGTGTTTTTTATTTTATTTCTCTCTCTCTCTCTCTCTCTCTCTGTCTTTCTCTCTCTTTCTTTTTTGTTTTGTGTTCTATTCTTTTTTTTACTCAAGGCCTTCAAATTTTTTACAGGCTGAAATTTTTCTTCCCGAGAAATGGGATGTGCATATCGATACAGCGTCGAGTTTTATGGGGATATCTTTATCAACAAAGAAAGCTTTGTCTCTGCAGCCCTGAAACCTGTGCTGCACAAGTCAAATAAAAAGTCCATGCAGTAAATCAGGGGCTGCCTTCACTGCCAAATCTGCCCTCCGTCTCTCTTCGCATACGCAGGCGTGTCAAACTACAATTTGATAGTTTAAAATGTCATGTGCGAGCATTTGCAAATGCCTGAGAAACCACTGAAACAAAACAACAACTGTACACACCACTCATATGCCTAGATTCCTTTCTAAGAACATTACAAATGGTGAACCTTAAACTAATCACTGATCGGCATTTCTGTGGGCGCTTGGGTGAGTCAAGATGTTTATCTAATCCAACAATAGTGAATTGTATTGGACAAAACCGTGCAGTGCCAAAGTTTCTGACCACGTGTTTGGACTGTATTAGCACATCACAGTGTGTAGCAGTAAAAAAGTAAAATCACAATGTTAATACTTTGCCCATACCATGCAAATATTCAGTCAATAAGTCCTTATCTCCTTGTGTTTGTTCCCTAAGGTGTCACCGGATTCAGAAGTTGTGTTTGAGGGGAATTTCTCACTGTCCAGTAAAGTGCAGGTGGAGACTCTTCCTTATGGCAACGAGCACCTGCTGTCCTGGGCTCAAAACCACTATAACGCAGTCACCTCCTTCAGCGAACTAAAGATGACCCACGACGTTTACATCAAAGTCGGAGAAGGTATGTGAAAACTAATTTATATAAAACTTGTATGCAGTTATACGAAGGCGATTTGACACTCTTGTTGACACACTTCAATGCATTTTAATGCATGTTTGCTATTTACTTACTGAATTTATATGAAAAAAATGAAAAAAATAAATTATTGAGTTTTTATTACTTATATATATGTATGTTAACCTGTATGTTAAAATATACTGTTTAAATTTACAGGAAAACGCCATATTTAAGTTTATTCCTTGTAGACAATATGTTAACCTTTTTTTTCTTGATCAGCAAAGCATGTGTCATTTAATAGGAGGTGTGTTTTTTGCATGCGTACAACTATATATAAACTTAATTACTGCCAGAAGTAAGAGTATATTTTGCTTTAACTTCTTGTTCATTAAGGACTCAAGTTAATGGTCATCAAAGTGCCTTCCCTAATGTCAAATACAGGCTTGCCTCAATAAAGATTTGACACTTTTGTTTTCAATACTGTTGCTAGAAGCACATGTTGAAACTCTTTTGACCTTATTCCCAAGATAGAACAGGTTCAACAACTGTCAGGCGTTTACATGTGTCATATTGTTAACCTCTTAATGAACTTGCTTAGTCATTAAAATGTAAAATTGTTGTAACGTTACTCATTTATAATAAGAACATGAAAATCTCGGTGTTCTCAAACTTTTGACAGGTAGTGTAGATGACGAAGGTGTGTATTTTGCTCATTCCAAAAGCTGTATATTTTCCCAGCAAACAACATGCTCGTTTTTCTGCTCTGCTAAACCCTAATCAAAGCGCTGCACATGGTAATTCACTCTGAATGGCAGCCATTGACGCCACATGTAATAAGTGGGCCCAAGGGTAATAAAGCAGTCCCACGGAGGCTCAGTCTGCCTGACTACCACCGGCCAATAGCCACGTTCAAATCAGCTGAGACTCATCTTTCTTTCTTTCTTTCTTTTATTCTCTTCTCTTTCTTTCATTCTTTCTCTCACTCTCTCTGTCTTCTTTCTTTCTATTCATTTGCTTTCCCTTTTAGTTTTTGATGCTGTCAGTGTGAAAAAGAGGTTGAAAAGTGATGGAAAAGCGGCGTAAATAGAAGAGAGAGGAGAGTTTGGTCTATGTGTGGGCTTCCTGCCAAACCTATGGCCTTTTACACCAGTCCAAAACCCAGAGAATGGAAAGAAAGAGAGACGGAGAGGGAGGTAGAGACCCAAAGTGAATGTGTTAAGGGAAAATAGGAGCGATCTGAAGCATCCTAAGCAACGCAGGATTACAGTCCATTCCAAGTTTAGCTGCTTGCCTGATGACATTAACTCACAGGGGGAAATTGGTTAATTCTGAAAGGAAACTGGATGAGTTAAACTCCTCTGAAGGTACGTTGATAAGATTTTCGACTGTTCCCTGAGTCTTGGATCCCACATCTCAGCTGACTTTGTTCTTTAACGGTGTGGGACTTGATTAAGTTGAGTGAATAGAAGCCATGTGAGGTCACCACAGCAAAGTGGGAACAGTTGGGAAGTGCAGGGATGTGTTTCAGAATATTTCCAGCCGAACATTTTAAACGCAAAAACTGTTTTTCACTTTTCATTTTGCTATTGTCGAGAAGTATAGTTGGAATATGAGCAACAAATATTATATCATTCTAATCATGGTGTGCTCCTCATTAAAAATGAGTCAAATGTGTGTCAGCTGTAATGCATTTGAGCCAATCATGTGTATTTTAAGGAAGTCAGAATCTAAACACGGATGTACTGATGTACCGATCACCGCAACAACAGGATGGCAACATACCAACCACTGCATTAAACACACCATCATCATAACCATTAATACTTCTGCATTTTTGTTTCTTTATGTATTTTGTTTTGTTTTTCTTCGAGAGGACAGCTAAATGAAGCACATTTTAAGCCTGAAGCAAGAACCACTTGTCGTACACACCTGTGTTAATAGGTGTAGCCTTTTATACTGACTATGGCAGTAAGAAGTAGTAGCAGTCAAGCACACATGATGTGCATTATTCACTTGGTTTTTGCTTTGTTGCTGTGCAGGGTCACTACAGGTACAAACCTGGCCTTAACAGCCTAATTTGTGCTGTTGATACTATATATTTAGTGATACATAACCCATAGTAGGCTAACAAAAGATTCACAAATTTAGTTTAAGGCATGGGCGTTTTTGTTCAAGATATAGGCATTTGTTTTAAATAAAAAAAATATTAGTATTAAATGAACCCTCCCCCACCTCTGGGTTTATGACAGTGGCACTGCAAAACACAGTGGAAAGGCTCACACGTCGGCTAGTACTATTTGGGCCGAGGCCAATATTTCTGACTTCCTATGTTTTCATATGTTTCATATGTTCAATATGTTTAAATTGTGTCATTGCGGCAGCTGGTGTCCTGGTGGTTAGGGAGTTGCCCCTGCAATCAGAAGGTTGTGGGTTCAAATCCCAACACTGCTAGTGGCACCTCTGAGGCACCCTTGAGCAAGGTACTGTCCCCACACACTGCTCCCTGGGCGCCCCTCTTGGTGGCAGCCCCCTGGTTCACTTGGTGAATGGGTTGATAGCAGAGAAAGAATTTCACACTGTTTACACTGTGTGCTGTGCTGTGTTCACGCATGACTATAAGCAGCCACTTTACTTACTTTACTTTGTTATTCTGACTGAAATGTTCGAATTACATTAAAAAGCCAAATGTAAAAAAAAAAAAAAAAAAACCTAGCTTGTCTCTAGCAAGTTAAAGCAACTGCAGGGGTTATAGCATAATATTGGTATTTATTACATGATTTATGATATATGCTCAAGCAGCGAAGGGATTAAAGTGGTTCGTGTCTCTAGGTGTTAAAAAGTCTTCTTGCTTTTTGTGTTTAGACATTTTTAAGCCAAAAGGGGTTTTCTGGAGCAATGTCGTAAAAGAGACACTTTCTTCTTAAACAATGGTTCTATGAAGAACCGTTTTTGTAAATGGATGCATGTGTGTGTGTCTGTGTGTGTCTGTGTGTTTTTGTGTGTCTAAAGATCTCCACATAATGTAAAGGTTCTGTAGAAATTTAAGATTCCTAGAATCGTAAACCCAAGACAAGGAGCATTGAGTTACCTTTTATTTTTAAGAGTGTAGATGTAATGACTGCATCATTTGAATTATGCTCATGGCTTCCGATGTCAGCAGAGAGTGCAAAGTAAAGACAGTTGGCGGTATGTCAGTGTGGTTCTGGCAGTGGTTCAGGCGTTCTGTGTTTACTTCTGCAGGAGAGCACTGGGCTTTCTACTTTTTGTGCTCCCTTTGTAGCACCGCGAGAGAGCGGACACATTTCCGATCCACTTTCTACAAAGCGCAGGCACCTTCGAGAGCCGGGAAAGAAAGTGAGAGAGAAAGATAGAGAGAGAGATAAAGAGAGAGGGAGAGAGAGAGAGAGAGAGGGAGAGAGAGAGAGATGCCAACCTTTCAGTTTATACGGACCATCTTTGTGCTCTTTTCAAAAGCTGGCTGGCCAAATAAGGAAGTGTCTGTCTCTCTGCCTCTCTCTCTCTCTCTCTCTCTCATGGCAGAGAAAAGAGCCTTCATCTCCTGAACAAGAAAAGGACAAGGCCTTGAGTACTCTTTTTTTTGTACATAGAAGGAGCAAAAGTTAAACATTTCCAACAATGAACCGAAGCAAGACAATAGCTATGTTTTCACTCCTGTTTATATGCTGACTAGAGCTTTTCAAACAGAATTAAAGTAGAAGCACCCGTCCATTCTGTGGCCTTTTCCTGTGTTTGACATTGTCAACTGTGTTTAGGCTTGGCACTCTCACTTTTTTAGTGTAAAACGGTGCTGTGTCCCCAGAGCTTTTGGTCAGTTTGGTCAGTTTTGTCTCACTTGAAATGTTTTGCAGATCCTGTGTTCTCTGACACCTGCAAAATCGACAACAAATTTCTGTCTTTGAACTACCTGGCCGGTTACGTGGTGCCTCAGTCATCCACAGGCTGTGTCCTGTCCGGCCCTGACCCCATTCGGGAGGTTCACATCATTGAACTGCAGGCCCCCAACTCTAGCAGGTGAGTGTTTTTCTCTGGCTTCTTCAAGGTATCTGGAGCTCCAAATTGACTTCTGCCATCATAATAGACTTATCCATGCTCCACTGACAATTATGTCCTTTCATAGCTATTTCTGCAAGGTTGGACAAGCATTACAGAAAGCTCGCAAAAATCCTATTCAGTGAGAAACTGTAGTACATATAGTAACAGAAGGTTCATCAGCTTCAGTTGTGTTAATGTTGCTTGCTACAGTTACAATTACGGCATTTGGCAGACGCTCTTATCGAGAGCGACGTACATCAGTGCTTAAGTAGTCCACATCTGTTCTTCATACCTGTGAAGCTAGACTCAAATCAACATCTGCTTTCAGCCAAGTTCCTACCAGCTAAGTTGCACATGTTAGCAAACCCTGTCAAAAAGAAAAAGTCACAGGTTAGTACAAAGTTAGGAAAAAATATGGACAGGAATCAGAATCAGAATCAGAATGAGCTTTATTGCCAGGTATGTTTACACATACGAGGAATTTGTTTTAGTGACAGAACTCTACAGTGCAACAAAATGACAGTGACAAGACAAGACACAGGTAATAAAAAGAGTTATATACAGATATACAAAAGAGTCTTAATGCATGTCTTTCGCTTCTCTTGAGCAGCGGAGGCTCACATCAGTAACTACTGAAGCGTAGATACTCTAAGAAAGTGGTTCTCAACCTCAGTCTTAGGCATTTCACCCACCCACATTAACCCAAGTAAGGCTTGTCAGGTAGCTGGTAATGTTGGATCAGGTGTGCTGAGAGCAAGACACTAAAATGTCCAGAGTAGCAGGGCCTCCAAGACCAGGCTTGAAAGCCACTGCTCTAAGGGATTTGCTGAAAACTACAGCCTAAACCTATATTTTTGTTACTTTGTATTTTGTTACCTATACTTGTTACTTTAATGACATAATGACTCAAGTCAAAATAAAAGTAAAACCGTTTGAGAACAAGTTTAAATGTTGCAGGTTAAATACACTACCTGTGACTAGTAGTGACTAATTTGCAGTGGAGCTTGTTGGCACACCCAGCATCTTTCAGTGTAGGAGGTGAAGTAAGTTATGTGCTGTTCTTTTCTCTTTGGGACCATTTTGGCCTAAAATAAAGTCAAGCTCTATAGTGAGAGGTATGAGTAGCATCAAAGCAGTACAGATGATGTCACCAACATACAGTGGGTGTAGAAATGAATCACCTCCTTCAAAGTATTCACATTTTGTTGCTTTGCAGTCTGAAATGAAGACACATCTGAAAACAAAATTTACTCAATGCAACTTACAACATCCAAGTGAAAGCTGTCATAGCAACAGTTTTTCTACTTTTTATTCATATCCACACAGATTTACTAGAGTAACAAGTATTAAGCTGATCATATTCATAAAAGTACCAATCCATCAAAATGTATTCAAGTACATGTAACTGAATAAATGTAACTAATTAAGGCATGGTGGGATACAGTAGTAGACTCTTCATATGGAGAGAAAATGAAGATGAGAAGTTAAAATAACAGCACACTATAAGCTTATACATTTGAACAAAAATGTGAATAAATGGGATTTTTGCCATGGCAGATCGTCCTCCCCACAGTAGCTATAAAATAAAACATTTGAGGGCAAAGCATGGATGGGTCAGTTATGTGTGACTGTGTCTTCTACAGTTGGTCGTTTTAATTGTTTATGTGTTGTTAATAAAATTTGTGTAGTCATGCATTGTCAGTTGTGTATTTCTGTTGTTTTTGGAAGACCAGCATGAAGTAATCAAATCTAATTAAATTAGGGAGATTGAACTGACCAGAAAAGTCTTTTGTTTGTCCCATGCAATTGAATGTTTGTAAATCCAATCCAGTGTGTGTGTGTGTGTGTGTGTGTGTGTGTGTGTGTGTGTGTGTTTTAAACCACAGCTTATTTTTTTCTGAGTGAACCCATG
>JBBPCZ010000115.1:9067690-9083725 GCA_037974445.1 Brycinus macrolepidotus | reverse complement strand
ACACACACACACACACACACATACACACACATACATCATGGGGTATTACCTTCCATTAGTTGATAGCTACATTAACCTGCCTCAAGTGCAAGACTAAAGACTCCAGACATGTCTTTGCTAATTGTCTGCTTGGGATGAGGGGGACACTGTGTAAATTAAGGTTTATTATGGCAAACTATACCTTTAATTATACTGAAATTTAGTCACAAAGAACCTTGTGTGTCAGGTAATTTTTTTGCCTCAAGCTCTGACAAAAATGTACTGGATTCTCATCGTGATGAGTTTAAGTAATCCTGGTCTGGTGATTACGTAATAACTATGACAAGCCTAATATCAATGTCATATTGCTGTATTGAAAACTGTTTGATTTTATTTGGGGAAAACTAACACATTCCCATGTCGTCTTCCATTTTTTGTGTCTCTTCCTTTAGACGTCAGATAGTGTTACCCTGAGTGCTAGCACGGAGCGGTTAATCCAAGTGTCTAAGACTGTTAAGCAGAAGCTTCCAGTAGGGGCCCAGGCGCTGATCCAGTGGGCGGAGAAGAACGATTACAGCCCTGTAACCTCCTATACCAGCACCGCTGTAGCCAATGTCTTCAACCTGCGCTTCAAAGAAGCTGGTAAGTCAGAGCGCTCATATCAGCTTCTTTTATGTAACAGAGCAACAAATAGATGTACTAGACTCATCGGTTCTGTCAGAACACCTAGTGATTGGAACATTATCATGGAGACAAGAGTATAGTGGTACATAGTTGGTTGCAATGCTTCCTTTGCTCGTCTGTCAACAGAAAGTCTTTGAAAGTGTACCTACTTCACATGAACCCCTGCTTGAATCCTCCCATCATTTTTTGATCAGGGAGTATTTTTAGTTGAAAAAAAAGGGCAGATGTTCCTCAAAAGAAGGGCTTATTTAACATCAATGGTTCTGTTAATCCAACAGCATTAACCTAGGTTCTTTCTTTCCTGTAACATCAATGTGTAATTTTCTCATCCTGGCAAGCAGACTCTGTGTTTAAAGGTCCCATATAAGGAACAACAGAATTTTCCTCAGTTTTTATTAACAAGAGAGATATATATGTAGTATATAATCTCTTTTTCAGTGTTTCAAAATAGACTTTTCGCTACCAGTTTAGTATAGTTCAAATATAGATACTAAGCTTTAAAATGACCCACTTCAGTGTAATTGTTTTTGTGATGCCACAAAAACCAACATATTTATATGTATCCCCTTCTTCATCTTGCAGCAGTGTAGCCCAGTCCCTTTCACAAAACAATTTAAGGAGCATTTTGTTGCAGGAGACTTTCAGTCTGGATTGCTTTTTGAATGAGGCACAATACAGGCAGGCAAATCAGAACAGAGCTCATTAACATGTAACAATATTAAAGACTCTGTAGCAAAAAAAGGTTTAATTCCAAGGCACAAAAGGAGGATGAAAAATGGTCACCTAACAATCAATTATGTTTGTTTTTGGTGCATAAAACCACACGAACATCATCAGTAAATGCTGTCGATAATTGGCGAATATTAATGTGCGACTGTCAAAGTGCCAGCTTAGCACTTATGAAACTGATTTTAGGTTTTATTGACAACATTTACATTTTAAGTACATCACAGAGATTCAACAAAATATTTGTGATGATGAGGATTATAATCCCCCACCCCAACCCCAACCCCACTGACTGTGAACACTGTCATTTCCAGATGTGGTCGATCTTCCTGAGGGTTTACTCCCCCCGGAGCTCTCCATTTTTCAGAATGGCGACCAGTTCCAACTACCTAGTGCCCGGGATGCTCCTGCCCGGCCCGGCCTGCCCTTCCCTTTTCCCCTGCCTCCAGAGCATGGCCTGCCCTTCCTGCCCCCCTCTCTGGAGGATTCACGGGGTCCCGAGGAGCAGCGGGGGACACTGAGTGTGGGGCTAAGCGTGCGCTGTGAGGAGAGCAGGATCGTGGTCAGCATCAACAAGGAAAGCCTGCAGGTAAATCTGTTTAGTCCAGGAAAGATAAAATGAGCTACAGCGTGTAAACCCATTGTCAGAATAATGGAGTAGGTTCATTCTGAGTTACATCTACATGCCCTGTCAAAACACTGAGGGCACCAAGCTTTCCAAGCTGTTTTTAAATACAAACAAGCATGTATTCTTTGATGGTTTGCAGTAAT
This sequence comes from Brycinus macrolepidotus, assembly GCA_037974445.1. Taxonomy (NCBI): domain Eukaryota; kingdom Metazoa; phylum Chordata; class Actinopteri; order Characiformes; family Alestidae; genus Brycinus; species Brycinus macrolepidotus. The sequence goes on along the minus strand of JBBPCZ010000115.1, from coordinate 9,081,565 downwards.
TTAACTTATATTAGACTAAACAGACTAGTTGCTTTATGAGGAAAGCAATATCACACATATAAATATTTGTGTGAAAACTACTTTGGAAATTATGTCAGAGGCCATACATTGGATGCCCCTTGTTGTTATGTCAGCACTCATCCCCATTCAAACCATTCAGGTGTTTAAATTGCTATTGGACTGAATGGTTTTAATATGTGCCCTTAATAATTTAAAGACATTTTAAAAACCTGCTCTTAATACCAGTGAAGACATTTGAATGAACATGAAGCTGTGTGCTGAAGCAAAATACACCCAAATTATTATAAGATTGGTGATAACAGTAACAGTGAAAGTCACACATCACTCAAAAATGTCTAAATAATGTAACGCATCCCCAGACTTTTGATGGCATAGTGCATTTCACATGATGGTGTCGAGGAGGACCCGACCTTTTTTCCCACATTCGAAACTGTGTGAATATTCCCAGAGTGTATGTGTTGATGCAAGTGCGTGTATTCTACTTTACAGTCACAGGCCTGGGAAAGCAAGTGAAATTGTGGTACACCACTTCAGATGCATGCACACACACACACACGCACACACACACACACACACACACACACACACACACACATATGCATGTCATCAGCTCAGTCGATGCTAATCAAACTTTATTTGGTCAGAGTTGGAACCTCTTGCAAGTTTTATTTGTTTCCAGGAACTTGCAGCATTTTTTGTTTTTTGTTGGTTTTGAAATACTCCACATCTCTCATGCTTGGAGTGCAGCAGAGAGTGCAGTATTTACTGGGAATTTTATTATGAATCAGACATTTGGATTGAATTCGGAGTTCTTGTTTGAATCCTCTGAAATCTAAGCGTATTTTGTCTCTTATTCACATCAGTGTAATGAAGAATGTAGAAATGCATTTGACATTCTGGCTTAGAAATTGGATGCACACAAATTGTAACCTGTAATACCCTGAAAATGCATAGATGAACAAAAGCAATATTTTAACAGTATCACAATATTGTATCAGTATGCACTTCAAAAACACAAACTTCTAAATGATCTCTTTGTGAATTTTTGTCACAGGCAATTGGCTTTAGCAAACCCAACATAACCCTTCAGGACTCTCGATGCAAAGCAACTTCAAACTCCACCCACTACACTCTGGAAACTCCTCTTACTGGCTGTCAAACCACCAAATACCCCTCCCAGTCAAACCCAGTTGTCCTCTACTTCAATGCAGTAAGTACACTGTGCGCAATGCTAAAATTGTAAAAATGTTGAATGTCAACACCAGTTGAATGTTTGATTTGTTTGTTTTTTATAATATGAAATACATTTTGATCTGAAGCATAAATGCTTGGAACCGATTTATTACCATAATGAATATAAATTGTTCACTTGATGCATATGCATTCATTCATTTCCAAAACCAAAGTTGTGCAAAGCTGCATTAAGGCAAGGAGTCTACTTTTAAAATAGATAATAATGCATAATTCTATCAGGTGTGTCAGTTCTAGGGTACAGCTAACAGTTATTTTTATAGGTGGTTAAACTATATGCTATTTTTACAGTTAAGTAACTAATTTAACAAGCAGAAGCCACACAGGGTCATTGTTGTGCTACTTTGAAATGCCGTCTTCACTTTGCATGTAAAACATCAACATCATCAATGTTGTTGATGAACTACTGCAGCCCCAGCTGTTTCACAGTTTGCAACCATTTGTCTACAGTATTATTCCAGAATGTACAATAAGGAATTCGTTGTTATGAATAGTCATTAATATGATAGTATAATAATAGTATAATACAGGAGTATAATACAGTTATACTGTATAAACCACATCTTATCCTTAATAAAACCCTGTATGCTGTGCTGTTTCCTGTACGAGATGAAGCTGATATTAAGAGTCAGTTGAAGCTGACTTTCCCTTTTGACTTTCATCTGTTTTAGTCCAGCTTGTTTGTTCTCACCCAGCATGGATGAATCACTTCCTCGCTGATCTCCTTCGATAATTTGTGGAGGAAATTCAATACAGCACATTTTAGCCCTAGCCCATTAAAGGGCTGGGCGACCTCCCAACTGTTGCTGCTTTGTCGTAGATGTTAGGCCTCAGAGGCAATTAGAAAATGTGACCTGCATGGTCAGAGCAAAGGGGTGGCTTTGACTGAAGCTGAGAACCGTCCGAAAGGTCTGGGACAACGACGGAAACTGGTAAGAATGGCGTGCGAATGCTTCACCTCAATTAGGCAATGTTCTCAGGCGTCCCCTCCATCACCTCTGAGCTGGTAAACAGCCAGTGCTTGGTGCCGAGGGGTGATTCCCTCTATTATGGTGTGTGGCCTTCTTGCTGAGTTCAGAAATGAAAAGTATGCTTCGTGGATCCATCCTGGGACCAGCGCTGTTGAAACTGCTGAGCATTCCCACGTCTTAATTCCAGATCATCTGTTTCTGGTGGCCTTTGGCAGGCTTTCTTTCTTTCTCTCTCTCTCTCTCTCTCTCTCTCTCTCTCACTCTCTAGCTTTCTCTCACAGACATACAAACATTCAGGGTATCACTGCTGGCTTTAGCAATGAACATGAAGCAATGCTGTATGTTCAGTTAATTGACCTCTGGAGAATGGTTTTGTTCACACTAATTATTAACCCCCTAAAAGCAGGCGCAAACTTGCCGCCAGCTATAGGTATAAGTTCACTGTAAAGCACCAGCAGTACAGAGGTCTGGTTCAACCTTCCGATCTAAAATGTGTTTCAGTTAGTCCTTCATAAAAATGCTACCACTGCCTTAAGCTCTAAGGTCTCTAAGGAACCTTCTAAGGGTGTATTCACTCCTAATTCCATACATGCGCAGTAGTTTCATACTAGTTCCTAAACAAGTCATTGTATAAGCCTGTAGTAAACCTTTAGAAGAAGAGATGTATTACTTTCTTGTGCTAGTTTCTATACTATGAGTGTCTGCAGTTTTTTGGAAATAAAATGTAACCCATGGGTTTTTGTGATTAACAGATCATGATCACCCAGTCAGAGGTCAGGGATGGCAGTGGCTGGCCACTGGATGATGAAGACCTTGAGTCTGGGGACGTAGTTTTTCCAGGAGATCCAGAAGCCCCAGAGAGGACGGCACTGGAGACCGGACACCGCTCTACCATCCTGGTATGACAGAAGCAAGTTTCCCAAGCCCAATCCTGGGATCCACTGCCCTGCACAATTCAGGTATTCTGTGCCCCCGCGCACCTGATCCAGCTCATCAGCTAATTATCAAGCTCTTCTTCATGAGCTGGATCAGGTGTGTCCAAGGCAGAGAAAACCTGAAACTGTGCAGAACAGTGAACACTGCTGATTCTAAATTGACCGTAGGTGTGAGTGTGTGAGTGAATGGTGTGTGTGTGAGTGAATGGTGTATGTGTGCCCTCCGCCCAGGGTGAGTTCCTGCCTCGTGCACGTAGACCCCGGGACAGGCTCTGGGTACACGCGACCCTAGTAAGGATTAAGCAGTTACAGAAAATGAATGAATGAATTTATTAATGAACATGCTAAATCATGCAGCAACAATTTACACACCTCTTTACACACATTTACACCTTTACAACAACTGTAGTTTGTCAGCCAAGAGATGTTCACTGTTTGAATTTTGTTCATGCTTTTGTCCATTTTTATAGACAACAGTATGTCACATACCTTGATTTAGGTATACAGTTAAAATTGCTGTTTGGTGGGACATGATCTTTCAGAACTTGTCAGATACATTTGCCTTGTAACTCTAAATATAACTAAATAACTAAATAAATGCAATTTGAATTCCAAACATGTGTTTTGACTAAAAGGACAAGATTGTGTAAATATGATATTTTGCTGACCTGTAAACATTACGATTTTGTAGTATTGAAGTAACAAGCACAACTTATTTCTTTAAAATACTGGAAATATATATATATTCCTAATATGTTCTTAATATTTACTGATGCATCATAAACATGGCCAGTTTGTTGTATTTTGCAGCCTTTAACTGTCACTTTCTTACGGTTTAGGCTATAAAATGTCATTGTCTGTGTAATTCAGGTGGAGTTATACTGTCACGCAAGGTCTGTCATATACTAGAGTGGGTCATGCTTACAATGCCAAATGTACATACTTGTTGATGCATAAATGTCTGAGGAGTGCCTGGAGAATTTCAGCCTTTAGACTACATTTCCCAGACTCCCTCAGTGCTAGTAAAAGCAGATCAGTGAGGGGCTCACCCTTTCTTCACTGGGTCTGTTTTCTGAACTCCTCTCGACCTGTTCCTCTGGAACCCTGCCACATTTCCCTATCTAACTTCAAAGCCCCCAGCTCCTTTCTCTTCTCTCTCTCTTCCTCTCTCTCTCTCTCTCTCTTTCTCTCTCTCTCTCTCTCTCTCCATCAGTCTGTTGTTCTCTCTCTTTCTTGATTCTTCATTTTTATCCCACTTTTTTCTCTCTTGCGCTGCTCTTCCTGGTTACTTTTTTAACATTTTTTTCCCTGTTGTTTCTTTTTCCTTCTCCATGACCCTGAAACAGTATTTCTCTCTATTCATTTATAATCATTTCTTAAATATTTAACTTCTCTCTGTCTTTGTCTTTCTCTTTCTCTATGTTTCTGTCTCTGTATAACTGTAATCAATTAAATGTAACTGTAGCCCATTGTACAGACCTCCCATGTTCAATGTTGGTGATCTCTCTCTCTCTCTCTCTCTCTCTCTCTCTCTCCCTCAGTTTAACTGTACTTATCATAAAGGCCAAGATGCTCCAGATGATTCTTTCAAGCTGGGTTTCGGCGGGGTGCCCAAAGAGGCGGTGAATAACGTTACGTTCAGCATGGAGCTGTTTAACACCAACCTGTTTCGCTACTCAATACCAGCATCCTTCCCCACCATCTCCGAGAACAAGCCCATCTTTGTTGAGGTATTACTAGAAGTATGAATCTATTTTTTAAATGAGAGCACTGCTTTGGTCTATACGCTTAGTGATTCTACTACTGCTAGTTATGGGTTCTTTTTTGTTACAAAAAGCATGAAAAAGAGATTCATTTTAGTTCATTGTATGCAGCTGTTAAAATCCAAGTCTAAAGTGACTAAATTGGGTGTTTAGCTGACAGCCTAGCTGTCGTTACTTGGTAGATTCCAACTGATGACAGACACAGCTCAAGCTTAAGGCTGTAAGCAAACATTACTTAATGCTGTTCTGGAAATTCAAATAATTTTGGTTGGGTGATTAAATAGTGCTTGTGACAAACCTAGTTGTAAAACATTCTTATGATACATGTGGTATTTTTCACTGATTGCAATGCACTTTCGGGTGCACAGGGGACAATACAACTTTTATTGATTTAAATTTTTTTTTACAACTCGTGAGATGACAGAGGAGCTATGATGAGGAAAACTGAGATGATGAAGGAGCTTTGATGAGGAAAAGTAAGATGATAGAGGCACTATGATGAAAGCAAAGGGATACGAGGTAGGAACCATAATGAGGAAAATGAGATGAATTTACAAAAAGCATCATGGCTTGCTTGGTCAATTCATCAAATCATTCTTGACAGATCCACTATAGGAATAATTCTAGTTGCTGATCTAAACTCTGGATATATCAGCAAGAGAGCCCTCACACCTATGATGTTCATTCTGCAGACCTTTAACTGAATGCAGGTGTAGAGTCATTACCTTATTGAAGCGTTATGTTAGTCCATACTGCTCTAATTGTTGGGGAATTCTATGTGAAAGCTATAGCTGTGCCACATTGGCCTCTTTTTCATTATTGGTTTCATTTTTCTAGCATATGTGGCCTGTTCTGTCACAGCCGGTCTCATATTGTGTATGGTCTGTCAAACACAGTCAGGCTGAGAGAACAAGTTACGTGTTTTTGAGCAATTCTGCCTGGAGGACTGTGAGCGTAGTGTATATCTGAGACTTTTCGCCTATCTTTCACTGTCATTCCTGTCAAATAAGTCCAGAGCCTGCTGTGTATACATTTAGTCTAGTCAGGGCCTCTTTTTTTAAGGTCGTTTTTGTTTTTTTCATCCTTCACTGGGGGGCTGCCAGAGAAGGTCTGTAGATGTTTGGTCACGGTCAGTAAGAAAAGCTAACACCCCATCTTTGGTTGTGTCTCATTTATGGTGCTATGACTTTTTTTTTAAGGTTCTGTTTGTCAGCTGCATACGTCATAAGCTCTGTCCCTTTTTTCAAAAGAGCACAGAGAATCCGTCCAATGCAGCCAGCGAGGGCATCTTCATTTTATATTTAATATTTATTTAATATTTAAGAGAGTGGGATGTATCCTTCTCAGCCTTAGGCCATTGAAAACCTGTGCATCGCACTCTTTGAAAAGAGCTTATCCTTAGGTGACATGGCAAAGTTTGTCTATAAATATACAAACCTATTTTTGTGAGGATTATTTTCAGTTTACCAAATCAGTTGATAGTAAAGAATGTTATGAACAAGTGTACTTTAGTTAGCTATATAGTTTGCTATATTTTTATCATGTTTAACTAGTGTACTTTCTTCAAATGTTAAGTTACAAATTGTTAGATATATTAGCATGCTTAAGGACTTTACTTTCAGTAAATATTAAGTTATTGTCTAACCAGTTTAAATTAGTTAAATGTTACCAGTTTACATTATTAAAATGCCTAATGAAGTTGTTTATTTAATAAATATATACATTATTTATTTAAAATGCCAACTTATGGGTGAACAGCTTTATTGTCTAGCTGTATTGAAGTATGTCTAATGTTTGTACTTTTCCTAAATGTTAAAGTATGAATGATTCTGTAACCAAGTGGATGTGTTTGTGCTGCTCAGTTAAAACATAAGGCAGATTTTTATTTCAGTATAAACTGCCTGAACTCAATCAAGAAGTGCTGAGTTATTAACCCACTGCTTTGAAAAAACTGCAGGGTCAAAAGCCAGCTTGTTCCTGTTGTTCCGGCAGCTTTGCACCCAAGTACACCCTGTATGTCATTAACCCTGTTTTCCTTCATATTCACTCATACGAAACACTGCTTTGCCCTTTTTTACCCCCTTTATTTCTTTGATTTAAATTTTTTCTTTCTGAGTTTGACTCAGTGCCTGGCCAGCAGACCAATAAAAGCATGAGCACAGGGGCATTTCAGCGTAGTGCCTGAGGGGTGGTGCGCTGCAGGCCTTTGAAGCACTGATTTATGTTAGAATCCGACGCGGATCTGCTTTAGCCATGTGGACACTGGGCCAGCAGGTCACAAAGAGCTTTGTGTGGGTTTCTGTGTGTCCGTCATTCTGTAAAACCATAAAAAGTCATAACGTCATGCAGGGTCCAAAGCACCACCATTCTGGCCTGAAAATCTCTATCCCAACACACCCCCCACACCCTCTGTGACCCTCCATGACCACTGTGTCATAACTCATATTGTCCATGTGACACAAGTGCATGTGTCAAAAACTTGTGAGTGTACTGGATACTTGGGCAGTGTAACTGCACCAGGCACAAAAATCCAGAGGAAATGGGATATGATGTTTTTTCTGTGGCTGGTGTTGTAAAACTGCAAATCTATTTGTGCATTCTTTAACAAAATCAGATGGGCAAACTCTTTGACGGCCCTTGCAAGGCTGTGGTGTGGAAATCCAGATGCGACGGGGCTATACTTCAGCATGTGTCTCAAACCAAGAACTTCTGTAGTTTAGCCACTTTTGGTGTAAGCAGTATGTACCACTGGAAAATACAGTGGTTTGTAGTACTGTACTGTTAATACTTAGACAATGTGCTACAATTGCCACAATGGAGCTATTTCTTCTTTCTTATCTATACAGAACACTGGCAAAAGACCCACTCAGAGGAATAAATTTAGTGTACAAACGCCTAAATGTATTACTAATTTCAGTTGTATTTATTTTGCATCTGTGTGAAAAGTCAGAGCTGTAAAAAGCATGGTAGCATTATGTAGCAGATCCAAGCTAAGAAATTAATTTAGAAGTATTGAGTTGTGACTGCATTTTGTAAAGCTTGCCCAACACAGGAGCAGTAGCCTCAAAATCTATGGATTCATGGAAAGAGGACAATTAATGTGTGGAACATTGTGGCTACAGGAGGCAGAACCATGAGAGGAAGCTGTAGTTTGAAATTTTGAGTTAATAACTGTATTGTGAGGTATTTGTACTGGGCTGTTTGTGGTACACTATATGGAAGTATTGGGACACCTGACCATTACTCCAACAGGGACTTTAATGACATTGCATTCAAACACATAGACTTTGCAGCTAGAACAGCTTCCACTCTTCTTGGAAGGCTTTTCACAAGATTTTGGAGAGTTGCTGTGGGAATTTGTGCCCATTCATTCTGTAGAGCAATTATTGGACAAGAAGGCCTGGCTCGCAATCTCCGTTCCAGTTCATCCCAAAGGTGTTGGATGGGGTTGGCGTCAGAACTCTGTGCGGGCCAGTCAAGTTCTTCCACACCGAACTCATCCAACCATGTCTTTATGGAGCTTGCTTTGTGCACTGGGGAATAGTCATGCTGGAATAGAAAAGGGCCTTCTCCAAACACTATGTCCACAAAGTTGGAAGCAAAATGTCTTGGTTTGCTGAAGCATTAAGATTTGCCCTTCACTGGAAGTAAGGGGCCTAGCCCAAACCCTGAAAAACAGATGTGTCCCAATACTTTTGTCCATGTAGTGTATATGGTATAACTAAAAAAATGTTTGAAAGATAACCAAGCTTGTTAGGTAAGGTTAGTGAAATAAGGTGGAGCACTAAATAGTTTAAAATGTCAGTGCTGATAAAACTGAATTGCAGTATTTTCCGAATACATCACATTTTTGTGGTATTACATGATATTTAGTTTACCGTTAATAAAGTTAATGACCTCATGGTACTCCACACTTTAATGTCATGTAGGCCTGTCGCACAAAGCAGGATTTCTCAGTTAGCAGTTTAGTTTAATTAAGCCAAAAGTCAAGGCTATTTAATAGGAGAAGCGCTGAGGGACATTCCTATTAGACATTCCTGAACACCAGGCTTAAGGAAATTAAACTTCAAACGTAAACGGCTAGAAAATGGCATGCTTTGCATTTAGCTATTTTTTTTCTTTCCTGTCATGAGTGCTAAAAATCAATATTGCTGTGTAATACCAGCACTAGTGCACTCATATAGACAGTATATTGCACAGCATTAATGTTTGATTTGACTACAATAAAATAGGCACTATATAGTGTAGTATGTGGTGGATAGTGTGAATAGGTACTAATTAAGTTAGGTTAATAATGAAGTAGGGGTAGTAATTAAGTTAGAAAAAGTAGACCACTGAACTGCTTTGTATTTTATTGAATTATACAAGTGATGGTTCTGTTAACTTACTATACAAGGTTGAATCAATTACAGTCTTAAGGCAGTCAGGGTACTTACCCTTTTAACTTAAAACACCCAGTCAGTGTTAAAGGATTAGAACGATTTTGGGGTGGCGCGTGGGAGTACCTTGTGGTCTTATGATGGAAGGGCTCTTTTTAATTTGTAAATGGCAAAGAAATCTCACTTTAGAATTTTGTGTTTCTTGGAAGTGAGTGCTCTGACAGTGTTCCTTCAGACCGTTTGCATTGCTAAAACAAATGGACAGCCCCTGAGGAGCTCATAGTTTCTGAATTTGAACAAATGCCCAAGTGTGTGTGTGTGTGTGAATGAGACTGCATACATAGGGAACACTTCCAGCCTAACAGAAAAAGAGTGACAGTTTAAGAGTATCAGCTCTAGCACAGAAAAGAGCAACTTGATTTAGTATTTCTGAGGAATATGCAGCTGATTCATGACATAACTGCAAAAGCGCTCTCACTTAATGAATCTTCTTCTCTTATCTCTCTTGCTGAAAAACAACACTGTATTCTTTCTATCACAGTAACATTCACTATCTTTATCTTGCTTGCTAACATTTTCTCTCTCTACATTTTTTTGTCTCTTTTTTCCGCTCTGCAGATTTCAGCCACTAAAACAGATCCTGATCTGGGCTTCATGATTCAGACGTGCTTCATCTCTCCAGATTCCAACCCCGATGTACCATCTCAGTATATGATCATAGAGAATATCTGTCCAACTGATGATTCAGTGCTGTATTACCCTCAGAAAGTGGATGTCCCTGTCCCTAATGCCCAAATGGACAGAAAGCGCTTCAGCTTCAGCTTCAGGTCACGGTGTAACGTCTCTTTGGTCTTCCTGCACTGCGAAATGTCCCTCTGCTCCAAGACACCAGCCAACCACCAGGACCTGCCAGAGGTATGGAGCTCTTCTCTTCTCTTCTCTTCTCTTCTCTTCTCTTCTCTTCTTTTCTCTCTCTCTTCCCCTTTTCTCCTAACTTTTCTCTCTTCCGTTTTCTCTTCTGTTTTCTTTTCTTAACTTTTTTTTCTTTTTTCTCTTTCCTGATCTTTTCTTCTCTTCTTTTGCTTCTTTGCTCTCATCTCTTCCCCATTTTGTTTTCTGGAAACTTCATTTCTCTTCTCTTAATTTTTCTTCTCTGTTTTTTTTCTCTTAATGTCTCTCTTCTCTTCACTGTTCTTTTCTCTTCTCTTCTCTTCTCATTCCTCTCCTTTTTTTTGCTTTTCTCTGATCTCTTCCCCCTCTTCTCTGTCCTTTTCTGTTCTTTCTCTTTTCTTCTCTGTTCTTTCTCTTCTCTTCTCTTCTCTTCTCTTCTCTTCTCTTCTCTTCTCTTCTCTTCTCTTCTCTTGACTTCTTCCTGTCTTAATTCCTTTCATTTCCATTCTTCATTTATATCAGAGATTGTGTTTGATTCCCAGTCTTACTGCATTATGAGCCAAAAGAGTCAAGTGCTGTAGTAATTCAGCTTCATCACAGTGTTGATGTATAATTATTTAACTTTTGATGCACACCTGGACACAATCCTTTCATTACCTTTCGCAGAAATCATAAAGGCCCTGTGTTACATTCTGCAGGCTTGACTACTCCATTCACTCTAAACATTTGTGTTTTCAATTCATGGCCTTGGCACTGGTCAACCTGCACCAGCTGTCAGCATCCATCCACTTTTCATGGGAGCAGGATCTATGAATCTCCCTCTGCGTTACCAAGCAACCACCCACACAGTAAACAAAGTCTTTCTCTAGCTTCTTTGAGGTTATATTCCTCCATCCCTCTCTCCATCGTCATCCTCCCATTCTCCTTTTACTCGTTTTTCAGTGCCATACTTGCTGAGAGTGCGTTCTGGTCTCTCTTTTGTGGCTTTTTTTATCCATTTTAAAGTGATGAACATATTTGAAACAATGAATTTAGACAGTGAAATGGAGAAGAGTGTCAAGAATCTAACATTTTGAGATTCAAAGGCATTTTTATGACTTTTATGACATCTGTACTGACGTCCTGTTTTTGGAGTTCATGAACAAATGGGAACGAAGAAAATACTCAGTTCCGTGTTTAAAAAAGGCTAAGAAAATCTATGAGTACAATTATTTGTTTATTCAACCTCTGCTAAATATGCAAGAAGAAACAGCAGGGAAAAAATTAACAAGTAGTAACAATAAATGAATGAAAAAATGAGGGATTAACATCCAGTCAGCTCTTTGTTACTTTGCAGTTCATGCAGTGATTGTACACTGGTTGTAGTTGTCTGAATTCTATATAATCTATAATTTGTCTTGTCTTTTTTTGTCTTTTGCACTGTTCTGCAAGTTCTGATGATACCCATGATGTACTCAGATAAGCATATTGTGATTGAATTTATTACAGTAACAATAACATATAGTCATATCACCCACCTGTAGAATGTCCATTTCTGGGTCCAAATTCTCTTTCAGATCCCAAAACATGTTGTGCAGCTGCAGTGCACAAAAACTTTTTTATCACCTTCACATGCAGTGAATGCTCTTATTTCACATGGATGAATGAAATAGCATCCATTTAATTAATAGTTTCTCTGTGATGTCTGCTATTTATTTGTTTTAGGCGAGGCAGATTTTCGTTTTCGTTTTTTCATTTGCATAGTAAAACAAAAGGTTTTTGACATTACTTAGACATATCTGGCTCCTCTGTAAACTCTTGAAGTTAGTCTTCTGCAGCTAAATAAGCCTAATGCTTCTCTTCGGTGACTGAGATGTTGGGTAAGCAACATTAACATTAAGTAATATTTCTTAAAATATCTTCACATTTCCCTAAATATCTTAAAACTAGTAAGAAAATGTAATGCGTTTTAAACATGTACAGACTTGGACCCGGCAACAGTATTAACGGAAGGTCAGTGTGTCTTCAGCAGATAGAACAAAAGAGCTGGGCTGATCCGGATGGCTTTAATCATCTTTTTTTCTTTAATACCCCCTACTTTTATGAAACATGAAGTGAAAACATTCTGCAGTCAGCCTCACAGAGGCCTTTCATGCTCATGTGCCCATGTTTTTCATCCTTTTTGGCTCCCCTAAAAGGATGCTACTTCAAGCATCAGGAAATAAAATTCAATTTCTGGTCTGTTTTAGAACATGTGGTGTATTTAATAGTGCCCATATGCTATACACTCCACCTCTTCTCTTCTCATCTCTTCTCTTCTCTTCTCTTCTCTTCTCCCCTTCCTTTAAAAATTCTTTTTATTTTGTCTGCCTTGCAGTTGTTTAGTGTTGATGATACTGATGATACCCATGATGTACTCAGATAAACATATGTTTCAATGTAAGAGAAGGCATCTCTTCTCTTCTCTTCTCTTCTCTTCTCTTCTCTTCTCTTCTCTTCTCTTCTCTCCTGTTCTCTTCTCTGTTCTTTCTCTTCTCTTCTCTTCTCTGCTCTTTCTCTTCTCTTCTCTGTTCTTTCTCTTCTCTTCTCTTCTCTGCTCTTTCTCTTCTCTGCTCTGCTCTTTCTCTTCTCTTCTCTGTTTTTTCTCTTCTCTTTTCTGTTCTTTCTCTTCTCTTCTCTTCTCTTCTCTTCTCTTCTCTTCTGTTTGATTGGGCCTGCAGAGTACACAAAGTTTTTGTACTTTGTTTAACTTTATTTACTGGCTGCTGTAATACTCCTCTTCTTCTCTCTACAGTGTATGCTTCCAGATGAAGCATGCCAGTCCATCAGCGGGGATACCATTATGAAAATGATGATGAACACCAAAACCTCCACCAAACCTCTGGTGGTCATCTCAGACAATGATGACGGAGCGGACAACAATCCTGACAAAACAGACACTAACAGACCTGGTAAGACTGTCTCAAATAGACAAGGTCTACATGCAAACAATAATCATCAGTACTATTAAAACTCTCAGGCTACCGGAGAAAATAACATGCAAAGCCATTTAGCTAGACAGAATGTTTTAATATGATGAAAAGTAGGCTGGTATTTGTAGTCAGGATCCAGTTCCTGCTTGGACTAATCAATTCTTCATTAGGGTAAATCAGGCGTGCTGCTGGTTAAACTGAACAAATCCATACTTAGACTGGAGCTGTGTTCTTCTGACAAGCTCACAACACAGCAAGTCAAGTCAAGTTTATTTATATAGCACGTTATCATACACAAAAGGTCATTCAGTGTGCTTTACAGGGATATAATAAACAATATAATAAAATAGAATCAATCAAAATAGATAGAAGAAATGAAAATTAAAGAATACAAAGAAAATCAATAAAAGAAAATGGAAAGTTCAATAAAAGTGCTGAGGTTTAAAAGAAGGAGAATAGTACAGTTTTTAGCAGCTTTATAAAGCTGGCTACAGTTGGAGCAGATCTTATACTGATGGGCAGTGTGTTCCATAGCAGTAAAAGAAGAAACTGTAATGTTTTACTGTAATATATATTCTTTTGTTGTTGTTTATTTATTTAAAAGGGACATTGTACATTAATTGACACGCTCACTTAATGAGTCATGAAATGCACCAGATTTAGCCATCAGGCTAATTTACATCCGCAGTCCCTGGCAGGTTGATGTTATTTAA
>JBBPCZ010000115.1:9048229-9065729 GCA_037974445.1 Brycinus macrolepidotus | reverse complement strand
TAAACTTTTTCCAGAAGAGTTTAGACCGTTACAGTGGTAAAAGAGGAACAAGTGTTTGGAAACACAGTGTATCATTTTGGAAATATGGGGTTACAGTGTGTATGTGAATGTTGTCTGTGTGTGTGTGTGTGTGTGTGTGTGTGTGTTTGTGTGAAAGGCTGAAACGCTGCTGGGAATCTGGGTGGTGGTTGATCGTTATATTTTACTAATAATGACCTAATCTGAGCCTGACTGACCTCATGAGAGCTTGTTTTCTGCACTTGGCCCAGATACACCCTGTTAACGCAGTAATGTCTGAGTCAAATCTGTTGACTCATAACTCTGGCAAAGATCACAGCACACTGATCACAATGCTTTGGGCTATTAGGAAATGAGGCACGGTGACCAGGAATAACAGTAGTCTCTCTCGTTTAGATCTCACTAATAAATGGGTGTGCAGTTATGTAGGTCAATTGCTAAGTTTAATTGGACACGTGGTCCAATTAAAATGTAAGACTTGGTTAACTGGTGTAGAATATATTTTTTTTTACCATAATCTAGAGGTTCTTCACACTTGCTCTGTTTTTTTAACAAGGGGCTCGTTATTATTTTTATTAAGTTCAGTCAAGTTGGTTTTGACTCCTGGTCACCATATGGATAGTATTCTCTATTATATCCCAAATACTTCTTAATAGTTTGTTTGTGAGGTCACTTGATTCTAGTTTGTTACTGACTGTTTTAATCATTGTTGTCTTGGAACTGGTTGAACTCGAACAGGCTCTGCTCATTGTATGTTCAAAGTAAGTTTGATTATCTGAACTTTTAGTGAAAGGTGAGTTTTTTTTTTCTTTGCTGTCCAAGGTACTCTTAAAAGTCTTTGCCAGCACTAAAGTTCAAAGGCATCATTTTTCCTTTATTTTGCAGCTTTAAGATCCATAAAGATGTCACAGAAAAGAACATAATGTGGACAATTCTGATCTTTGATTGTAGATACACATCGTTAGATTTGAAGATGTTCTCCTTCATCCTTAAAGGTTATTTATGCAGCCAAGATGGTTCTCTTGTGGCATTGCTACTAAGAACTTTTTTGACCTTTTTATTTTTAGCCATAGTTTGGAAAAGAAAAGTGCCAGATCATTATTTAGTCCAAACCTACTCAAACTGAGTATTGAGGGTAAATAAACCTAAAGAATTAGTTTTGTTATGTTAACAATTATAATTTTTATCTTTCGTTATGTTTTCTTATGTAACTGAAAAAAAAATGAATCTGAAAAGGACATGCTGTTCTTTAAAGTCTGAAGAAGCATCAACTGATTATTTCTTATGGTCATGGTTACTTCTTCACTGAAGTCAGAGTAAAACTTCAAAAAGTGTATCTTCAGTCCCACACCTGCCTGAATATACGGAGGGATTTGACTCGGTCTGTACATTGAATTCCGACTGTATCCAGATTATGCTGGAGTCCAGGGTGAATTCAGCGAGTTTACTCGTGATGAGAAAGCATATTTTATGTTGCCGCTGCTGGAGCCGTTTTCTCTGGTGAGGATTAAGAAAACACAGATATGCCATAAGCGTGATGAAAAAAGGCTCTGAGCCACGCTTTGAAGACAAAGACATCTCTTATGCTGAGATGGCAAAGAACACAAGCAGCCTTTGAAAAGGCCTCGCAGCGCGCCCTGGACAGCGGCCCGATGCTGGGGCTTGATCTGCAAATCAAAGAGAGCTGTTTGTGGGCACACTGTCCACTGGGGAAAACACAGCGGTGCCGAAGTGTTCAAATGCAGATTGAAAAACGCCGCTCAAATGCAGATTTTACTGCTAAATTACATCCCATTTCAAGAAATGTGAGACAGCATAATCCAATTTTAACATTATTTATGCATGTTTCTGTTTATTCATTTATGTATTTATTTTGACTGAAACATTGACTGTTCAGCTCATACACAAGTGTGTTACATAATTTCTCATACAGAACTGAATTTAATGACA
Organism: Brycinus macrolepidotus; assembly: GCA_037974445.1. NCBI lineage: Eukaryota > Metazoa > Chordata > Actinopteri > Characiformes > Alestidae > Brycinus > Brycinus macrolepidotus. The sequence goes on along the minus strand of JBBPCZ010000115.1, from coordinate 9,063,761 downwards.
GTTTTAGATCAAATAAGATACATTGTTAATAGTTTCATCAATATTCGTTGAAGACAAGATCATTTGTATTAAATTTTTTTTTTTTAAATGCTCAAAGGTAAATTCATTGAATCCAAAAAGAGTCTTTTGGAGCAAGGCTACAGAAGAACCATTTTTGCTTCTGTAAAATCTATTTAAAGCACAGTTCTCCACTAAATCGTTTTTGTCAATGAGATATTTGAATAAAAAAAGACCCTATATACAGTTTTAAAGGACCTTCACATATAAAGGTTCTATAACAGTTGAAGGATTTTCCTAGAATGGCCAAGATCGTTTTAGTAGAGTGTAGCCTTTATAGAACAGTGTAATATGCAAGCACAGTACAAAAGTGGAGGTCTGCTATGTGACCTGAGCCTGACGGGGCCAAACAAATGATCGCGTTGCAACATCGTACTCGGGTCAGACTCAAGTTTATTCTCTAATTAATCATTTTTCACTCTCGTGTATGTGTTGCATGTTGGGTTGGTGGAAAGGTCACAGCAGATCTCACAGCAGGTCAACTTAAGTGCTTAGTAACAAAACAAAGCACTGTAAAACTGTCTGTGTGATAACCCATATCTGTTAGTGCATGCAGTGTGGTTCTGTTCAGGTTCTGGCTTCAGAAGTAGCAGTTGGGCCTAGCTGGGTTGTGTCTTAAAGCCGTGAGTATAGGTCAGGTTCAGGTTAAATTCAGGTGTCAAATTTAGCAGTACCACTCAGGCCTATACAGGCCACCCCTTCATGAAAGTATGTGAAGTCTCAAGAAAATATAAAACTACAAGACTAGGATAAGGATAGGATGATTTATAAAGACGAGCATCTGCAGCAATGTTAAAAAAAAAAAACAGTAATCCAGTCTCTTTTGAAGCTACCCAGTGAGACAAGCGTGAGGTAGGAGTGTGTGGAAGATTGTGCAAGAGACTGCCTAGAGACTGAAACCTCACAGAGAGGGGTTAGGAGTGAAAGGAAAATAAAGTCACCATGGTAATAGAGGTCGCAAAGAAAGTCTGCTTTGGGGCTGATTTGGGGCTGCTTCTACAGCTGGCCAGAACACACACACACACACACACACACACATACACACATACATACATACATGAACATAGCTGGTCTTTGCATTCTTTTCCTTCCTTGCTCCTCTGAGAGCCCAGCTGACCACAAAAGTTGAACAAGTGAGCAAAACAAAAGATGCCGAGCACTGGGGTCTGTTCTCTTCACCTCCCTCTGAAATGCTTCATTACTGGGATGTCCAATTTTGGGCCTGGGTGACCAGAGTGTAGCATAGTTTTCATCTTAAACACTCCTTTTAAACTTGCTTCTCTTGAGGTGAATCAAGTTCATTTTAGCAGAGAAATCCAATGGATCAGAAATCAAATGGAACAGAAATCAAATGGAACAGAAATCCAAATGGAACAGAAATCCAAATGAAAGTTTGGACTATGCTAGTGAGCCTCCATATAACATGTAGCATTATTCTCATTTACAGAACATTGTTCATGTGCATTGGTCACACGGGGTACTGAAGAGCAAGGCTGATGTAATAGAGACAAAAATGTTGAAACATGTTTGTGAGGTTCCCAGGTGGTGCAACTGTTTAAGTGTTAGCCCTATCAATGCAAGTTCAGTCCCCTCTGATGCCACAGCCATCCATGACTGGGAGTCTGAGAGAACGTAATGGGCCTCACTTTTAGGATGGGTAGGATGGTCCTCTCTTTCAGCATTACTCAGTTTGATGGCAGCCAGAGTGGACGTCTGTTAGCTGATGTAACAGAAATGCCCCAGATGATTGTAGCATCAAGTGATCGGGTGGAAATGGACACGACTAAATTGGGGAGAAAGATCCAAAAAATGTGTTTGAAATTTGTATTTGATGATGTAAAGAATATGGAATGTGAACTCCAGCAGTGCTTTTACAGTACACCTCTGGATATGACGTAACACTTTTAACTGCGTAATGAAAACATACATCAGTAACCTATAAGGTGAAATTAAGGCTCTCATTCAACTCATACATACTCATACTTCATGCTTCTTAATTTATTATATTGTAGCAAGGTCAACAACAACAAAAAAAAAAACGTGCTCATGGACAACTCCAGTAATCACCAAACTGTACTGCTGGCCTAAGGCCCTCTAGGCTATTAGCTGGCCACCCCTGCTCTTTAAGAACTGCTGGGTGGAGCAGAGCTTTAAGCCAGATGTCCTCCACACTATAGCTGACATAGCACCGCTCAGGGATCCACTGAACACTCAGCCTTTTGTGTTCTTTTCCAAACGGTCGCATAAATCCCCTTAAGAGATTCAGGGATTTAATTTGATGATTAATACCCTGCCTTGCTGCATATGAAACAGTGCAGAACTAAATTTTCAGTTCAGTTCAGTCCAAATTCATACAGCATAACAATGGGCTTTTTCACTGTTCTAACTAGTGTTCTAACACATAAGGCAAAAAGTGCAGGACAGAACAGTAAAGATGAATACTAAAGTTCAGGACATTGAAAGACAGTTCACACGGTACAGAATTAGACAGTGTAAGGCTGTTCACATAGAGGAATACTGGGCAGTGCACATACAATTCCTACCAAAAGTAAGTAATTGTGAAGAAATATATATTGTGCTTACGTAATATATTTTATTCATGGTGAAAGGCTGTACTCCCGTGACTGAAATAAATTAGATGCATCACTTTTTCAGTGTAGTTTTTTGTCCTCAGTAATGAACATACTAATGCTTTTTGGCTGCAGTTAGAAAGTTATCTTCCACACCCTGCCTCGGGAGTTCATATGTGGTCAGTATACTGTTAATGGCTTGCCTTTGCATTTTCTACATTATGAGCTGGACAGTAGAGATAAGATGGAGACGAGGGAGTGTTTTGGTTCTGGCTGGTGATTGGTGGGTTGTGACAGAGCTTTTCTCTGATAGTCTGTCATCACCCATCAGTACGGATGAAAACCTAAAGGTGTTCTCTCCCAGAATAGCTGCCTTTGTGCCTGGCTCCTGGCGCTGGACCAGGGTGACCCTGGAGCCCGCAGCCACACAGGATCTATTGTGCAGCATGATGGGTGATCATTAGAGCTAATTAGAGGCAGAAACCCATCCGCTTGGTTTTTGTGGGCCCTGGAGCCGCTCAGACGCTTTGGCTCGCTGAGTGAGAGAAGATAGCCCTACCAGCTCTGTATCACTGCAGGTTCCTGTGGAGTTGGATCCAAGTGAAATGGGTGTCAGTGACTTTGAGAGGATTATCTGCCACCTGCTGCGATGAGAATAAAGTGCACTATCCTTGTCAGACTGGCAGGCTTTTTTTCTCATTGAGCCTGCTCATATCATTGCCTCTTTAAACCCCTTAAACTGTAGGCTTATTCTATAGCTGTAAGTGTGAAACTGAATGCCTGGGTCAGTAATTAAAGTTGGGGAATTTACTAATTAGAATGAGTTTTTATATACTGGAGAAACAGACTGTAAATACTGCCTAGGTTTGAAGGATTTCAGTCTTGTTGTTTAGGATACACTCTTTTGTCTAAAGTAAGTTACAGAAAGGTTGCTTATTTCAGTAGCTTTTGCTTTGCCAGAGACAACTAACTTGTACTACCTGCCTCAAAGATGAACTGGTATCAGTTGTTTGGTAATAGATACACTGTTAAAGAATACAATGAAATTGAAATGAAGTTTCTGCCAGTTTTAGTTGTCAATACTTGGCAGTAAAAGACTGGTCTTGCTGTAATCATACAGCATTAAAATCACAATAACTACTGAAAACACACAATAAGCTCCTGTTGTAATACTAGAGTGTGTATAGATAAAGCAAAAATAATGGCATAGCATATTCTCGGTTTTCAACAGGTTTTGTGTTTTGTTTTGTTTTTTTATTCAGTTCCCACAACCCGTAAGCCTCTGCTGCCTCCAGTTGAAACTCCTGGGAGTCATGATTGTAAGTTTACATCATGCATATAGTTTTCACATTTTAATATCAAAATTCACTTTTCTAAAGTCTATGAGCACTCCTGGGGTTTTTTTGCAGATAATTTAATTGTGAACCATATATGTTGTCTCATATGTGCTGCTGCTTGTGTCTTGTAGTGTATGTCCTGGACACTCCTACGGTGGTGGGCATTGCCTTCGCAGCCTTTGTCATTGGAGCCATGCTGACAGGAGCCCTGTGGTTCATTTATTCACACACAGGTGAGAGAGAGTCACTAATACACCACGCACTCACTCACTTTCAGTGTCACCTCATTTGCACTCTTACTGCCTGTAAGATGGGAATATAGAATGACAACATGATATGAAAGAACTGGTCGCTGAGCTGAGTATTTTATTTTATGTATCAGTACAGTCTATATTAGGGCTCAATTAAAGTCCTTTTTTTTTTAATGTTGCTGGCGGCCTAGTGATTAGGGAGTTGCCCCTGCAATCAGAAGGTCGTGGGTTCGAACCCCAACACTGCTAGTGTCATCACTGAGGTACACACTGCTCCCCGGGTGCCCCTCATTGGTGGCAGCCCACTGCTTCACTTGGTGAATGGGTTAAATGCAGAGAAAGAATTTAACATTGTTCACACTGTGTGCTAAGGTGTGTTCACGCGTGACTATAAGGGCCACTTTACTTTTTTACCTTTTAAGTGGGCTTTGTTTACACGGCTTTGTACAAGTCTCATAGACCGACATTATCCACAAACTACAAAGGTTTTCAGACATTACCAAGCAGTCTGTCTGCATAAAAATCACAATAACTACTGCAGTGGGAAGTTTTGGAGCGGGAAATTATTTTAAAGTAGAAAATGAAAACTGTCCAAGGCCACTTGTAATCCCTGTAATGGCAGTGCTGTGATTATGCTTATTCTACCTAGCAGTCATTAAAACATGGGTGAACCAGCTGCAAGTAAATTTGAATGTACAGTTATTACGCACTTAGTGGACAGAATAACATCATTTCAAAGCCAGGAAATGGAATAAATTACTCGGTGCATGTTAGAGCAACTTGAAATATGAAAATGGCGTATTTTAGAGAAAATGTTTTTACTTGTTTAACATGCACATCTTCCATTGGATTGATTTTACCAACCTTAATGTACTCAAGATCCTTACACCTCTCTCAAATTTGCTGGATAATCCAGACTTTTATACCTCACCTCTCTACCCTAAGAATAACCCTGATAGTTTAGCATTGCAGTTCATGTAGTTACTGAAAAATACAGTTTAGGATTTCATAAACTGGACTTAGTCACAAAAACTGTAATAATCATAGTTAGAAAATTCCATCATTCTTCCAAAATAGGGAACAGAAAAAAATCACCTTTTGATGGTGTGGAAAAGCTGCACTGTGCTGACAGCAGTATTGTAACAATAACACAAGAACACTGGCATTTAGCTACTTCCCGTCGGTCAGCCGACGCTTGCACGCTCCTTCCATTCTTTCAGCCATCGGTGGGGCAGTGGGCACTCGAGGGGCTGACCAGGGGTATTCTGGGTACAATGAAACTGCACTGGAATTCCCCGAAGTGAGGGTCTTCTCAGGCCTTGCAGGAATATACACACACACACATACACACACACACACACACACACACACACATAAAAACAATCCTTCCTCTGAATGCCAAGATTCACCCCCCTCTCCCCGGCCCGCTGTCGCCATGCTGATGACCCTCTGTGACCCCTCAAAGGAAGAGCATGCTCTTTCTCTCTGCCCCCGCTTCCCACCCTGGTGCCACTCCTCAGTTGCAGTCCGCAGTGGCATTGAACTGCTCCTGTTTACCACAAGCCTGCTTAAATGGTGTTTTAAAGGAATAGTTTTGCAAAAAATCTAATTGACACCATTCACTCCATTTTAACAAAATACATGGATGTGTGTCATAAAGTGTCAGAAACCACATAAGGTATATGAGAGATTAGAGGGTTTATTTTGGTGGAAATATTACTTTTAAAAGGAGCTTGATTCAGGTCAAACCAATAATGTCTATTAGCATTAGCATTCATAACCAGCCTGGTCTAAAGTTTGTGCTGAGTGACTGGATGACTTTTGTTTTTTGCCTAAATAAAAGCCAGATCAGGTGTCCGCCTGAGAGTGGGATTATCATTATCCACCTGTTTGTGCTGGAGAAAGTCACATTATTCAGTTTTTATAGGCTTCCGCCAGATAGCACAGTGAAATGAAAGTCTTTTGATTGGACTGACTCCCAAAGATCAACTTTGTCTTGTTCTGATGGAAACATATGTAGAGGGCGCACTTGGATTTAACAGTGGTGGTTGCCAGATTGTGATAAATCCTCTGTAGTGATGTGTACTAAAGGTTATCAAGTGTAGTCATAGTAATATCTTATTTAGATGTAGTTGTGTAATTAATACATAGTTAAATAATGAAGTACATGTGCATTCCATTTACATTCTGTGTTCTAGAGTGCACTTCTCACTTCTTTTGTTCATTTGGATGCCAAGAAATGACTAGCAAGTGAAAAAGTGACACTGATATCAAGTGATGCCATGTTTTAGTTATATCTGGTGATAACTGTGAAGGGTTAAGCCATTAGATAGGAAAGTGTTATGTCATGTAGCTGAAATGCCCTTAAAAGGGGTCGTTTGTGATGTGAAATGTACCCCCAACGGTTTTATGGGTATTAAAAGCGGCTTAAAATAACAGAATATTTTGAACACTGCAACAGCATAAGCAAGGTTAAAATTAAGAGCTCTTTCCTGTGGAGGCAAAGGCAAATCTAGACAAAAACTAGTAAAAAGGCAAGAGCGTCTCGCTGCCTTTTTCTCTCCCTCGTTTTATCTCTCTCTCTCCATTTGATGTATGGAGTGATCCTGAACTCTCAACACACTTTTATATAAACACACTTCAGTTCTTCAGCCAGAATCCCCGCGGCTGTAGAAAACTGACACCCATTAGTGGTAGACAGACGGCTTTCTGGAGAAAGCGGTAACGAGGAAACCATGGGTTAACGTTTGTGCGTCTAGAATTTCTAAACAAATGTAATTGCATTAATGGATCTTTAATTACATTACTTATTAAATTACTGGTAATACCATAATAAATTATACAGCACTTCAAGGAACATATAGTCTTCTGATAAAATGATATGATATCTGAACAGTAAGCATCAGAAAAATACAAACAAACAAACAAATAAATAAATAAATATGCATACTCACTATGTGTGTGGGAACGTTAGCTTAGTTATTTCCAACTTTCTCCTTGGTTAAGGAGTTAGTGGAAGGAACATTATTCAGTGTTACTGTCTAATACCTGCTTCAGTCCGTCTTTGGGTCGTATCAGGAGCTGCTGATGGAATTTAACAAATCAGGGTAATGACTGGAGTGCAGTGAGAAGTCGGCAACTAATTTTGTGTCCTTTCAATTGTATTCTGTCCACCAAGATATCAATATAAAAACATAATGTTTTTGTTATTTTGGGCATGTCTCTACCATTTTTACATGCATCTCGGCCATTCACTTAATGGAATCATTACTGAAAGTAAAGATTTATTTAACTTGTTTGACTTGACCTTGACCATTTGCAAACGATGAGGATAGTTTTTTTTGGCTTTCAATTGTTGTACAACATCGAAAAATGTGTAGACTGTGTTTCAGGGTTGTCGTAAAATATCCAATTAAAATGGTCTGTTTGGGGTGCTTGACTCCTCCTAATGGCGGGGGTTAGCATCTTAAGCACTGGCATAGTTCAATCTCATACTTGGGTGGGGGGGGCACGTGCACATTTACTGCGATAGTGTGAACTCTGCTCATTAAGGGTGATCCTGCATAACTCTACCATTTCACCCCAGCACTTTCATCTTCATTCGAAAACATACTGCATAACAAACTTCAGAGAGGCGGACCATATTTATTTTAGAGGACGTTACATGCGGAATGCAGAGGATGCGATTGCTAAAGAACAGCAGTGATCCTCTCGGCCTCTCTGCGATTCATCACAGTGATAGGTTAAAGAGTTTACCCTCAGGGACAGTGAGGAGTCGCACAGGACAGGGTCAACACACTGTCATCATACACACACACACACACACACACACACACACACACACACACACACACACATAGTGTGAGTTATGTTCCAGAAAGAGTTGTAAGTGTAATGATTTAAGATGAAAATAAAGTAATAAAGTTTAAATTTATATCTATAAAAATGTTGTTCAAAGCATGCTGAACAAAACTTTTAGTCTTTTGATGTCTAATCTGAAATGTGTCCTATATTACGTTTGCGTTTACACCATTTAGCATTGCATAAAATATTTATACGATAAGTGATTCCAGTCTTTTGAATGGTTGTGTGTAGGGCAGTGTGTGCAGATTTTTATTAGGAGGTGGGTGAGAAGATGATGAGAAAGCTCCCACACTGAAGCTGAACGCCAGGCTGCAGTTTGCCGTTAGAAGAGCGGCCTTTTTTAGCTCAGGCTGCTTGGCAGCACATCTCTGGCAAACATCAGCGGCAGAGGGGCCTAAGAGGGGGAAAACGGATAGACTGCGGGTCCAATAGTGGGCTGAGGAGAAAACACACACACACACACACACACACATGCAAAAGCACATGCTAAAAGGGAGAAATGTTCCAAATGCAATTTCAGTGATTAGAAAACACTTTCTCTCTCTCTCTCTCTCTTTCTCTCCCTCTGCCTTTTGCCTGCTACTTTATCTCTTTCTCTCAAACACACACACACACACACACACACACACACACACACACACACACACACGCACACACAATTATGGTACATGGTCAGCCTGTGGCTAAAGCATGTGTAGACACACAGTCTGATTCTGCGGTCTGTGGTTTTTAGCAATAGCTCTGGTTAGGCATTGTGTTTAAATACTGGTGAAGCACCGTGCCAAGGATCTGAAACAAACACAGGATTCAGTGTTTAGGATTCAATCAAAAACACTTTAATCGCTCATCAGAGCAGCTCTTCAAACAAATGAAAGAATTCCTATTTCCCCATACTGGTCGAACTACACTTTAGGGTGGAAGAATCAGTCTAGAAGAAATAAAGAGAGAGAGCGAAAGACCTCTTAATCTAAAGGCTTATTATTCACTATAATAATGTATATTGACTAAATAACAGTATAATAATAACTTATCACTACGCAGTAACTATTATGCAATCTGTAATTTGCATATTAAATAATCTGTATTTAGTCATGAGAGGAACTCATCTGGACCCTGGGCAATTAAGGGGTTAATGCTGTTGATTTAGTTGGTGTTTGAGTTATTGTTGAGTCACACTGAGTGTGTCTTTAGACTTTGTGTCAATTTTTCCAGAACATCAGTGGCCTCAAAACATTTGAATAAACTAATCATCAACATGTTCACTCTCTTTCCCTTTCTCTCTCTCTCTCTCTCTCTCTCTCTCTCTCTCTTTCTCACTCTTTCTGTCTCTCACTCTTTCTCTCTCTCTCTCTCTCTCTCTCTCTCTCACTCTCTCTCGCTTTCTTTCTCTTTCTCTCTCTGTCCATATGTCTCTCTGTATCTGTATCTCTGTATCCCACTCTCTCTCTCTCTCTGTCCATCTGTATCTCTGTATCTCTCTCTCTCTCCCCCTCACTTTCTCTCTCTCTCTGTCTCTGTCCATCTGTCTCTCTCTCTCTCTCTCTCTCTCTCTCTCTCTTTCTTTCTCTGTGTCTTTTCTCTCTCTTTCAGGCTCAGAAAATACAGGAAACAGTGTGGCCACGAGAGCACAAGAGTTTATTAACACACAAAGAATAAGGTAGATAAAAACCACTTAGGTACAAAAACTCAGAGAGACGTAGATGCCTAGTTAAACAGAGAGACTCTGCAAGCTCACGCAAAAATGTGTGTGCAGTTTATTAGGTTCACCATTTCTGTTGAGACCCCCAATGCTAAATTAGAGTTTAGTCCACCTGTTGCTCCACATATACATCCCATTCAACAATGTAAAGGGACCACCACTGACCAGACGTTGGTTTTGTGATGGATCGTTGTCAGCACAGCAGTGACACTGTTGTGGTGGTATAGTAGTGTGTGGATTTTATGACACTCTCTCTCTCCCTCTCTCTCTCTCTCTCTCTCTCTCTCTCTCTCGCTATTTAGGAGATTCAGCAAGCAGGCAGCAAGTGCCACAGTCTCCACCTGCCTCTGAGAACAGCAGTGCAGCCCACAGCATCGGCAGCACCCAGAGCACGCCCTGTTCCAGCAGCAGCAATGCATAGCACCACCTTCTTCATCCCTGTCCACATCTCCTTTACCAGTGGTCAGACCTTTGCATGTGGCCTTCTTTTCTTCTTTTCTTCTGGACAAACTCCCTTTACCTGTGACTAAAGGTCTTTTACCCCTTGCCACATTGGCTTCACCTAAGGTCAAACCTCCTTTACCAATCCTTTACCTGTGGTCACTCTTCCTTTACCCGTGACCACACATCCTTTACCAGTGATCACTGGCCTTGTTTTCTTTTCCACTGTGCCGAACCCCTCTGTCCTAGCTACACCTCTTCTGTCCCTGTTTTTCTTCCATCTGTTTTCTTTCTAATCGATGTAATCAGTCTCGGAAGCTTTTTGAAAGCGAGCGACTGAGTTTTGTAGCAGACAGTGGCGTGTAACTGGTTAGTTACTTTGGCTTGGAAGTAAAACAGCATCACCGTGCTGTCTTTAACTGAGGAGTTGAGCTACGAATGCTGGAACAAAGCATTTGGAAGACAAATCAGAGATGAAAGATGATTCACTGGTGAGAAACCAGCCAGCCTTTACACGCTGCTTTACGGGAAAAAAAAAAAAAAAAAAGAGACTACAACAGAGAATTGTGTTTTTACCATATATGGATGGGAAACGTCTGTACATAACAAAGCTTGTTTACCCCAATCATTCTTACTGCCTGGAAGCATTTGGAAGAACAGCCAGCTAGACTGCACGCGGTTGCACAATGCTGCAGTAATTCAGAGTGCCAAGGCTTTGCTTCTATACTCACAATATTGTGGCCAGTTAATAATTAGCACCATGTCTGGTTTCAAAGCAAGCATGATCCAGAATTAAAAAAAAAAAAATGATGGCATGCACATTTGAAGTAAACTAATGCATTTGATCTGTTGATTTGCTGTCAAATGTGCTCAAATAGCAAAAGCTTGTTTATGCTTTTGTACTTTTGTACCCTTGCCTGCGAAGAGCATGGGTTTTTTATTTTAATTGTCAAGCATCTTTTGCCGTACCAAAAGTGGCCAAATGATTCTGAATGGAGCTTTAAGGCCAAAAGTGCACCCAGGACAAGAATGATTGGTGTAAATGTCTTAAAAGAGGCATTCTGGTTTTATCAGATAATAACATTTATATATAAATGTATTGTAAAATAAAATATATTTTTTTGGTAAAAGTTTATATGAAGGCTTTACAAACATACAGAAAGTAGTCACAACATAAAAGCCTTTATTATCCTGCTATAGATAGATCGAGGTATTCTCATACACCATTTATACAGCATCATTTTCTAATATAAAGATAGTATACGGATAATATTTAAGAGTCTATTTATTTATTGATGTAAATGTGCATCAGCCATGTTCAACAACTTGGCTTTGACAGTATAGCAAGATTAAGAAATAGATGACAGAAACATACTTACAGATGATTATTAATGATCACATGAATTATTGCAGAGAATCTCATAGACAATAAACAGTTACAAAAGCTGTAATTTAAGAATTACTAACTACTTTGCTTTTAAAGCTTTATAAGCTAGTGGCAAAAAAGCAGCAATTTATATGCATCACTATTGGATCACTGAAAGACTCTGTAAAGAGTGAACATATCTGGGCATTATATCCAAAGTTAAAGCATTTGTGCATCAAAGAAGCAGTTTGTTTTTATAGATTTAGCCAGATTTGTCCGCTAGCTGCATCACATACTGAATAGAGTAATTTCTTATTTACATCCATAACAGAAGATCTAGCTTTAACCCAAGACCTTTCCATTTCCCACTTGTGGGACTAATAAAGGTTTATCTTATCTTATCTTATCATGCTCCGCATTCTTCCATTGCAACTGTTGCTGGGTCAGACAAGCTTTACAGAACCCATTCAACCATTTTCTAAAATGTTTTCTGGATCGAAACATTTCCTCTTCCACATGTTGGGAAAAAAAATTAAACATACGTGACCTAAGCAAAAGTAATGGCACATTTTATATTTTATGTTTTATTTTTTCTCCCGACGCGTTAATATCAACAAATGAATGGAAACTGCACTACAATTTGTATAAAAATTCCAGAGAAAATCAACAGAATGTCATTTGCCTGTGGGTGTTCAAACGTTTGCACATGACTGTATATCGCTAGCATAACCGGGTACATATTCCCGGGCAATCTATTACATTCTTCTGTAGCTGATAGTGTGGGTTGCAACATTCGCTAACTTGCTACAACATTAAAACACTTAATAAACTTTCTATGTAGCTTATCAGCTATGTTTGTTACAAAATATGGATTACGCAATGAAACACTTATCTGGTATGAAAATGCGTGCAAAAACAATAAACATCTTTAGCACTTTAAGTTTCAGCATTCTGAAAATAAGAGTTGTGTGCTTTAGGTTTTTTTGTTTTTTGCCAACGTTTGGTTAAGCTTACCCAAATTGGCAACAGCTGCTATAAAAGAATACGGAGCAGGCATAGGCCAGATGTAAGTCTCTTTAAAATGTCCTATGTTGAAACCAGTGTGCCTCGCTAATGCATATAAAAAGTCCGTTCACAAAAAGCTGGATGATTTTTTTTACACTAACATTCCGGCTAATAGTAAGTCTGCATCGTTACTTCACTTTTGTTGTAAATTTCGTGCTGCGTTTTCAGTACTGGGGCACTTAGAACTTCAGGAGGCGTGTGCCTTCGAGTGTTTTGCTTATTGTATGTGACATTTCTCGTATGTGTGAATACAAAGCAAAGCCAAAACAATCCCACCGTCAAAAGTGTACATGAATGTTGAAATATTAAAAGTGCCTTAACTTCAGATCATGCATTGTTGAATAGAGTTACATGTATTATTTTACATAAAGAAGGGAACTGGTTGGCCTAGCTCGCTTTGTACAATGCATGCAGCGTAGATGTCCGAATGTGAAACCGCAGACTGTTGATTTGTATCTCATCATAACCATTTCGTGTCGCTTGCTGCAGAATCTATAGAATGTATTCTATTTTAAAGCTTTTAAGGCAGTGTAAACTTGTATAGATGCCTTCAGAGAGGAAACAGAGTATGACTATATATTTGTGTATAAAGTTATATTTTTGAAAAGTATGATCTAGAGCCAAGCTATAATTCTAATTGCATACTGTGAATTTTGTGGGCCTATTTCTATGTGACATGTGACATTTTGACAATCCATGATGATATGTTAAAGGTTTTTTTTTTTCTTTTTTTTTTTTGAAAATGCATTTCTCAATGCTGTGATTATCTGTCGGTGTTATTTTTTATTTTTCTGTTTAATTTTTATTCAGCGATAAAAAACACATTCGTTTTATTCGCCCATGAACCATTCACCCCATTTTAGTATTACTTCTCTCCTAGATATACATTTTTTTTTTTTACAGTTTCAACATTGAACATGGATGGCATGGTGTGTCAGTATGTGAGCATGTATGTGTCTGAACATGCGTTGTTCTTTATAACAGCCATTTTGTACTTTTTTTTTAATGGAGGCATTTAAGTATTTAATGGCCAGTCATTTTTATTAGCATCTTTATAAGAGCAGAAATACATTTCGCTAATTACATTACAGTATAATAAAAAAGTCTCCCAGTATCTCAACTTTTAGAATCTTGTTTCTGGACTGTCTAAATACTTTGTGTTAACTGCACTTCTAAAATAAGTTAACATAGTAAGTTTTGTTTAATCACAAAAATCTGGTTTACTTTCTGTTGACTTATCGTTTGAATTTCGGTTAACTCAATTTTTGAAGGCAGTCTGGACACTTTAACTAAGGTAAAACACAATTTTTTAGTGTACTGGCCAAAATATAGCAGCAAGCAGTGATTTTTTTTTACAAAAAATATACTACAGTTAGGTAAATTGGCCAAAAATCGAATCATCTAGTTTGACCAAAGATGGACCAGATTATTCCACTGGTCTGGAGTGCTATACTCTCAAGGCATGTGTTCACAAGACCTTTTTTGTATCCATCAAAAGTGCTTACCTTTCCATTGATTTCAGTGAAAACGATGTGTTTTTCCAGGCAACAGACACTGACAAAATATGCACCATGCGTCAGCCAGTAGGACATTTTGTGAGACAGAATTTCAGTGCATCAAATCAATTTTGAGCAGTATAAGAAATTTGAATTTTCCTTCCAAACTTTTGGCTTGTAGTGTATATCCTGCATTGACCACACCTTGTAGCTCCGCCTTGCAGGTGTAAAGAGACTGTAGCCCATCTGATGCCCAGTTCACGCTATGGTGGACCACAGTGACCCCGCAGTGACACTGATGTGTAAAAGCTCCAGCAACATCGCTGTGCCTCATACATCTGTACCAGCACCACACACTCTATCATGGCTCTACCATGTCAGTGTTACTACTGTGCCAAGAAAGGTCCACCACCGAAATAATATTTGATCATGAATGGATACGACAGGTAGGGTACAGTCTGTAATTATGGACTTAAATTGTGGACCCACAAGTAGCAGTAAATGGAATTACAATTTAAGTGGTGCAGTAAGTGTATAGAGTCATTATTCATTTCACTGTAGTTGTCTCAACTACAGAAGATTTCAAGTCAGATATTGCTTATATGCTTTCCTTGTCTGAATGTTGGCTGTTATATCTACCTCATGTATGTAGCATGCGTGGCCTGTTGTGTTTGTGTGTATGAACATGTCCTACATGCTTGGCTGTGCGTTTGGGATTGTAGGAGTGAATGTCTAAGAGACTGATGTGTTTGATTTATCTCCATTGCATACGTATATCACTGTAACAATCACCAAAGGCTGGATGTTTTATATCAAATGTTAAAGGCCCTCTGTAGTCAGTTTTCAGCTAATGGAGGCAAACCATCAGCTGTAAATGTGAACCGTAACACTCAATGCAGCTTTTTGAATAGGTCAAACCTGTTTCTGCAGCTCATGTTAACGTTGTTTATTCGGATGTTATGTGAAGCTTTTCTTTCATTTGTAAATAAACTGTGCTGTAAATATGCATGATGTGTGAATATTCTGTATATAAAAAAAATAAATTCTTATAATCTTTGTGAACTTATTTTTATGTCTTTTTAAAATCTCCCATTGGCCTCACATTATATTGTTATATGGTTTAGTCTTTGGCAAGCAGTTAATGCGGCCTTCGGCCATGATTTCTTCCTAAATGGCCTTTCTCTCAAAATACATAAATCTTCCTTATTGCATACCATAAGCACCCCCAGTGTCTTTGTCTCTGAACAACATATGCATTAATAATGTGTTAGGATTGGCCCTAGAAGCATAACTGTGAAGTTATGCACCATCTCAAGGGTCAGGTCATTATGTGATGCAGACCATATGTAGATCTGGGTTGTTGAGCATTCATGTACTGTATATATA
>JBBPCZ010000115.1:9017677-9046570 GCA_037974445.1 Brycinus macrolepidotus | reverse complement strand
TCCACACAGAAATTAATGTAGTCCGTAATGCAGGTCACAAGGCTGTCGATGTCCTCCCCATGGTCGTCACAAAGCACGTCCCACACAGTAGAATCAAAACAGTCCTTTAGAGCCTCCTCGCTCTCCCCCATAGTTCACCTCCTCACACCTTGTCCCAACAATCGGCAGCCTTGGGTTGCTCTGTACTCTGACAATTAAAATACTTCACGCCCACAAAGCAGGAGAAGGCTACAAGAAGCTAGCAAAGATTTCAGTTGGCCTTTTTTTCAGTTTGCAATCCAATTAAGAAATGGCAGTTAAAAGGAATGGTGGAGATCAAGCTGAGGTCCGGAAGACTAAAAAACTTTCTGAGAGAACAGCTTGTGACACCTGCACAAATATGACTTTCATGGAAGAGTTATTACAAGAAAACCTTTTCCTACACCCTCACCACAAAATTCAGGAACATCTAAACAAGCTGTGAACATGTAGACAGCACTGAGAACCGGTGAAGTTAAAATCTATTTTTTTGGCCACAGCGAGAAAATATAAGTTTAGAGAATTTCGAGTCATGCAGAATTTCTTGAGAAGAACTCCTTTCCAACTAATAAGCATGGGGATGGATTGATTATGCTTTGGGCTTGTGTTGGAGGCAAGCATCATACCATATGTAAAAAGCTGGATTCTAAAACAGGATAATGATCCTAAACACACATCCACATTGGACCACCTTAAGAGGTGCAAGCCATGGCCTTCACAGTCCCCGACCTAAACATCACTGAAAATCTCTGGCTAGACCGCAAAAAAGTATGGTGCATGCAAGACGGCTCAAGAATCTCATTTAAATGCCTTTTGGAATAGAATGAGCAGAAATTCCCCAAACAAGAAATGAAAGTATTTACAAGCTGTGATACTTGCCAAAAGGGTATGTTACTAAGTACTGACCATGCAGGGTGCCCAAACATTTGCATGGTGCTCTCTTCTTTTTTCACTCTAAAATTGTACAAACCAGAAAAAAAATCTAAAAGGCTGTACTTATTTTTGCAAGAATGTTTAGTGATATGCAGATGCTTGTACTCAAGTTTCCCAGCAGATCATTGCCCAGGACACAACACTGCCTCCACCGTTTTGCCTTCTTCCTATAGTGCATCCTGGTGCTATCTCTTCCAAAGGTAAGCAAAGCACTCACACCTGCCCATCCACACGATGAAAAAGAAAATGTGACTCATCAGAAAATGTCCCATTCCATTACTCCATTTTCCAGTTTTGATGCTCACATGCCCGATGTAGGCACTTTCAGCGATGGAGAGGGGTCAGTCTGAGCACTGCGATCAGCCTGCAGCTACACATGCAGCAAGCTGGGATGCATTGTTTCCTGACCTTCATGTCATAGCCAGCAAGACCTTTTTCATCAATTTGTGCTACAGTAGCTCTTCTGTGGGACTGGACCAGACGGGCTGACTTTTGCTTCCCATGTGCATTAGAGAGCCTTTGGTGCTCATGACCTTGCTATTGATTCGCCGCTTGTACTTCCTTGGACTGCTTTTGATAGGTACTAACTACTGCATACTGTGAAAACTTCACAACAGCTGATGTGACACCTGTCAAAGTTGCTCAGATCCTTACCATTTTTCCAGTTTCCAATGCATCAACTAGCTGCCTAATATATGTCACACCTTGACATGTGCCATTATAATGAGATAATCAGTGTCAATATCTGTGATATATGAGTGTGTGTGTGTGTGTGTGTAATAATATGTCATATGTATATGTAACATGTATGCAGTTGTATTGTATATACATGAGTATTTATGTAAGTACCTATATGTAATATGCATTTTCTAAACCCTCATTTTAACCTCAGTACCAAAAAGAAATAGTTCTGTCATTTCAGTTTTTAAAACTGAAACATGGACTTTCAGTATACCTTACTTCACAAAGTCAGGTCTTGTAGTTTTGCCTAGTTTTTCTCATTTTTACCAGAAATGTATAAAACCAGCACTCACACTCATTCTCTGTTTAATTCCCCTGAAGCTATTACTGACCTTGCTGCATCTTTCATTAAAACAGCCTATATTCAAGTAAAACCTCTTGCGTGTTTTTAAAGGAAAAAAAAAGAGATAGAGATGAAAAAGAGGGAAGTGGCCTTAGGAGAGCTGGAACAATCTTCTGGTGACATCATCTCTAATTTAGAACTGACTGCTCCACAATCTGACCACCGTGGGGTGTATCGCCATGGAAACTTGACGTCACCTCCAGCAGAGCCCGAACTGTCAGTTTATCTCACAGGAACATGTCATTGGCGCATGGCTTTTATTTGCATGTTCCACAGAATGCCAGATTGAAGACAGATTTACCTTTAATCTCGTTTAATTTATCTACTTTCTAAGTGCTCTACTTTTTCATATTTCAAATATGACAGATTATCAGATCACAGAAGGATAAATTGTGTTCTGTTTTTAGTTTTTCATGAGACCTTTAGTCCCTTAAAGCCTCATTCTTTAAGCATCACCATCATTATTGTCTACCTGGACTGAGAACACAGGTGCTCTTGGCCGTCTTCAGACCTCACCATCAGGCCCAAACTATTGCACAAGCTGAAAAGGCTATTCAGTGCAAGAAAAGTTTAGTGTGGAGCCACACTGTCCTAGGTTATCTAATAACAGGATAATGGAAAAAAAATATTGTACTGATTACCTTTGAAGGATTTTGAACATATGCTGTCATATAGATAGCTGCCTAGTTTCCACAGCCAATTAAAATGGTCCGATGTTGCTAAATAAAACATCTTTGTATAGTAGGCCTAATTAAGAGCAATGTTAATCACAGTGTTTCCTGTTTTGTCAACTGGCTATTGGTATGTCTAAAGGCACCCAGATAGATATTGATATATTGCAGATATAGCCAGAAATAAATGGTAAAATATGGTCAAATTATGGTAAACATTTTTGAGGTTTTACCACAGTTAAGATGCTATGATGCTAAGAGGTTAAGAATATTGTTTGGCACAAGTGGATTTCTTTCACAAAGAAATGTAATTCATTAACAGCAGACCATGGTTGCCAGGCAACACAAGTTTTTAATAACAGAACTCAGCTTCATAGCAGAATTCAGTTGAAGAGTGAGATCATGTGTGTGGAAATTTTACAGTGGCCTCAAATGTGGCTCAGTCAATGTTTGAACCAGGAAGCCCAATTTAACCCCAGTATGTTGGTGTTCAAACCTGAACTTCCATGGCAAGGCCATGTTCATATTTATAATCCCTAACCTGCTCACACATGTGTGAAAGACTAAGATTAGCCCTCCTGTTACAGCTGCCCAATCGACCACATGGGATGTTGAATTTACTACATGCTCCCTGGCTGCCAATATCAATAAAGTGCATTTGATTCTGCTGAGCGGCTGACTGTGTTTTGATAGCGGAGCTGAGTTGCTGGACATATATTTTGGTGGGGAGGAAGAGGGCCTTGCTCTTTATGACTGGAAACACTAAACAGTATCCAGCGCTGAAACCTATCCACCACACAATTACAGCCGTGCCACTTAAAACTCTGCCAAAACACACATCCATATGCTCCATTAGACATGTATATCAAATCTTTTTATGTGTTCTTTCAAAAATGAACACACAATATACATATAAATGCAGGCATACTTGCAAACAAGCACACACACAACTACTTTGGACTAAAATGACTATTTCCAAAAGTATCCAAATACTCTTCAAAAAGATTTGACTACTTATCCATAGAAAAACTGCCTCCATGGTCACCATGCCCAGTGTTTTTTTTTTCTGATATTCTCCCCAATTTTAGTCATGCCAGATTCCTCCCACTAGCCACGACTCCCCAAGTCATATGACACCACCAACACTGGGAGAGTGGAGGCTAGCATGTGCTTCCTCCAAGTCACGTGAAGCACCACCTCTTCTTTTCGAATTTCTGCTAACCCCATATTACTGGACAGCTTTGCATGCTTAGAGATTGCCAATTGCTAGTCCTGTTACATAAGTCACCAGACACCAATGCTGGCTAGCATCTCATTGAGTGATGGGAGAAGAGGAAGGGCCAACCTACCCACCCAGAGAGAGCAAAGCTAATCATGCTCTCATGGACTGTCGTATCTGTGGCATAACCAGGGATCGATCTCCTGATGATAGGGCCCACATTTAGTTGTTCTCCTTAAGAGCCCACAGTGCCCATTGCTGAGCTTTTGTTAGAGCAGGGGTTCTAAAACATTTTTCAGCCAGGGACCCCCGCACTCCTTGTCCTTGAACATTTAAACAACTGTAGGCTATGCAGTTGTTATCTAGGTAGAACAGGCAGATTTGTTGTGTTTATGTTAGGGGTGGGCAGTATCATCGTGATAAAATATGCTTTTATGCTTTTCTGAGCATAAGAATATAAATATATATGTAATGTGAATCAGATGCATGATGACACTAATCATATTCGCGTCTATTCTGCTTTTGCCATGTTAATTCACCTATGTTGTTTATTGTTTCTATCTGGCTTGTTATTCTCCCTGACTCTATTTTTTGTCTCTTAGTGTTTTTGTGCAACATTATAATGTGAGTGTATTTCGGTTATTGAAAATTGCTATATAAATAAAATTAATGTATTCACTATAGTAAGTCTAGACTCATAAGGGTTAAATAATCGTATGCAGGGAAGTCACCGAGCAGTAGGCAGCATGGTGAGGTCATCCGCTGTAGGCCACACAACAGCATCAACAAGCTCATCACCAAAGAAACAAAGCCTGAGCCCCAGATGTGGACCAAATGCTGCAAAACCCACAAGCTCAGCATCTGTAGAGTGATGAAAAAGAGCTAATTATATATATAAGAGAAGAAGTGGAGACAGATGACTGTATATGAGCTGAGAAAATAAATGTGTGGTGGAGGAGGAGGGAGGAATCTGCACATCATTCTGGCCTCATTACGTGTAGCACGCATACGTATAGAAGCTTACAGACTGATAGATAAAGCAAGGCAATGGATTGCTAATTCTTTGAGGTCCAGATGCGCTTAAGAAACTGTGCACAAGGCCACCTACTGACTGTGATTTTGTGACTTGTGACTTTGCTCAAACTTTAGTAATCAAGCAAAAAATGTAATCAACGCTTCCAACATCTCACTCATCTTCCATCAAATGCATATTCATGAGGCAGATAAACTCATTTTGTATGTGCACATGGCCCATAAACTGTGTGTTAAGCCTCATGCAACAGTTTATATATAACATGCAGGCAGAATGCATTCAATCTGTGCCTAAAAATGGCACTAAAGGTTTAATACACCAGGCCCTGAGTTTTTAAATGATACACTTTTACTTCTTCTTCAGGACATTATTGATGGAAGTAATTTAGCTTTTAGTTCCATTTTAGTCCTTCATATACCTTACCTAATTCTCTTTTCTGGGTTTAATTTCATTCTGCTCTGTTGGTTCAGCTCTTGGACTGTTTTGCTCTTGCTCACACTTCTCACTTTGGGGATTGGGCAATTACTATAGAACAAAATGAGTTCCAGAGAAACAGCACCCAGGAAACTTATTTCCTATGCTGAAAGATGTTAAGACATTTTTTAGCCTACTGCTTCACTTCTCGTCACTGTTGGAACAAAATGTCATAATACATTTTTTCTTTTTTATTGACAATTTGTTAAGGCAAGCTGTCTTTCATGCTGGGTCAAATTTTCATGATTAACATACCATTGTAAATGGTCTTCAATCAAGGTTTCCTCTCCTGTAAAGTTTCTGTTTTGAAGATACAAGGTTTCGTTCAAACGGCAATGTTATACCTGAGTCATCATTTACTTCCAGTAACAATACTTGGGGGAGCATGGGTTTAGGCAATGGGAGGCTGTGTCAGGACCATTTGGCTTTTCAGCAGAACAACTGCACTTATCTTTCTGTACAATGCAGGCCAAACACTTTTTTTACTCACCCACACAGGCAGTATTTATTCTCCTCTCTTGTGTTTTGCCCTTATGAAAAGGGTCAGAACCTCATAAGCTATCTTATGGAACTTCTTTCTTTTAAACTTCTCTTTAAGATCCAAGTGTAGGTAAATAACACATTGCATATGCTTGTTTATAGCCAGAACAATACCACATATACAAAATACTGCCTATGTATTTTTCTATCTAGTGGAATAAAAGAATGTGCTGCATGCAACTTTAGTTCTTTTTTAATTGAGTTCTGTAAATGTGTTGTTGCATGGAACTTATGTTTTAAGCAATATGCAACTAGATTCTTGACAGTTTCTTAACATAAAGCCAGTTTGGGCACCAAACATGACTTTTTTAAAGTTAGGGGGAAAAGAGTATAAACATGACTTTGGCTGACACATCATTTTGAGAATGGGCTTTTGCTGGGTGTCTACTCTCAACCCTGAAAAATGCAATGCACATGACTTTAGAAGGTAATCAGGAACTGCATTGTGAGAATCCTTGCACAATATTCCGTTCGAGCTATTTGGGTAAAACATTTGCAGCACATGTTGAAAATCAAACCCCCGCCTGAAAAAGCTGGCGCTTATTTTTACTCACACATACACAGAGGCCCCTTCCACTGTGCCAGCGTGATGGTCTTTGCCAGAAACGTGGGCCAGATGTTCCAGCAGGACCAGCCTTCATTTTGGTTTGTTATTCCGTGGCGGAGCTCAGTTGTGTTTCTGCCCAGGCAGCTCCCTGGATCCCCCAAAACACCAGTGCCCCCCAACCACTCCATCCACTAGGCTCTAAACATTACCAGATGCTTTACCTACCTCAACCAGTACCATCACACACACAGGTTTACACAGTGGCCAGACAGTCAGCTGAAAGCTAAAGCAGATGTGCAGAGGTAAAGGGTCATACAAAATGTACCCATATTGCCTCAGGCAGTTTTAAGCCTTAAAGTCTTCATATTATTTTACTAGAATTTAAAGTCAACACGAATCATGATAGATTTTCCTTCTGTACGGTGATGTATTTCTAATTGTCACATGATTTTAGAAAGGTTTTTTGAGCTAGCTAGGCATTTTACTGGGTGATATTATTGTTTAATATTAGTTATCCCCACCCACTGCTGTATGGCAATATAATCAAAATGAACAAAACTTATTATACTTCAGTCAAAGATGACCTTATTTTGTCTTTTAATTGGTATAGCACGATTAATGGATTGTTATATGACCATAAACATCAGCTAGAAAGGAAAAAAGGTCAATTTCATTTCGGGTTGACTTTAAATGTGATTATATAATTATTTATAGATATTATAATTATATTATTATTTGTGCTCAGGGTTGGGAGGGTTACTTTCAAACTGTATTCTAGTACATATCAATTACATGTTGAAAATGAAATCTGTAACTTAATTGTATGGATAGTCAAGGAACAGACTCAGTTATGGATAAAAGTTTACTAGTGTTCTCAAGTTGCAAACATACAAACTTTGTTAAAGTGAATCAAACGGATATAACAGAGTGATTCTGATTTGAAAAGTATTCTAATCTTTTAAGTCCTCATTTAGCACTAGGGACAGAAAATACTCAATCCATACAAGACACCAACTGCAGCTTGGGGTCGAGGCACTGGTCAATCTGGGGGGTCCCTATGGAACACAGAGAGCACGGGATCCAGAATGTCCTGAGCCAGCACCCAACATTGTTCCTTTGGGCTGTACCCCTCCCAGTCCACCAAGTATTCTAAATCACTTTGACACCCCCGGAAGTTTAAGATATCCTTAATTTGGTACGCTGGAGTGCCATCCACAACCATGGGAGAAGGGGGACCCTCTAGACCAGAGGTCCCCAACCACCGGGCCGTGGACCGGTATCAGTCCGTGAGTCATTTGGTACTGGGCCGCACAGAAAGACAGAATAAAAAATATTTTATTGATTATCAGAGCCTAAAAGATCTTTTATTTTGAAAAAACGCTAGCCCACAAAACCGTTAGCCCACAAGCTAGCAAAAATGAGTAAAAAACAAACGTCTTTGGGGAGCTTCTTTGTATTTTTCCGCACTTTGTTTTTAGTTGTATCTATACAGCGTGAAAATATTGTTTTACATGAAACTGGTCCATGGCGCAAAAAAGGTTGGGGACCGCTGGTCTAGACGATTGACCTCCTTTGTGGGAGAACATAAGAAAGGTATTAAAATGGATGCGTGAAATACAGGATATATGAGATAATGAGCTGGTAGATAAGTCACAGCATTGATGCGCTGCAATATTTTCCAGGGTCTGATGTAGTTCAGACCCAGTTTCCAGCTTGGTTAGCCTAGATTGTTGTCCTTGGTTGAGATCCATACTGATGATAGTCAACTTGTCACTTTTGGGTTGCCACTGCTTTCAAAATCTTTTTTTCTCAGGTTTGTTGCACCTTCTTTTCCAGTGGTTGACTGCAGGGACCTCTGTTAGGAAATCCTCTTTAGGAAGAAAGGAGGGTTAATAACCTAGTACACACTGATAAGGGAACATGTTAGTAGTGGCACGGTACAAATAATTATGTGCAAATTTTATCCAGCAGAGAACTTCTGCCCATTTACGCTGCTCTTGACTACAAAATGAATGCAATATCCTGCCAATTTCCCTATTCAGTCTTTTGGTTTGGCCATCGGTCTATGGATGATATCCAAATGACAATTTCAGTGTACCACCTAGTTTCTGACAAAAGGCTCTCCATACTCATGATGTGAATTGTGTCTCCTGATCGGACACAATTTCTAGAGGAAATCCATAGATCTTCAAAACTTGCTGAAACATTAGCCATTTCCATGGCTGAGGACAATTTGGTCATGCAGGTGTTGCAAGAGGATGTAGTAAACCATAAACCCTGGCATTCAGGGGTTTGGAGCAGGCACACACAGAGGACTGGGGAACCAGTTCTTGAACATCTTTGGTTAAAGTTGGCCACCAGAAACTCTGTTGGATCTATTCTGTCATTCTGTTGACTCTGGGGTCTCCAGCTGCTCTGGAAGAATGGATCCAAATGATTAAAACATTTTGGTAGTCCAAGGGAATGTAAGTTTTACTTGAAGATGTCTCAGACAGAAGTGTATTCCTGGCACTGGCTTCTTTAATCTGATCCAATAATTCCCATGTAAAAGGGACTACAATACTCTTTTGATCGATGATGCGAAGAGGTGCTGCATCCTCCTCCCACTGGTGTAGACATGAAAGTGTGTCACCATTTTTCGAGCCTGGTCCGTAAGAGAGAGTTGAAGTTGAAGTGAGCAAAAAATACAGACCATCTTGCCTGCCTGGGATTTAGTCTCTTTGCTTTCTTGAGGTATTCCAGATTCCTTAAGATCAAAAAAGAAAATTTCGCACCCTTGAGCCAGTGCCTCCTCTCACTTAATACTAGCTAAAAGTTCTTTGTTGAACCCAAATCTTGGAGGGCAGAAATGAAAATATGTTGAGCATTACAATTAACTTCAACTAATACTTCAAGTTGCAAGCAACTATACAAAACTAGTGGTGTACTCACCAATTTGGAGTGTTCTGCTCTGTTTTGGAATGTAAAGGACATGTACAGAGCCAATGTTCGGAAGCACCACAATAAAAACACAACTTAGAAACCCTCAGCAGTGGATTGGTTCCTTGCTGCAATTGAACCAATTGTTCTCTGGCCCCCTTTCCGAAGATAGGATAATCAAAGACCTCTTTAAAATTAGGCAAGAATCATCTCTCCAAAGTTAACCTGACATAGTTCTGGATCCACATGGCCATAGCCCACTTCAATGTTAAAATCGCTAATGTGAGTAGCGATATCATAAATGCAACTTTACCTTTATCTGAAGGGAATGCTTTGGCATGGTGCATAAAGAAAAGTGAACATTTCAACAAAAAACCTTGGCATTTATCAGGATTACCATCAAAGCATTCTGGAACTGGTACAGGTACTGAAGCTATGGTGGAGGGAAGTGATGTAACTTTTGTATGCATACTTATATCCTGGATCTGTTTGAGCAGGGATCTCCAACATGGCTCCTTGATTTGCCAATGCTTAGAGCTTGGAATTGACTTCCACTGAGTCCATGTTAGACACAGTATTCTCAAGTAGCAGGCTCAGCTGTGGGTAAAAGTTTACAAATGTTCTCAAGTTGTAAATGTACAAACAGTTCAACATTAAAGTGAATCAATGACAAAAGTTATTCAGATTTGAAATCCATAGATGATTCAGAATCAGGCTAGAGTGAACTTGGACATGAATCTTAGGCAAAAGGTGTAATCCAGATAAAGAATGGCAAAAGGCAAAAAAGCAAAAGCAGGAGTATTGTAGGGAAGGCAAGAGGCATGAGTAAAAGTCAAAAATACAAAAGGTCAAACCAAAAACAGGAGTATCATAGGCAAGGCGAGAGGCATAAGGCAAAGTACAAAACAAAGTCAAAACCATAAAGAAAGGAGGATAAAAATTGCTTGGTACACCATGAAAGGCAATACTTCTCAAAGTATTCTAAACTTTCAAGTCCTTATATAGCACTTAGAACAGGAAGTACTCAGTCTATACAAGACTCCTCCCTAGCAGTGAGGAGAGTGAACTGCAGAGATGGATGTCACATTTATGCAAATATTCAAGTACTGTGTTCTGAAAACCCTTTTTATGAAACATAATGATGAAGATGATAATATTATGCGTATGTGAATTGGAAAACGTCATGAAATATTCTGAAGGAGTGAACTGGGTATTCAAATCAGTCATGTGTAGCTCTCTGACTTAATTAATTGTGTAGAACAGCAGAGAACGTGGGGACAATTACTGAAAGAGAGAAAACATGTTACTTTAATATACACAAACTTTAAGCTGCAATATGTACTGATGGACTTGCTGTCAATCTGCTACACACAAAGAACATAAAGAAAGCTCTGCTTGAAATAATTAACGAGTTTGAAACATGTGTAGAGAAGCCAGAGCTACAGTATATTATGTCAAACTCAGTGTGGGAAAGGTAATGCACGTAACCTTTAGGCTATTGCATATAACATAGCAAATTCTGCTAGCAAAAAATAGCATTATTGTAATAGTTGCTTTTACATAGAAAAAGGTTTAAATTTTAGAGATGATGAAAGGCCAGAGAGTTACTCGGATTGCTATATAAGAGTGGACCTAATGCAATCCTGCTAGTAATCAAGTTTTTAACATATGTCTATCCTCTGCTCACTGCCCTTTTCTGACTGAAACTGGAATACAGTTTTATTTTTGGATCCTGATTATGAATAAATGTATATATTCTCTGATACTATCCAAGCGTGGATATGTCTTAAAGGAGTAGTTTGTCAAGAAATTCAATTAACTTTAGCCACAACGAGAAGTTTGCTTCTTGAGGTTTGTACTAGAGCTACAAGGCTAATGTAGTTAACAAGTAATGAAAGCTTATACCCTACCAAATAAGCACTGTGCAAACTACATACATACAAATTGGACAGTGTAGGAGCCCAGTTTAAAACTGCTGAAACAAACTTCAAACAGTAAATGTAGCTTGTCTGATGAACTATTTTTAATCTTTCCCTTCCAACTGTTCTTTTAACCCAATATGCTCCAATATTCCCCATATTTTTCCCTCCCAGTAGGAGGAGTGTATCCCACGGCTGAAGAAGGCAGAGGTTGAAGGTGGTTATGGGGTCAGTTATTTTGTGTATTTGTGTTACCTCCTCAGGGAGCAGAGGCCGTGTACAGTTCAAAGCCAAAAATGACAGAAATGCAGGGTGGAGGCGGCCTTGGTGTTTGTGTGACAGAGCCTCTTTTTTGTGACCCACCTCTTGGCCAGTGGAGCAGAGCGTTTGATTGATGCCCTCCTTAGAGAAGAAGAGGCTGCTTTGTTGCTGACCATTCAGCCTGTTTGAGTGGACGTACGCAGCCATGCAAGCCTTTCCTGGGCTGTGCGATCTGGTTTTCGCATTTTCTTGCAATGCAATCCTTCCCTCCCACAAACACTAACAGGATACCATTACACAAGAGTGAACTGAGTAACTGGGTCATCTGGAGGTGCATTGCAGTACACCTGGCTGATAGTGCTGTAGTGTCTAAGCACACACAAGTAACTCCCTTTTCAGTCCTAACTTAAAGACAGATTCCAGTGTGGTATTGGATGATGGTGAAAGCAATGCTAGTATTTTTAAGGAAAGAATTTCACTTGCTGAATACAAAGAAATTCCCCTTACTCCAAACATTAGCCAAGGCATGTTTGGGGTCTGCAGTTTACGTCTTTTGTTTTGCACTGGAGCTACAAGGCTGATGTCGCTAAGGGATGCTGATAACCAATCATTTAGCATTTTGCAAACTGCAAGCTTAAATCATCACACACTTGCTTCCACATCTTGTTGTTACATAATCTAAAATAGACTCACTTATGGTTACTGAAAAAAGTTTCTAATTTGACTCCTGTCCTGAGTGGATAAATAGTATATAATCCTTTTTATTTGAGTGTGTCAGCTATGTTAGATTGTAAGAAACAGCCAAAAATGTACTGTGTTAGCCAGCTAGCAAGCTACTAGTTTGTAAAGGAGCCAAATTTTTCCAGAAACAGGTTAAAGAAATTGCATGGTCTGACCATGAGCTAGCCTAACAAATGACCCAGTGTTAGCTGGGTAAAACAACTTTGCTATAGAAGAATGAACCAGACAAGACTATTGGCAATAACAGCAGCAATTAAAATGACGGAGGGGAAAGGTGGGAGGAAGTAGGTGTTACAAGGTAACAGCAGTTGATAACATCTATAATAGCTGTGAGAATCATGTCTTTTTACTCTTGCTGTGGTCTCAAGACCATAAATGTAAATCTCAGAGATTAACACACTTTGTGTCAGCAAAGTAATAGCCACAGTTGTGGTCTGCTGCTTGTTTAGATTGCACCTTGTTGTTTCACTGGCCGATACGGCACTATCAAATTAACATAGTGTGTTGATTCTGATACTTAAACACGCGAACATAACAGATACTAAACAAGAACAAGTAGCAGCTAAATGGCCCTCATAAACAACAGATAATATTCCCATACGGTTTCATTTCATTGCATTGGAAAGTTAATACAATGGAGATATTAATTTTGCAAAGTGTGTAGGCATGTTTAAATAGCACAGTGCTCCTGGGGGACTGTCATTAAAATGCTGATCAGAGAGGAAGGCAGGCTCCAGCAAAACAGTACAGCATTCAGGACAAACCTACATATGCTCAAATAAATGTCTGATTTTATTAGTTTCCAAGGTTTTTTTTATCAGTTGTCTCCCTATTTGTGGGACAACATTAGTGCTAGATTGATAGGGATAAGCTTGATATCATTTCATTATTAAAATCGTTAGTTTTACAAACCAAACTGCAATGCAGCTCACATGAAATAATAATACTATAATGGTTAAAGGGAAAACTTTTTTTTGTATTTTTGTATGTTTTTTGTATGTAGTTGTCCAAGCTTAGGGTTTACTCACCTTTTTTACCTTTTTTTCCTCTACCATATAAGTCTGTTTGACATTACTTAAGGTCATACGATTTCAGGCAAGCGCGTGGTGGTTTAGGCATGCAGTATGCTTGATATTTACTAGTGGTGCATTAGATTCTATTTAGTGGTGGCTTGTGACTATTAGGAGTAGGTCTTTAATTCAGACCATAAATATCAAAACACTGTCAAAAATGAGAAAAAAATCTGCTTTCTGCTAGTGTCCATTTTTGGTATTATGGTAGGATTTTAACTCTAAAATAACAGATTAAACAGAGACATTTGAAAATTGTAATTCAAGCAGACATATTAACATATATCTTGTATGTCCTTTACTATATCTGCTGCTGTTCACTGTCTGACAGAAACCTATTTTTTGGACTGCCTCTCATATTCACAATCAGTGACATATCTGGGACTTCCTAGAGTGACATTTTCCCTCACAAAACTGGTCCCATCCATAAGAAATCAAAACGTGATTGGTTGAGTCCACTGCCAGTTCCTAATTATTTGGTTGCAAATTTGTCATGGCATTTTATAGTGTCTGAGCACCTAAAGTGTAAAGTGAAGTAAAGTAACCATTCTGTCATACATAAACACACCACAGCACACAGTGTGAACAGCACAAAATTCTTCCTCTTCATTTAACCCATTTACCAAGTGAAGTTATGGGCAGCCAGGAGCACAGCACCCAGGGAGCAGTGTGTGGGGATGGTACCTTGCTCAAGAGTACCTCAGAGGTGCCAGTAGCAGTCTTGGGATTTGAGCCCACGACTTTCTAATTGCAGGGCAAACGCCCTAACCACTAGGCCACCAGCTGCCTCCAACCAATGGGAGAGTTTGCTTGGTCACTTCTACCTAGATACCACAGAAAAACAAATCTAATTGGATAATTTGCCACTGGCTGTTTTAAGAATTTAACCTTGTTGTTTCCAAACAAAACTTCATAATGAAGTAGGAGTAGGATTGCTGTTTTTGCAGAGTTTAAATACAAACATGATTCTACTGAATGGTAAGGAACTACAATTACAGACATTCATGACACATTTTGTAGTTCCCAGGAATCGTAGGCCATCTCTGAAGAACTAGTTTTCTGCTTTGCTTCTATTACTTGTTAGCTACATTAGCCTGATGGCTCCTGCGCAAAACAAAATCAGTGAACATCAAACACCAACCATGTCTTGGCTGACCAACTACATTTGGCATAAGCGGGAAAGCTGTATGAATTTGATTTCTTGGAGAATTATCACATTCATAGGGCAAATGTACTTAATCACAAAATGTAAGTCTCATACAGAAATGTTTAGGAATGCTATTTTAAATGCCTTCTCATTCTCTGTGTCTATCCCTGCTGGACTGCCCCAGATCACCAGACACAGCCAGATTTAGACATATACTAATTAGCTCATGGCCTAATGCTGCTGGCTTCAGTTTAAATAAATACTAAGGGGAATAAAGTTGAGCACACGTCATGTCCATGGCTCAGCCCCATGGGCAGTTTACTGGGAGCTGTCCCTATGCATAAACACACGCCGCTTGGATGATGGAATCATCAGAAGCTCTCTCCTGGTGGCTCTCCTGTGGTGGTGAGCATTAACCTGTGTCCTCAGCTCTTTAAACTGATTTAACACCCAGAAAATATCCACTCACACTCCCCCTGGACTTCATTTAGGCTTTGTTGAGTGTAAATATTGTATCATAACTCCTTTTATTTATATGTTTATGTCTACGGAATTACGAGACAGAGAAGAAACCTCAAAAGCATTCGACTGGATGAAAGTCGTCCTCTTTTTTTCCCTGTCCCAGCAGCTGGTATTTGTGTGCGGGGCTCGACAGTGCATGTGTTTTGGTAGAAAGGGGACAGGGAGGTGATGAAGTAGCTCCTGCTGGCGTAATGCTTGGATTCCTCAGTCCCGTTACCTTTAAGCCTCCCGAAGGAGCCCTCAGCTTTTTCCTCCAATCTCAATAACAGAACCTAACACTCTTCCTCCTGTCTGAGCAGTGCCCAGGTCAGTCTAGATAAATGCTGGAGAACGTTGTGATCTACACTTCATCCACACTATGAGTCTTGGCCAGTTGATCTGTCTGCCAAGTTTTGCTTTATATTTGTGAGAAGTCTTGATTTGCGCTAGACATTTTGGTTCAAGTCTAAGAGAGAGATTGTATCTTAAAGTTAATCCTAAACTTCAATTAAATTAGGTGTAATTCATGTTTATTTATATGGTGATTTTTTTTTACAACAGAAACTTTCAGTGCCCTTCAAAGCTAAGACATGTAGCAACAAAGTATTATAATATCATGATTTGAAATTAATCATAAACTACAGTTTGATACAATTCAAGTTTTTTGGAGTGCTTTTTTTTTTTTAAAACAGAAACTGGCAAATAAACATGTTACTTCTTGGTGGACGGCAAAAGTTTAATATGACCCCTATATAAAGTGAGTGGAAACAAGCATTTTTACATTTGTGATTTAATATAATTCCAGTGCATGTATTCACTTCAATTTCACAAATAATGTCTTTTGTTTTTGTTTTTTAGAAACACGAAAAAAGTAATAGTTATCAAACTAACTGAACTAACAAGGACTTTTATAGCTATTTCTATTCTTTCCATTTGAGTGTTGCTTGATTTTGTTATCTCCGAAAACTTTAGGAAGCTCTTTTTGTCAGTTGCCCACAATGCTGCAAAAACAAACAATTTAGTTTTTGTATCATATCTTTTGTGTATGCTAATGAATACATACTTTTTTGTTCATATTCATAAGTACAAGGTCAAAAAACATTATGCATGTAAAATTCATAATATGTACTGGAAGTACATTAAATAACAAAAACTCTGAATACCTGTTCCTTACTGTATAAGCAGACAGAATATTGGAGGAATTGTTGAGAATATAATTCTACATTAACCCAGAGGCCTTTGCAGTCTTACGGATAGGCCCTCAAATTATGGCAGAGGAGCCCCAATGAAGAGATATTTCTGTACATCAAATGAAAAGTGCCATTTTAACTGGAAGGCTACTGTCAGATGGAGTTGGCAAACCTAACTTCAGGTGGAGTAATAAAGTGTAACGTGACCTTCATTACCTCCTCCTTCCTCTATCATTAATCTAAACTACGAGAAAAGATATTTATCTTCCCCTCGTTTCACCCTTTAATGAAGATTTCACCTGCTGCAATATTACTTTCACTTGTCTAAAGTCATTTCCCAGTAAAAATAGAGGCTAGTTATTCTTTTATTGCACCAGCCCTGTCCATGAACACAAGCGCTGTAGCTTGAGTGACTGATTTCAGCTTAGGGTTAGAGATGATTACAGCTTCTATATCAAATTTTATAACATATCGAATGACGTATTGCTATTCCCTACCTCTTTTCCCTCCAGTCAATTTGCATAACACGTTTTTCTAATTGTGTGCTCTGCTACTTTATAGATTAAGGTCAGTACCTCATCTATGAAGTTAAAACAAGAAATGAACTATTCAGTGAAGGCAATGGCTGTAGATGTCATTTCATTCTCTGAAGAACTGAAGAACTTTTCAATTCTTCCTCTCTTTCATTCCAGCAAGGCTGGATTAGACATATTTCCAAGCAAATGCGTCATTGCCATTCCAATAAACGCACATTACAACACACTACCAGCTAGACACTGGGTTTTTCAAAGCAGTAGCTCTGTTAAACTCATTTTTACAGAGGGAAAAAACTGTTTTCTGGATAAGAGTAAAAGCAAGAATTCATGTATCAGTTTATGCTCTCTCTAGCCTTCCAGAAACGCTAGCATGTGTGTGTGTGTGTGTGTGTGTGTGTGTGTGTGTGTGTGTGTGTGTGTGGATTGCATAAACAGCTCAGAAATGGTCCAGACACGAAGGCCGGTTAGCGTCTAGATCTGCCTTCGTACTGAAACATCTGCTTGCACTGCTCTTGAACCTGCCAAAGTCAAGGAGGCTTGTGATATTAATGTCCTCCTGATTATTCTATCACATTTTTAAAAAAAAATCATATTGTTTTAATTATTTGGTGTGTAAACAGTCTTCCCCAAGTCCCCCACTGGCCCTACTCTGCTGTGCTCAGGGAGAGTGGTTCCTCTCCGTATATGGCCAACGAAACAGAAACACACACAGGATTACGATCCTCAACCATTTATTCAAAGTGACGCTCTTGTTTATGTTACCATCCTTGACCGTTTTCTTTCCCCCTTCACTCTGAAATATTGTGGAGGTGGGCTGTGGTGTAAGTGGTGCACAGCTGCACCAAATACCAGATTTCACTCTGAAAAATTTATGGCACAGGAAAGTGTTAGATTAACCTCCAGATGAAGAATATGACCCTGAGCTGTGATGGTGACAGATGAGGATTTTAAGGGTTAATACTCTGTCATGTGCAGATCTCTCTGCTCAGCTCTCTTTTTGAAAAGAAGTACTCCCAGTAGGCCTACTGATCAAATCCACAAACAAATGATCTTCTTCATTCTGATGGGGCCTTGCTAAATGTGTGGCAGACACCAAATTATTGGTAGACAAGCAAACAGAGCATTCTTCATTGTAGAGAAACAATTTATGGACCCCTCAAATTTAGGGGCTCAGGCTGATATATTACACAGCTTAGGCAATTCCCCTATTAAGTGAAGCATGGCCATTCCTTCAGCCACTCTAGTTAAACAAAATGAGACAATCAGCCACTATTAATGATACAGAGAAAAGTTATCCTACCATGTGTGAACAGGTACACTTTACAATGAATATGCAGTGTTGCTGGTACCTATAGGGCAAAAGACAGAAAAGCAGAAAAACACACGGATAGGTCACTAGTCCATCACAGGGCAGACGGACAGACAAACACATTCATGCACACACTCACCAGTTTGCCTGACATGCGTAGTCTGTAGGAGGAAACCAGAGTATCCAGTGCAAACACCACACGGAAAGGACACTCGGCCAGGAATCGAATTCAGGCCACAGTGCTAACCACTGCACCACTGTGCCATCCACAACATCACATATTACCTTCACAAGCTTGAGCATGTTTCATGTAGATACTTTTTGACTTTCATTTAAATATATTTTTACTTCATACTTCCACTTTTAAATAAATTGTGAGGCAATAACCTACTGTTAATAATAGATGATATTTTTAATCATGGATGCTCATAGAGGACCCAACATGCAGCACCTCCAAAATCTCTACTGTGAATCTGGAATACTATATGTTAAGCAAATGCTGATTGGTTGAGGGAAGTGTATCTGGTATTGTTGGTGATAGGACAAGACCCAAAGTAACAATAAAGAATGTATTTAAAAACCTAAATCCAATGTTTTTCTTACTTCTCTCCATTCTCTCTTTACTGCAATGCAGCAGGAGTGGTGTCATACCTCCAAAACAGGCAAAATTCAAAATGTGTCCATAAAAAAACTTGGCTAAAGCATAAGGGGAACAGTAGCTACCTCAGTAGGCTAGATCACATGTTTGAAGAACATAAAGTTCTAGCTTTGCAAGGTAGCAGTAAGCAATATTCCAAGGGACAATTAGCAAAACATCAGAAAAACATTTTAGTAAGGGTGTGACAGTTCTTGTTGAACATTCTGGCTATAGGCTAGTGAGTCAAATGCCCTCTTACCACCATTGTGTGACGAGGCAAGGACATGAACGAGCTGAAGCTACCAGTTAGACCAGTGTAGCGTGGTGGAAGAACCCAATCGCGGAGGGACACGAAAGAGTTGGTAAGCCATGCGCTTTTCTCTAAGAACTCTCTGGACTAGAGTGCGGATTCCCACCGGAATCCTCGTTCTCACACACACACACAGTAGATATATAAAGAAGAGGGGGAAGGGTGGTCTAGTACTCATGGTACCGTAGAACATAGGGTAGAAGTGAGTAGGGAACTCAATGACTGAGCACTGTGTGTTACCGTCTTCCTGTTTATATACCCCGCGACGCGCGTCATCTCCGGAATTTCGTGCGTGTCGCGCGACTGGTGTGCGTGACACATTGTTCCCTGAGATGGACATTGAGATGTTTTCCTGGCTTGAAAACGTATTGCCATTTTAGATTTCTACTTCGTTTTCTGCCCCTACTGCTCACAGAAACATTAGGTGAAAGTATCTTGGTGGACATCTTAAGGTTGTCTGTGCACAATGACCACTTTTGTATATGCATAAAGTGAATGTGTATAATATAAAATCTCATCTTAATTCAGCTTTTAGACTAGCAATGAAGCTGCTCTCAAAGGCAGAAAGACTGACAGCGGGGAATGATCTGTAATTTTTTTACCAGCTCTGTTTTCTCCGTCTGCACATTTTTGAGACAGGCTTGCAACATGTCTCGTTCACTCAAAGGTTCTTTAATGAGAAATAGCTATCAGTGCCACGACCAACGGGATGTCTGCCACACTATGTCCCCGGGGTCACATACATCATTGAGCTGGGTTTATGCCTCATCGTTTTTACTGCAGAAGGTGTGTGTAGTCCAAGGTCTAAAGAGCCTATGCACCTTTTTGTGTGCTTTCCTTGCTTCAATACACTTCAAATCACTGTAGTTACTAAAAAATAATACTTTAGTAACTGATAAGTCTTAAAATGTGTACATGTATCACTGAACTCAAAATATCAACAGCACTAGTTAGCAAATATAAGTGTTTTATACCAGAAGTGGCCCAACATAATGGCAAAGAAGAATGTTTCTGTGATTAGAGAACACTGTGGGAATAAATTTAGCTTCTAGAGGTATGTCGCTTTCGATAAGTGGCAAAAAATAGACTCGAAGCAAATGTCTTGCAGATGATACATTCCATGACTTTGGTGAAGACCCCTTTAACTCATTTTAATCGTCCTCCAGAGCGGTAAGTGTGTGTACATGGCCTTGTAGGGTTGGCTCTCCCTTGTGCTCTGGAGACCACTTCTGCACCGGTTCCCCAATTTGCTGTGTCCATGTTGCCGGCACTCCCTGGTGAACCAGAAAGCTGCTTGACACTGATATTGTCCCCTGTTGTACCAGAGGGTTCTAAGACATCACCGGTGCCCCCCTACTGTACCAGAGGGCCACAAGATGTCACAGGAACTCCCTGCCATACCGGAGGGCCCTAAGTTGTTAGTCTTCTGGTCCAGCACAGCCGGCAACCAAGCCTCTAGGTTCCGAGCAGCCAGTGGCCAATCCTCCAGGTTCCGAGCAGCCGGCAAGCAAGTCTTTTGTTTCCAAGCAGCCGGCCCTGCAGTCTCTTGTTTCCAAGCAGCCTGCTCTCCTGCCTCCTGAGCCCAAGCAGCTGGCCCTCTCATGTCCTGACCCTGAGCATCTGACTCTCTTGTCTTCCTATTGTGCCTTGCTGGTCCCCTGCCCAACCCAGTGTCCCGGTCCTGACACCTATCCTGTGTTCCATCTAACCCTAGAAATCAAGTCCAGTCCAGCTCTGTTTCTACTGTCTGTCTCATCTCCCCCCATGTACCATCACCAGCCCAGTCATCTGTCCAGCTTTTCATCTTGTCCTAGGTCCTTCCCCAGTCCTGTCACGTATCCAGTCTCCTGTCATCATGTCCAATTTCATACCCGGCTTCTGTCCCGGTTCCTGTCCGATCCCTAGTCCAGTTTTCTGTCCAGTCTCTGTCCCCTGTCTCTTTCATTTTGTTCCGAGCCCCTCCACTAGACCTACTCCCATGGTGCCCTGTTGTTCACACCTCAGGAGCTGCACCCTACAGAGAGGGGTTCTGTCACATTCTGCCTCATTTTGCCCCTTCCTGCCTTTGTTTCCTGCTGTGCCATGTGGTTTTTGTTTATGTGTGTAGCTCCACCCCTAAACTGCCATCCATTCATTGTTCACACCTGTCTGATTTGTAACCCCACCTAATACCAGCTGTTCCCTGTTTGCACTATGTGTAAATATCTTGATCTGTGTTTGTCTGTCAACCTTACTACCTACCTGGATTTACCTGTAACCCCTACACTCTATGTTTTTGTTCTTCCTTGGTTTCATGTTATTTGTTATACTACTCCATGTTTTTTTTTTGCAAAATGATGTCTTGGTTTATGCATGTGTGTCCTTTACTTGTCCTCGATCACCCCTGCCCAAATTGTTACACTTCTCTAATGAAAAGAAAAAAAACAGAAATGTGTATTTATGAAGGTGATCACTGCAGGCATATTTGAAATTCAATAATAGTAAAAAAGAAAAGAAAAGGAAAAGACATTACTCTCGCATTCAGGTCCTCTTTACCCAGAGACAGAGACAAGACAGAGTAATTATAATATTGAAGTTGAGACAAGCAAAACCATTAATTAGCAGCCTGGAAACCAAGACCTTACTTAAGCACTACAAGACTACTTTAAGGTCCATTTTTAAGCAAATTCAACGTATCTCTGTGCAGTTTTTACTATAGACATTGTCCTAAAGCAGCTTTCCAGATGAGAGGCACCAAGGGAGACAGTGTCGAGAAAAACTCCCTCATGTAAATCAGTGGCTCATGTAAATGAATCACTGAGAGGAACTCAAAAAAAAAAGACTGAAGGGGGGCTACAAAGGGAATCCTTCCTCTTTTTGAGGGTAGAAAAAAGCCCCCATTTCATAAGTCACCTCACCTTTTTTGATTTGCTTAGTGAAAGGTACCCCTGTTAGCCCATGTGTTCTCCATCAGCCTCAATAAAGCCATCAAATAAACAAAGAGGAACAATTACTGCAAATGAAGTAATAATCACCAGCACAGAGACATTATCCAACAGTATTCTCTACAATGATTGTGCTCCAGACTATTGGCACTAACACAGTAGCCCATAAGAGGAGTGTGATAAACAAAACTGTCTGAAACAAAGGCTAGCCTATATAACATTAGTGATGCAATAGCAATAAAATGTCCATATAAGAACAAAGCAAGCTTTTGGACATATCACTGCAATGCACAAACTTTTCCCTTAATCGTATAAACACAATGTTCAGACAGAACCTTTATTCAACAAGCAGTTTAAAGGGAAATTATCTGCCTGGGCAAGTGAGTCTGTCAGTGAGAGGCTCTGACCTTTTCTGAACCATAAAACATCAGAAGTAGAGAATTACACTCCCACACAAAGGCTGAATGCCAACCGAATGATTTAAAAAATATATTTTTAACTCAAACATTACCATTAGGATTCAGGACCTATGAAGGTTAAATGTGGTTTAGTTCATTTTGATTAAATTCTTTGTATTTTCAAAAAATACATTGAATTACTGTATGTATTTGAGTGTCATTTAGTTTCATAAATTAAAATGTTCATTGATTGACTAATTTTAATTTAATGAAGATAATTAAGTAATGTGATATGATGAACATAATTTTCTCAGACGCTGAAAAAGCATTTTTTATAGTCAGTCAGTAGCAAACATCTGTGTTGCATTGTTTTGCATGCAACATGGAAACTGTTACACAGAAGACATTGTCGCAAAATATTTTACTATTGAAAAACTGATTTTACTATGAAAAGGTGTTAGAAAACACAAGTCATCTGTCTCAAATCAAATTATTTTTATTCTCAAAAAAACAAATGTTTTCATTTTTATTAAGCCTGTACCAAAACATGTCAACCATCCATGTGTACGATATGACACAGGGTAACACATCTAAAGAATGAAAATATAAATTCGTCTTTGGAAATCCAGCTCATGCTATTTGCTCTTTGAAAATGTGAGGGTTCTTTATAAGTCATCATGTGATTTGAAAAGGCTTTTAATGGTGCTCTCTGCCTCTTTGCTTGGTGAAAAATGTGGTCCACAGAGGGGGGAGAAGCAGCCGCGAGGAATAAAATTATAGCCGTGATGGCCAAGTCTACGTCCAACACAATGAAGCCTTTTGTTTATTCGCTATCTTGGATCTGGATTTGCATCTTGTTTATATTAAAGTAAATCAAAATCATCCAGCCTGAAAGTCTTTTACCAAGGACAGTAATTAGGGCAAAAGAGAAGAAAGCCCAGCTGTCTGAGCCTGTGGTGTTTGACAGCATATTTGATCAGCATATTTGTTACGCTACAGTAGCAGCAGTCTATGGGCCCTTGTGTAAAAGCGCAGTGTCTATCCACATGGCATGTGCTGCTTTTGATGGGATAGTGTCCTATACAATATTAATTCATGGGTCATGTAGGTCATAATTGGAAAAAAATAGTGGATGTTCAGAAAAATCTTTTAAGGTTTTTGTTTTTTTTAGTTGTTCATTTGTTTCATCCAGTCATCTGCTGTCTATATATCTCCCTAGAAATACTTCCAACTTTCTCATTATATGTGTTAAATAAAAAAAAAAATAAGTGGAGGATCCTAAAATTTCCTTCAGATGTTTTCTTCAAACAAGAGCGTATTGAAGAATACTGAACAGTCCATTCAGAACACCAAAGGCTTCTCTCCTCAAAGATGTATGGGTCGAAAATAAGGCCTACTCAGGATGCATTTAATCATCCTTTTTTACCCTATTTAAGATCAGTCTGTGCCTAATACAAATGGCCTAATATTCTAATGAGCATATGTGATTCACATCCCTCTATCCACCACCCCCAGCCTGCAGTCTCAGTGTGGATAATCAGGGTTGTTCAATCCTACATGCTCGGACCTATCCACAATGGTTCAACAGAAGTTCCAGCGCCAGATATCCTGCATTCACTAGTGGTGATGGAATTGACCATTTGCGAACATTCTGACAAGACCAGACTCCTTGTTGCTATTTCTGTTGCTATGACCAAACATTCAGCTCAGCACAAAATTCACTTTTGTTAAGTTACTGAATACAAAGTTAGTAGTACAAAGTAGTACAAAGGAACATTAAGAAGCACAAAAGAATACATTTGAAAACATTTGATTATTTACATTATTCAGTGCAAACAAACAAGTCTGAAAAATATGAAAATATAATAAAAAAAATATGATCCTAGAAACTGCAATTGCAATAATCAAACAAGAGAAATCATAACCACTGGACATTAAAAAGAAGAAGGAGATATGACTTAGGCTGCCCCTTTAGAAGAGCTAGCACTAAAGCTAACCAGTGTAAGCCACTGATCTGCCAGGTGAAGAGGACACATCGTATTTAGCTCACTGACTGTTAAGATGTGACTGTTAATAACAGACACCCAAAGGTTTTGTCTTGGGATCCAAAGTGCAATGTTTGTGGTGTGATAAGGCCCAAAAAGCCAACTAAAGCAAAAGGAAAACAAAGCTAATTATGTATTTCATAAGCATTTATATGTATATGTATTTTATGTATATATCAGTTATATATAGTCATAAAAAGAAAGTAACAGTTTTGTTGTACTGTTTACATTTTTCCCTATAACATTACTTTTTTTTGAGTAGAATTAAATCATGCTACTTTTACTTGAATTAATTCCCAATATGGTGCTTTAACTTTGACACTAACTTTTAATAAAAGTTACAAAGTAAAATCAAATTTGTGTTTCAGCTTGTAAACCAATTAGAAGAGGGTCAGGTTGGATTTAAATTTTATTTCTGAAAAACAATCAAAGCGAAGCAGTGCTCAGCTCCTAAATTGTATGGTTCAGCCTTGATCGGTTCTGAGACATCAAGTTCAGTGGAGAAAGAAAAAGGAATATACGGTATACAGTCTGCTTACAATGTTTTGATGCGGCCTAAACTGCAAACTACAAACAGAGCTGGCATGTTGTTGAGACACTAGGGATCTTGACTGCTATATTCAGACTGCAGTGCCTGTGGATTGCCTTCTCCAGCAGCAGCCCAAGCCCACGTGACAACCGGTGATACAGGTCTCAGTGACACCCATGATTTCTCCCAGCCCTGTGCCTGAGCTCATGCAACTGGGAAAGCCCCCCTGACATTGAAGGAGCGACAACGTTAGCCACATGAACGCCTGTGCCTATACCGTGGTAAGCTCAGTCACATCCTTGCTGCCTGCCCGGCTGGTCCCTGCGGCATCTAACTTACATACTGTCACTCTTAAATAGCTTGCAGTACAGGCTGTACTCTCAGTTGGGCTTCATTCTGTTGTTACAGGATTAATCGACTCTGATGATGCAGGAAACTTTATAGACCCCTAACTAATGAAGGAAATGGGTGAATAGGCTGTTCATAGGCTGTCTCCTCATCTGCCTGTTACGGCCAGCCACTTGAAATGGGAGATATCCCTCATCAGACTGGTCCCATCCATGTCTGTACGTGGGTCTTACATCAAGAGTTTCTTTCATATTTGATTATGAAGTCACACAGAGACCCGATAGTTCTTGGCCATCCTTGGCTAGTAGCACAAGATCCAAACCTGTCTTGGGCAGAAGGAGAATTAAAGTCCTGGAGCCCCAGCTTTTTATAAGAGCTGTCTCTCTATTACAGTGCTCACTACCACTACCTGTCGAAATCTCCCTAATGACCAGTTCCAACATGGATATTCCCCTTGTCTATCATGACTTTATGAATGTGTTTGGAGTACCTGCCCCAACTGACCTCATCATCCTTGGGACTGTGACATAGACTTGCTTTCTAATTCTTCCTTACCTAAAAGTAGAGTCTATCCCCTTTCTCACCCTGCAACTGTGGCACTTAACTGCTATATTAATGTAGCATTAGCAAAGGCTTTATTTGCCCGTCATCTTCCCCTGCTGCATCCGGGTTTTTCTTTCTAGCGAAAAAAGATGGTGGCCTTTGCCTCAGTATTGACTACTGAGCTTTGAATTAGGCAACAGGTAAATTCAGGTATCCACTCCCATTAATCTCTTCTACATTAGAACAACTCTGTACTCCCATGATCTTTACTAAATTAGACCTACGCAGTGCATACAATCAATTTCATATCTGGGAGCGGGACAAGTGTAATGCCTTATGGACTCACTAACCCCCCCTTCTGTCTTAGAATTTTTCATGGATAAGATTTTCAAAGACATGATAGACCAGTTCGTTATCACATATATCAACGACATTCTGATCTTTTCCCCTGAATTGAATTCACACAAGAACCAAGCTTGCCATGTCCTAAAAAGAGTCTGAGGAAACAAATTGAATGCTAAGGGGGAAAAGTAGTTTTCATCAGTCTATTGTCTCCTTCCTAAACCATATCCTTAGCGTAGGCTGTGTAAATATGGAAGAACAGAAAATCAAGCGGCATGAGAATGGCCTGTGCCCAAAATGGTGAAGGATCAACAATATTTCCTGGGGTTAGCTAACTACTCTGCTCCTTATCTTCACTAAGACCTCTGATAACTAGATCTAGTTCACCTGAGCTTTAGTGACATGACTCGTATTCTCCCAATATAAATACCCCTCTGTTTTTTCGTGTTATTTCATAAAGTATTGTCAGTGGGGTACCCTGGATACCCTGATTGCTTTGTTTGCTCATTGGATTACTTTACTGGACTTTGACCATTTAAGCTCCGACTCTTTGATTCAGTTTGCTTGCGTGATGATTTGGATTTGTTTGCCTATTGGACTGCCTTCTGGTGATGAACTCTTGCTTGTTTTTGTGTTTTACTGCTTTTACAGTTGGAATAAACATGTCTGCTTTTACTACTCTGCTATTGGGTCTGGTCATGTAACTGAGTGGGGTGTGGTTATGGACCACACTTTGGCCATCTCTGGTTTAGACACTGAGCTGTGAGTTTTGACCTCCACATAATTTAATCCCAACCTTTCTCAGTTCCAGGAATTATACAGTAACAATGTCAGCTTCCAGCTGGTCAGGATAAAATGTGTTAGAATTACATGCAACATTTTCACCATCTTACAGATTTGCTGCCATGTCATTCTCACTTCAGGTATATTCTGAGGAGTTTTTCCTTTGCTTGATTATCTAATACACTTGATCCAGCACATGTAGCTTGTTAAGATGTGAATGATTTGTCTTAGGTGTGCTAGATGAGGCAAAATACAGGAATGTGCATAGCGTGTGTAAAAGTGGATGAACAAGTGACAGTGACCTTGTGAGTGGTGAGGATAAAACATGCACAATGATATGAAAACACTGAAAAATAACCTGCTATTCGTAACGAGTTATTCATAGGGCCTGCTTGGAACATACATATTGTTTGCCCACAAGACCGATATTAACTTAATTACAGATTTATGTTCACTTGCCCTGGACTTTAAGTAGTAAAAGTAAGGACAATTTAGCTGAGTAAAAATGGAATAAAACCAACTGTGATTTGAGTGTCAAAAGTGTTTGGTTAATATTGTTACCAGTATTTATCAGTGCAGGAGACTGGTTACTGTCTTTTGCCTGTGTGAGGAGTGATCATTTAGACGGCCCAGTTGTTTGCACTCCATTAATTGTCTCAACTTTTCTTCGTCTACAGAAATAATGAGTGGACAGAGGAATCTGGACATAAGGTCATTCTAATGAAGCTGTTTCACACTCTCGGCTCTCAGCTGTGTGCAGAGAGAGAGAAAGAGAGAGAGATGTCACATGCAATTCCAACGTTCATTCAGCCAAACAGGAAATGGCCTAATGGCAGTCACAGTTCATCTCACAAACTTTATTATACAAGCTACTGCGAGCTCTTCGAGGAAATTGGCTTGTTGCTCTTTTTAATGGTGCTCTGATGACCCTCAACTGACTGAAAAATGTGACCTCACTCTCCATCTGAATTCCAGAAGGGTGACACAAATTTGCATGCGGTGCCGAGTATACGTGTCTGTTTGTGCAAGAGCATTTGTGTCAGTTGCATTGTGCAGGCAAGCACCTGGTGATTTACTGAACAACATTTTTTACTGCTTCTTCAGTGAAAACCAAAA
Source organism: Brycinus macrolepidotus (assembly GCA_037974445.1). Taxonomy (NCBI): domain Eukaryota; kingdom Metazoa; phylum Chordata; class Actinopteri; order Characiformes; family Alestidae; genus Brycinus; species Brycinus macrolepidotus. Next base: position 9,018,483 of record JBBPCZ010000115.1, on the reverse strand, counting down.
AGGCAGCAAAGCAATAGTTCAAATTTATATCATTTTCTCTCTTACGCCACATGTAATTAAATGGTCTATACATGTTTGGTGAGGTTTACTTCTTTAGTTATTCACCGGAGCTACAGTGTGACTGTAGTTACCAATTAGCACAATCTAAACTGCAGGCCTAAGTCATCACACATTAACTTCAAACTATGTTGAGCGGAGTACTCCCAAATAGACTTGCTTATGTGGTTTCTAACTCTGCATGATATACTATTGCCAAGTGGTGTAACATTTGTGAACTGCTTACGGTGCATTTTTGTCTAAAAGAGTGCATTGTTCTGTGTTGAGTGACAGAGCAAGTGTACTTAATTGCATGGCTATGTGTCCAAGTCAGATTGTTGATTCTAATTGCTATTAAATGTGTGCAAGTTATGGTTTGAACTTCCAAGCAGACCTCATTCAGTACACAAGGTGTAAAAGATAAAGGAAGAAAGGGAAAACTTTAAAGATCTGCATAAAGGACAATTCACTGCAGTTTTGAAGGATAGCTGGACTTCAAACAACAAGGTCTGCACATTACATTACTGATACTGGAAAATTATACTATAATATAGTGTCCTGTACTATACTCAGGGCTGCCAACTTGTCCAAAAAACCTTGGAGTGAGACTTTGGGGTGTCTGTGGCCGACGTCGGGAGCGGTGAGCGGCGACAGGGGGCGGGATGTTTTCAGCGAATCATCAGTCAGAGAAAGGCATTAGACACTGCAGTGGTCTAATTAGGAGTTTAGAGCCTATGTAAGACTAGAGCTTGTTTATAGTCATTCGGAAA
>JBBPCZ010000115.1:8975697-9010248 GCA_037974445.1 Brycinus macrolepidotus | reverse complement strand
CTTTAGTGCAACAGTCCATTTAATGTAGTGCCACTGAAATATGTGTGATATATTTCATTTATTTCATTGGCACTACATTATTTGGATACTTGCATACCCAGGCCTAAGGTCAACAAGGACAGGACGAATGGCGTTTTCAGTGGAACAACTCCTGCTGTCTTACAAAACTAAATTGGTGGGATAAAGATTCAATCACACCTTCCAAGCCAACAAATGCGAACAGTGGCTCGAAAATATGCTCAGCGCTGGATTGTTAGCGACCTTGCTTAAATGAACTGGTAAAATGGAAATGGAGGATTTCTGTCAATGACATGATTTTCCATCCCATCAGTTCACAGTGACCGCAAGGAACGACCACGAACTTCAGAATGGGTGAAACGATGCCCTGAAGCATCAAGAATAAATCCCTGATGCCCGTCTTCATTTCCGCTCTGAAGAAACCTTGCTAATCTGTAGTCACTCTTTGATATTCATTTAAATGATTGAGGTATTAGTGGATTAAATTAGAACAGGCATTTTCTAATCTACTCTGACCTGAGAAAATAACAGGGGACATCGTGGATAAAACAGCAATTTTCTTGGTATTACTGCCATAATTGGTCTTAGTGAAAGCTGTTACAGGGATTGTTTAAACATAACTGAGACTGCATTAGCAGCCATACAAAGTGGCTTTTAATAAGAAGGATACAACAGTTTTCCAAGTGCCATGTGACTCAGAACACACTAATTAACTAATTCATAACAAAGTAATAACAGAATAAATACGACTTTCCTAAGCAATTTGTGAATTACCCAGCCCAGTTGAAACTGCCCAGTTTTTGGTACTGCAACAAAAGGTGCCTGTTAGAAACGGTTGCAGTTTTCATATAACTTCATAATCACTGTCTTAGGAAAGTAAACTGAAAGAGAAAGCTCTTAACATATTTGATTCATGCAGAAATTATATACACTTAAAAAAAAAAAAATCAAAGCATTACTTACTGAACACCGCTAAGTCTAAAGTGGCCCTGCTCTTGATTTAACCCGTATAAACACACCATATAAGGCACAGAAATGCCTGAATTTTTCCTTGAGTGTAAATATTTGCTAAACATGTAAAATGGTGATTATACATGACATTTCAAAGTAATTATCTTAAGGCATTCCAGTATCCAGCATTCATACTTGTGATGTGGTATACAAACCAACGCACCAAACCAATTCTAGAGGATCTGAATAAGAGTAAACAATAATTTGCATTTCACTCAAATGGCTGTCGGTTGTATGTGAGTTGTACTGTAATGCTTTTAAAAAACTTGTGGAAACGTTCACTTTGCTGTTTATTCCAGTATAACCAGAGCATCTGCTTCACAAATAAATTATGTAATAACATAAATAATTCACATTCAGTATGTTACTATCATAAATGGAGACTTATGCAGGCAGACTTTGTTCTATTGACTCATTTTAGAAGCAGGCTAAAGATCATAAACATCTCATATGTCCATGTTCTGCTATTACTACATTGTAGTTCTTGAATCAAGAACTGTACACTGAAAGATTTGTCTGTATATCCAATTATACAGGTATTTATTAATATATTTATTGACGGCTAGAACGTGCAATAGTAGAAAAGGCTGAGGAGTTATAACATGAAATTAGTCATTAACTTGAACATGTTGTCCCTGTCAGAACAAAACATTGTATCTCCAAAAGTATTGAGATAAGCCCAGTAAATAAATAAATACATAAATACATACATACATACATACATACATAAATAAAAAGTGGTTCCAGCAGTAAGCAGGTTCCAATATTTCTTCTAAAATCAAAGTCTTTAATAAGGAGTCTTTGATGCAGTAACTTTTTTTAAGTTACTTTTTCTGGGACTTTACTTTGTATGTTGCTGTGATGATAATGCATAATGCATAAAACTGAGTAAAAGCTGTTTTTATAGCTCAGATCATGACTACACCTTATTAAATTCTTTAACCCTTAGATCTTATAGAAATCTATAGAGTTTTGTTCAGAGAATGACTTTCATTTTGTTCTGTTATACAAATGTAATAACATGATCACATATTTAATCATATGGCAGGGTAACTAATTATAATTGTCTTGGCTTTGCATTCTGTATGAACAACTTTGCACTTTGCACAATTTTTCTTTTTGTTTTGCTGTTGAGCAACAAAAAAAGGGGCAACATGTAAAAGATGTTTTTTCTTTCCATAAAACAAGACAGTAACATATTTAACTGAACCTCCTGGCTTTTTTCAGTGAAACATATCAAATTACACCATGCTTTTGTTACAATTTTATACTTTGTTATGACAGAAACTTCTAAGTCTACAAAAAATCAGAAACTGAATGTGGCCCTGTCTTGACCCTGAAACTGAAACCGTTGGTACAGAAGCTACATATTTGCAAACCAAAGCTACAGTGTCCTCAGTACAGGGTCACAGTACACACTGGGACGGCATTGAGTCAGCCGGCTCTTGGCGGTGTTGTTAGGGCTTGACCAAACCAAACCAATACAAATCTTTCAGGGCTACCTTTGCCTTTTGAAGCCAGAGATAAAAAAGCAGTAGCCTTGTATGTCTGAACCAGGGAACAGAGGAGATTTGCAGATAATGAGCAGGGAGCAGGCAGCAGGCTTATTATTCAGTAATTAATCACAACACTTATTAACTACTATTAATTATTTAAATGTTAAATATACCTGTTAAATGTAACTACTATGAAATCAATGTACGAGTTAATGTAGTTGAGAAAAGATTGTTACATACATAGTGGGGAGTTTAGAGACACACCCTTGTGGTTTAGGTGGTTAAGTGGAAAATGATACTTGCATTGTTATAATTAAGATAAAAAAACACATATTTCCATACCGTAACATATTCCTGAGAGAGACACAGAATCAAGGAGGCTTTCTGGGCTAATTGAATGTTTTGTTCAATGATAGGTAGGAGTGGTGAGACGCTATTAAATATTATTTTTCTATGTCTGCTGGTGCAAGGTGATATCAAACTCAGGGGACATTTTCGAGGTTTGCAAAAGTCACTACACTACAAGAGAGGAAAAATGACTTTTTGGGTGTTTTATTATATGCTATAACTACATAACTCATACATCAAGAAGGCTTTCTGAGCTAAATGAATGTTTGTTCAATGATAGGTGGTAGTGGTGAGACACTATTAATCAAGATTTTTTTTTGTCTGCTGGTGCACGGTCACTACATTTTAATGGAAGACAGGAAAAAGGGGGGCTTTTGGGTTTTTTTTATTATATGATATAATCACGTGTGCTTGGTATGACCATTCATAAACTAATATGGCAAAAAGTAAATTTTAATTGGGAATTTAAAGGGCTACAGAAGAAAATAGTAAGAGGTATTGTCAATTAAGGTCTAGCCAACACTAAAGTACACCTTCTCAGGTATAATGAAAGACTAGGCCTGATCAGTGGCACTCAGAGTCTTAAGGTATACTGTATTTGCAATTTTCTTTATTATTTTATTGTAATTGCAAGATAAGAGTTTTTCTCATTTCACGGTTGTTTTGAAGGTGAGTTAAGTAACAAATTCTGGGATGATGTTTCAATCACTAAATATAAAAATACTGGTGTATTCTACATTGCATTTGCAATGTACTTTATTCTCTTATTGTAATTGCAAGGTCAGAGGTTTTTGCATCGCACAGTTGTTTTGCAGGTGAGTTAAGTAACATCAAAACACATCTTAGATGATGTTTCAATCACGAAATACTAACATACTGGTGTATTCTGCATTGTGTGCATATTGTATGTTCAAATGTTATCTTCCCATCATTAGTTAAGAAATATCTCTAGTCTTATTCACAGAAACTTCACTAAGAATCTAATAACTTTTGAAATAATCCATTGCAGTCCAGTTACTGAGTACCATTGCAACCTCACAAAAAAGAAAGGCCTTGCAAACTTGCCAGACACTTCTGAAAGATTCAAAACACACTTTCAAGTGTTCAAATGAGTCATTACATATTAATAAAACTATTTTCCTGCATTGCATGCAGCTGGTCACTGTGTCCATGTGTCACCTTCTACCCACTGGAAAAGACATTTTTTCAGTTTTGACCACAGCAACTTCACCCTGGAATTTTTGAACCTCTTGTTTTTGGAATGCTCCACCAGTCCACGTAGGGGTCCAGCTTTGGAGGCAAAAGACCACCTTCTTTAACTGCAAAAAGGAAACTAAACCCATTTAAGTAGAGTACATAAACAAAACGAAAGCTTTTTGTTTGTCTGTTTGCAAGGCTGAAATCTGTCGAGGGTGGCGTCTGAAGGGGTCAAGATTTGGAAGCTCGTAATCTGGACACCCCTCTCCGAGTTATAGTCCAACCTGCAGAATTTTAGGCAAAATGGCGACAGTGTAATGGATGGGAGATCAAATGGAGCAGTGATAGAAGTGTCAGGAGCAGAGCTGGCGTTTTTTACTCACTCCCTCGTCTTTAAGGTAGGTTTTAAGCTCGACTACGAGGGGTCTAGGTTTGTTATGGGATTGCTAGTGTACGAAACGAGGGCTGACAAGACTGTGGTTGTCCTTTTTAGCTGTGAGTCCTTGGGATGAAGGCTAAGAGAGCAGGTTATGCAGAGAGACCAGGGGGAAGAGGGAGAGAGAGAGACATACTGAGTGTTCGATAGAGAAATCATCTTCCTCTCTTAAGTCGAGAAACCCTTTCTCCATTTGCTGTAAATGAGCTGGCTCGGTGAACACGATGCTAGCAGAGCTGAGGGGGGGGGGGGGCGCGGGGAGAAGTTGAGATTTTGCAAGTCAGGGCACTTACAAGCAAGGTTTGTCGTGTTTCTCTTCTCCCCATCTTGGAAGTTGACGCTTTATCTGCTCCGTTTCAAGGCTCATGTCAGGATCTAGCCAAAGCATTGTCAATCAGGAGCTAAGGCAAGCCCCGTTTCCCCATGTCAGCAGCTGCAGGAGCCCCAGCCCTGCCTGCTTCTCTCTCTCTCTCTCTCCCCCTGCACCCAGCTCCAGCTCTGCTTTGACACTTCAAGTAGCTACCTCGTAACAATCATCATCTCTTCATCTAGGGCTCCTGTTATCTCTGTTAGAGCATTTGGAACTGCAAACATAAGCTCCTGCAACTTGATAAGCTCTTTTGGCAAATTGCACCTTCCTCTTCTTGAGCGTTTTCACAAGTGACATGCTACTCTTGCACGAGGAGAAAAGAGTAAAAAATAAAACAAGCTTGCTCTAGTCCCAGGTTGAGCATGCCAGGTAATGTCACACTCACAGGTTCTGCAGGCCTGCACTAGGACTGCAGCAGTCACTTCCTCATCCAAGCCCTTGGGGGGTCAAAGCCCAGATGGTGTAGTCGTGCATGGTGCCCTTCGGTCCCAGAATAATAATAGTAATAGCAATAAGCAGAAAGAGTGATCCGAGTCCTTTCTGGTTCCTTTCTGTCAGCCTCAATAGTTGCAAGCAAAAGCCATCACTTAGCCGTATGTTTTTTCAGGTCAGCTTCTTGGCTGCTTCTGAGGTTTCATTTTCATTATGCTTTTTTTGGGCTCATTTCAAGCATCAACTTTATTGCCAGTTGTTGTGACTCCACGACACACTCTGAAATGTTCTTTAGTTCATGTGTAAAACAACAATTGCCACCAAATTCACTGCATGGGACTACACCTCTTCAGTGTTTATGCATTTTTCTCCCTTTGTTTTCCTCATTCATACTAACATAGTGATGTGCATAAAGCAGGTATTTCAGAATCAGAACTTTACTGATCCCGGAGGAAACTGTATTTGTGCTTTTGCTGATTTAGGAAGTTAGGAAGGTAAAAACTGGCAGGTAGGGGTCGTATAGACTAGGCGACTAATAAATCTGCTAGTTGGCAGCAGCTGACTAGTCAAGGTCGGCGCCTGAAGTGCAGTTAGGAAGAGGCCTTGCATACCAAGAGCGATTTATTCCAATGTTAGTAAAATAGTTTGAATGATAGCTTGCGCACCAACCTTATTTTTTTTCGGATGATGAAAATGCGACATTATTACAATTTTTTTGCCTTTTGTTTGATTTTTGTCATCTTTCCCGGGTGACGTGCAATCGTTCTCATTGACCAATCACTGTTGTCTCTGACAGTGTCCCTGCAGCTAGAGCTCATAAAGTTTCAGCTCCTGAAGTTTCAGCTCCATACCTTTTGTTTTCTGAAACAGAAAGCAGCCTGTGTGGTGTCACTGCAGACACGTTCCTGTGAAGAATAAGTAATATATTTTCTGAAGTCGTTCATATTGGTATATGTAGTTTTCATGCAGAAAAATTGTTTGCAAAAAATGCTCACTTTTGTGCTATTTATTTGTATTGTATTCAGTGTGCAATGGTCTTAGAAGCTTTGAGATCGCTCTGAAAAACGCCCTCCTGATCCAGGCCGGACACGGTTTGAGAACTGTTCTCTGATAGGACAGGACCATGTGACCGACATGCAAATCAACAAATCAGTGTGTGCAAGAAAAAAAAAACTTGCTTTGAATAAAGTGGAATTGCAACTGCTTACGGCTTCAAAAAAATCAGGAAAATGTTGGATAGCATGAATGGTTTTTGGTTTAGCGACTAGGCTTATATCCCACTCTAAAAGTCTTGTTGGTGTGCAGAGAGGAGAACTGCCCTCTGCTAGCGTTTAGCTTGATAAACTTTCAAGATTAACTTTCAGTTCTTCTCTGTGGGAGGTGTGATTCTGAGAGTTGTGGTGATTTTAGCCAGCAGTTTACACCCTCTCTCCTACTCTCAATTTATTGACCACCCTTCACTTAGCTGCTTTACCCCACTTTCCACAGATGATGTTCTTCAGCTCCTGACATCCAGCAACCCTACCATATCACCACTTGATCCAATCCCCTCACCCATGCTTTTGACCATATCCTTGGATATTCTCCCTTATATTGCCCACATAATAAATGGCTCCATGGAAACAGGCCTTATTCCAATGGCCTGCAAATCAACTGTAGTCGCACCATTCCTAAAAAAGACCACGCTCGACATAACTGATGTGAGCAACTACAGACCTGTATCTCTTCTCTCCTGGCGCAAGTTCTGGCACATGCTGTATATAACCAACTCAACCTATTTCTATCACAAAATAAGCTTCATGACCCAAACCAGTCTGGATTCAAAGCAGCACAGAAACTAAACTTTTAGCAGTCACTGAGGAGCTTCATGCAGTCAAAACAGCTAAACTATATTCGGTTCCAATTCTTCCAGATCTTTCTGCAGCTTTTGATACGGTCAACCATCAGATCCTCCTGGGTTCGCTCACCTAACTCAGAATCATTGGTTCTGCAGGGCAATGGATTGCGTCCTACCTTGAGGGTCACACTTGGAAGTGATCTGTTTCTGCTCCAAAAGACTTAACACTGGTGTTCCCCAAGGCTCAGTGCTTGGTCCTCTCACTTTTTCCTTATACACTCACTCTCTTGGTGATATATCTTCACATGGTTTCTCCCACCGCTCTTATGCCTGAACAATATTTCCTCCTTTATGACAGCACATCACCTGAAACTTAATCCCAATGAAACGGAGCTCCTGTGCATCCCAGGTGATGCATCCTCACAACCTGACTGGATCATCACTTTTGGAAATGGTGTCATCATTCCCACACCAAAAGCATAAAATCTTATTTTTTATCTCACATTAACAGTCTCTACTGAACTTGCAGGTACCTTCTTTCTAACATCAGGAGAGTCAGTCCACTGATGCCACTTAGATACCTATCCAGTCATTTGTCATCTCTAGACTGGACTACTGTAACTCACTAATGGCTGGCCTTCCTCTGAAGACCACATAACCTCTACAGATGATCCAGAATGCCACAGCATGTCTGGTCTTCAATACACCAAAATTCTCCCACACCACTCCACTACTGCGAACTCTTCACTGGCTTCCTGTGGCAGCTCACAGTAGATTTAAAACTCTTAACGCTCGCTACAAAGCCAGAAATGTTCCAGCTCCGACTTACCTGTCAGCACTGATCATACCACTGGTTTCAGCTTAGAGCATCAAGCACAGCTAACTTGACCCACCTCTTCTCAAAGGTTGAAGAAGTACATCAAGACTTTTCACAGCTTTGGTATCAAAGTGGCAGAATGAACTTCCCCTGACCGTCAGAACGGCTGAGACCCTCGCCGTCATCAAACAGTGATTGAAGACCCACCTCTTCTCTGAGCACTTAGGATAACTACATGTTCGAGTCATGAGCTAACTTAACTGACAAACAAATTTGGGGCAGCTGGTGGCCTAGTGGTTAGGGAGTTGCCAGTGCAATCAGAAGGTTATGGGTTTGAATCCCAGGACTGCCAGTGGCACCTCTGAGTTTACCTTGAGCAAGGTACCGTCCCCATACACTGCTGCCCAGGTGCTGTGTTCCTGGCTGCCCGCTGCTGCACTTGGTGAATGGGTTAAATCCAGAGAAAGAATTGTCCACACTGTGTGCTGTGCTGTGGTGTGTTTACGTTTGACAAATGGTCACTTTACACTTTACAATTCACTGTCTTCTGTGCATGTGTGATGTAATAGGTCCCTGGTGCAGAGCTAACTCCATCTCTGCTAGAATCTTGGTCTTCCAGCAACTCTTTATTTTAGGCCTAGGTCCACTAGTGTGAGGCACATGTCTTCTTGTGGCCTACAAAGCACTCATGTCCGTTGCTCTTGATAAGAGCATCTGCCAAATGCTGTAAATGTAATTTAATGAAATACTTTTCTTTGATGTCTGGAACACTCATGTTTTTAAAAATGTTGGTAATGACTAGTTGATTGGTAAAAAAAATAGTTGCGCTGTCTCCACGTACAGGTTTTATTTGTTTATTTTGTGGTTTATTTTCTTTTGTACTAGACATCTCTCTAATATGTAGAGATTTTATAAATGCTCCTATTTAAAGGGGTAGAAAACCTATTATTATAAGGTAAACCAGTTGAGTGGTTGATATTTGCAGAAAAATACTTTTACTCGTAAAAGTGAATAATTTTGCTATACACTTTTAATTTAAAACTTTAACTTTATGCCTTATAAACAAACACGCACATATTTCAGGTTATCTTTTAGTTCTTGTTATGTTGTTTTCTGTGGCACTGGGACAAGTGAATTTAAAGTTCTTTCCTGGAAAGATTAATTCTACCCTGCATCTAACATAATGCCTACCTTACCTAACTCTAATCCAGCCAGTCAGGGCTTAGTTAGAAAGTATAATTAGCAGATATGGCAGATTGTGATTGGAAATAGACATAGCAACATAGATGTCTAGATCCAGGATTGGTGACCACTGCTGTATCTAATTTATAATACTTATTATATATAGATAACACATTTATAAATGAAGTAAATGCTTGCTTGGTGGAAAACACCTGATTCTAATTTCACCTTAACATTAACTGCTAATCCTAGAGATTGAGTTATTTTTGCCATTCATATTTGAATCAGGTTCTCTGTATGTACTCTTAACTTGTGTAAAAATCTGGCAGTGATTTTGGTCATATTTAGCAGAAACTTAGAAAGTTCTTCAGGGCTCACAAACTTCAAGCATCACTGTATGTCACGCTGGAAGTCTGTGTTCATCTACACAAACTTACTACAAATTCATACTTTTAAAGTCACTACTTAAATGTGAATTTTCACTTATGATAATTTAAAGACAAATCTGTATGTACAATTGTTTCATAAATTAGGACCTATGAGTCCGTAGTCTTAGTAGTCCGTAGTAAGGTTTAGTGTGCGGTTGATGATAATTACCAGTGTAAAAGGAAAGTTAAAAGTGTGCAGAATGGAAAACCAGGAATTCTTATACACTCATCTGCAAAAGAAGAAGTAGTGCCTTGAGAGTATTTGGACATGCATTGGCTTGTAATTTTCACTGGTAGCAGGGCTAAAATGGCCACCCTGCCAGAAATGTAGTGCCATGCACCAGATGCGAAAGTCCTGAATCGTATTCGAAAAATGATTTTCCAAATGTCTTGTATGGCGCTTTACTAGCAATATGGCCGTGTTACAAAACACACTGCCAAGTCGACGGGGTCTGAGTGACTAAGGTGGTTATTTGAGAGAAAACATGTAATGCTTTCATTGGAGTCAGTCAATAAAGAATGTCTTTTGCTTGCTGAAAATAAGACTCTAAAGACCGGGCTAAGTAATTTCCGCTCACTAAAGTGGTGTACAAAGTGTTCTCAAATGTAAAAGGCAGTGTTCCTGTTTTGCCTCATGTTCGTCTTGAAAACATAGTCCGAAAAAAAGTTTATTATACACACTAGAGGTAAATGTGAAATATTTCGTAACTGCTTGTTCTTCTCTATGGTGCTTCTTTAGGGAGTTACTTCTTTGCCAATTTTGTCTTTAATTTGTGAGACAGAGTGACCATTTCGGTTGTAAAAACCTAACCTAAGCGATCATCTGGGGAGTCTTGGCACATACATACTTTAAAACGTTGCTCTAATAACTGTATAACTTACATAGTAGTTGTATGGTAGTTGTTGAATAATTAATCATTAATAATAGAATGTTGAATTTAAGGATTGGTGACTTAAAAATAAGCCTGGAGTTAAAGGGATTAACTTGACAACTACCTTTGAAACTGGTTGAACACTTTTTTCCCCAAATCCACTACACCAGTGGTCTTAAACACTATCACTATCTACTTTCTGACAAAACTGTGACCCCACTGATCCAATTAATTTAAGGAGTAGTTTGGATGAAAAGTACCTCTCTTCTGACCCTTTTTACTTGCACTAGAGCTAATGTAGTCTAATGTAACTACCAAGTAATTGAAGCTCACAGCCTCCAATTAGCATTGCACAGACTACATGCTTAAATGATTTCGTTAAATGATCTTGTCTCATGTATCTGTGGAATAATCTCAAATAAACTTGGTATTAATATGCCAAGGAACACTTTGGCTCATTTTTATAGATAACAGTTTATCTTACAATGTCAAAAACCTCATCAAGTCTATTACATATTACTTAATGGATATCTTTTGAGGTTTACGCTACTGATAAGTTGGTTTAAAGCTTTCATTACTTGTTAGTTACATTGGCCTCATAGCATAAATCTAAAGAAGGAACATTTGGAAAGTAAACAAGTCTTGGCCTATCCCCTACTTTTGGGTGAATTGTGTGCATTTGATTTTTTACCAGAATATCTCTTTAGACTTCAGACTGTTAATCTGAATCAGAAGTGATCAAGTAAAGTTTGAAGTAAATCTTCATTGTAGTAAATCTTCAGGTGAAGGGTTGTTGACCATTATGTCAGACTGTCCTGTGTTTCCATGAAGACACAGACTGGATGGCACATTGCATATCACTGGAGCAGAGAGGCACTCATGACATATTTGTTATGATTATGCGTGGCACTGCTAGGATTTTCGTAAAGGCTGGCGTTAAAGAGCATTTCTTGAATGACATGCATTGCTTTCACCAGCCGTGCCCTCTGGGCCACAGTGTAATATATATATATTTTTTATCAGAGGCAATAGTTTTGCATCAAAGACTTGAACTTTCCGCGATTCGTTTTCCCCTCGCTGCTGACAGGTGCTCCAGTCCTTACCTGTTTTCAGTCTTCGTTCGTGCACACTCCGAGCTTGTAAAATTGAGTACAGACAGGCTGTCAGTCGCCATTAGCCTGATTCCAATCCAGGCGGAGGGAGACAAGTTCCTGGATGGTGAGCTCAGTTTGCCCAAAATTTTGAGACAGATTTTCAAGCATGTACTGCTGTAGGCCTCAGGTGATGCTCAGTCTATCAGGAGAGCTGATATCTGGAAAATTCAGCAAGAATCTGTGTCTTTTTATGTGTTTGTTTTATGCACCAACATTTGATTAATATTCTTTATACCTTAAAGTCAAATGAGCTAATTTAGCCATTGTGTTTTTAAGACTAAGACATGTCATCACTGTCATATTGAAACCATGTAAATCCATTTTTTCTTTCTACATCATTTGAGCACAGCAGCCGAACAGTTCAGAATGAATGGCCTGACAGAAATGATCCAAAATTACCCAGAATAAAATCTCCGGACCCTAACTTCATTAACTACATTAAAATTAAAAGTTAAGAATGTTTTTCTGTTCTCCTGTGAGATTACAGTTTTGGACATGGTTCTGGTTTGGACAGGGACAGTTTGTAAATGCAGCCCAGTGTATTGTGTTCATGGTTATGATGTCACAACAATGACAAATTCCAAATGGACTGTTTATTGTGATATATGGACTGTATGAAAGATATACTTTGGAAGTAAAAATGTCTTGTTTTCCTTGTTAGTTCAAGCCCCTGGTCATATTAAGAACCATTCATCACATAATGCCTGCTTTTTCATTGTTTTTGATCAAAGTGTAGGGCTTTTACTTACCTCTGAAAAGTCGTTTTGATTACTTCGTCCTGCACCAATGGGACGGGATAAGTAATATTAACCAGTAATTTAATCTTTTACATTCCATTCTCACCTGTCATTGAGTGGAATGCTCAGCCAGCTCAGAGACCCTCCATTGTACCATGTTTCTCCTGGGAACATGTCACAGTGCAGAAAGAAATGTGTTATGATTTCCAGTTCACATTGACTTAATTTTTCTTATTCAAGGTTTTCTCTGATGTGGTCCCTTTAAGCAAAAAATGCTGTTAATGTCATTTTTTTTTTACTGTACAAAGAACTCAAGTCACTGTTCTTTGCTCTGTGAAGCATAAACTTTTTCATCTGATGAATTCAGCAAGTTGCTGCATGTGCAGGAGAAGATGCTTTCTTAATGTTACGGTGCTCTTTGTGTTTTTTCTGGAATAAATAATTGGATCATTTGAACAGTCACATGTTGGGTTTTTTTGATGCTCGTAAAAAATATATGATAATTTGAGAGCAATTGTTAACCCGAGCCTTTCACACACACACACACACACACACACACACACACATACACACTTGTTCATAAACACGAAAGCCAGTCCCTTGCAGACAGATTTCATAGCATGACTGAATAAATGAATCACTGTCGGCCAATTTTCCAGAAATTGATTATGCTTCACTCCGCAAGGTCAAATATTTGCGCTGAAGCACATTCCTGGAATGGGCGGAGTGATAAAACACCGGTTCCATCCCTTTTTGCTTTCCACCAACCTCCCATCTCACAGTGCTATAAATGAAGACACTGGGGAATGGCTTAATGGGAGTACACTGCCCTGAATTAGCAACCCAGCAGAACTGCAGCCGGGGCGGAGAGATATTTCAGTAAGCTGTTGATCTAACCAGAACACTGAGACCTCCGAAAGTCTATTAGAGACACTGGAGGAGAGGGCCATGTTTGTCCTCTGTAAAACGCACTAACTGTTCATTCAGAGCAGTTTAACCTTTAACCTTCTCCACCACCTCTGACCGGTGACCAGTGACCAGTTGTCTTCTGTCAGTTACTTGGGTGGAGGAGATGGAGTTTATTGCTTTTTTTCCCCCTAGGGGAGTTGGCATGGATATTTTTATGGGACTGATGTAATTTTCTTAGCAATGCTAACTAACACTGAGCCTCAAATAAAGAGGGCTATGTTCTTGAACAAGCACTTTTTAGTTTTTTTTGTTACTTATTTATTTAGCAAGAATATCATATTGGCATGACGAGGAATTTTTATGATGCAATAAACTGGAGCGTCTATACTTGGGTGCTTTGTTCTAGGGCAGGATTGGGCTGGTCTGAACTAGAACTGTCACAATACTGGAATTTTGACTTTAATAGTGATACCAAGTATATTAGCACAATGCGTGGTACAACAATGACTCTCTTGTTCTCTGTATACCCAGTGCTTGGAGTAAACACATATTGTTACCGTATAATATGTTAACATATCTGACATATGTATTTAGTCTCTCTTTTATATCCCAGATCCTACATTTTTATTATCCACTTATAGATTTATGTACCAAAAACAGCCATCGTTTATTTTTACTTGACATTTCCCAACACTTTGTCTTAAACAGGCTTTTACTGTGTCTGTAAAGGTAAAGTGGCATTTGGCAGACGCCCTTATCCAGAGCATCTTACAATCATTAGTGACAGGGACAGTACCCCTGGAGCAACTGAGGGTTAAATGTCCTGCTCAAGGGCACAATGGTAGAAAGTGTGGGGGGGGGGTTTGAACCTGCAACTTTGTGGTCAGCGGGTTCACAGGCAAGTGTTTTACCCACTAGGCTACTACCACCCCTTTAAGACTGATGCATGTAAATGCTTCTATCTGTTCTGATTAGTTGACCTGTATCGTGCCTTATTCAAAAAGCAGTCCAGGCTGAAACACTCCCTCACTTTAACATGGATGTTTTTTTGTTTTTTTTAACTGCTGAATAAGAGGACCTATTGTGACTGTTTCTTCCAGAGGTGGTTGGGAACACTAGTGAGTGATGATTCTTCAGCTTTTGGTGACCCCGCTCTGTGAGTTTGGGTGGTCTGTAGCTTTTTGGCTGAACTGTCATTGCTCCTTGAGGCTTCCACTTTACAGCTGTGCTCCAGACCAACTCTGGAAGAAACATTAGCACAAATACTGTGTATGAATGGCTTCACTAAATAAGTTTCCATGCCAATCGCCGGCTGGAGTGATGTAAAGCACGCCGCCACTGGACTCTGGAGCAGTTTTTTAGAGAATGGTGAATCACACTTTCTGGCAATCTTACGGATGAATCTGAATGTGGCAGATCGTGAATTCACTGTTTTTTGTGATGTCACAAAAACACTGAATTCCAAATTCCAAAAGATTTTAAAACTTCAATGACATCAAACTCTTTTATATGTAAAACATGGTTTTTAAAACATGAAATGAGCGTTTTAAAATAAATACAAAAACCCTTTTAATATAAATGTCTGTTTCTGTGCTAATTAATGAAACTTGTATGTTTTAGATAAAAAATGTGCGTCTGTACACTAATAGGCACATTACAGTATCAGCAAGGTGTTAACATGTTTCACTTCAGACTTAAGATGTTCAAAGTAAAAAATATTGAATTGCTTGCCAAGTTGTACTGAAAAACTTTCAATACACAGTATATTGTGCAACAGTAGGATGGACTTCTGTTTCTGCCAATGCAGATTCCTCATATTCATTCATTCAGGTCCACTTTTAGTCTAAAACAAAGATGATACTGTAAAACAGAGATTACTGTGTTTGGTAAGAAGAAGAAGAAAACGTTTTATTTTTAAACTGAAATATTTCATTGTATCCTTGATGTTCTGTTAGCTTTTAATACTGTTTTCATAGTCTCCTATAGATGATTTACAGATGCTTTAATGGCTAACAACCTATCTGAGGAGAACATTTAAGCTTAGGTTTAGGACTAGTTTTAAGTTTTGGGTTAAGGAAAGTTATATTCATCTTCAAGTGTAGTTGCATAGATTGTTAGTTAGTTAGTTGCATGTTAGTTAGAGACAAAGTGTGCATCTCCAAAGCATCTACAGTGGACCATCAAGATAAAGTGTTATGCTTTTTTTTATGTAAAGCTCTTTGAACTGAATTTGAATATGAAATAAACTTGCCTTGCCTTGTTGAATTTGATTAACACTTTCATGTACCTTACTTTAAACTGTAACAGATTTGCTTGTGAAATGTGTGTCTGAATAATGTTTTGAACATTTCCACATTAATAAAATATCACATCATCACAATGCTGTTTTTCATTCTACTTACTTTTGACAATAGTTGTGCTGATATATTTTATTCATGTGAAAATGTTATTCAAGCAAAACCAATCTTCTCTGTTTGCAACTAGTTTGTACTGTGTGTTTTAGAAAGCACATTTAACATTTGTTTTATCTTCTTTCACTTGTAGGCTGGTGTTCCCATGTCTGGATGGTGCCAATGTTTGCAATAGGATTGGTAAGACCCATCTTGTCAATCCAGTCAGTTCTTTTTAAAGTCAGAGATCTGTTTGACAGAGTTTGACTTCAGGAGAGGTGGTTGAGATTTAATGGTAAATAGGTGGGAAAGCGAAGGCAGGTGTTATATTGCTGTCGTCTGGTTCTATGTTATACTGTTTTGTAGTATTGTTATACAGAGGAACGGCTCACCCTGGGTGTACACGGTGTCAGGCGGGTGTGTGTGTGATGTCGCAGACATTTGGTGGCGTGTCTCAACACTTTGAGCCGAGACTGAATGTGTGAACTGCTGTGATACTATAGCTGGGTGTGATCAGCAGTCAAATGAAATCAGGGCTGTCAGTTACGTGTGTCAGAACCTTCAGCTCGGCATGTCAGCCCGGAAACCTGGCAACCTTGTCATGGCAACCTTCATCTACTTCTCGCACGCACAACAAAATACCAAAAAAGTGTGGAGGGGGGGATTCTTGGTAGGATCCTGTGTGTGCAAAACTGACAAAATCATTTTGTGTAATTGGACGATGATCCATGACCCGCTTCTCTTGCGTTCAGAGAAATGGAGAAGATATCTAGAAATATGTCTTCTGTTTGCTCTCAGTGCCAAAAAAAAACCCCTGCTTCTCTGAAGCTTGTTTTGGGATATCTGCCATGATTTCTTGATAGAAATGTGTCTGACTTGCGGCGTCTACACTTGCCCCGAGCTGAATGTAGGCCTTCTACTGTACGCCTCTCGAATATAGCGGTTTCTGTCTCCTCACTTCAGTACGAGCTCTAACGTTAACATCCCTGAAGACTTTGTGATGTTGACGGTTAATGGGATAACAAGTTCCCTCACCTGATGAAACAGGCGTGAATAAGGCTCATTGAGATGTCCCTGTAGCAGTCGACTTATCCACACCTGAAGAAGCAAAGAAGAGGCTTTTCTTAATTAAACACTTCATTAGGGGAATTAAGCAAAACACAAAACCTCACACCTCCTCTCCAAAGCTCTAGACGTACATACAGAATCAATTTCGACGTCTCTGAGTAGAAGAGATGCCACTGCTAGATTCATCACTAGGGGGCAGAATTTGATCACTAATTCTTCACCCACCACCAGATGGATGTTTAGAATGAACATCTGAAATACTTCATTTTCATACTTCATGTATTCATTTATCCTTGTAACTTACATTATGGAATATAATGAAACATTTCAGTATGACAAGCGCATCCTATGAAAATGAGTAGTCTTAAAACAATTTTGTGTGTTATAAGCAGAAGGAGACCAATGCAGGTGAGTAAATCGAAAAAACACTGTTTTTATTACTTTTTATTTGTAAGCAGTGGTAGTGCATATATATATATATATATATATATATATATATACATATTTATATATATATATAATTAGAAATAAAGGACATAAATCCTCGTCATCCTACGCGATTTACAGTAAACTCATTCCTCTTATTTCACTTAGGCCTGTAGAGCCTGTGATTTGTTACTTTTTATATTTAACACAGCCTGCAGTGACTGTGGCCTCTGAAAATTCCTGTATAGGGTGTATTTTCTCAGCAAAAGCCAAAAGAAATCTGACCTCCACTGGGAAAGAGGTGCTTGTAAGAGGTTCCTGGATCAGTATGACCGAGGCTTACCGAATGTTCTACTGACAAGATTTGTTTTCCTCTCATCCAGCATCAATTAGCCAAAATAACATCCACAGTTTTTTAGCTACTTAAAGGGAAAGTTCAAATTTTGCCCCTTAATTTAAATGTCAGAAGTCTCGTTGGTGAAATCCAGTGGTTTGACTGGTCAGCTGTCACACGTTAGCAGTGACTTCTGTTAAAGCCTAGTGGAGAGATTTGATGGAAGTTTTGAGTCCACTTAGAAAGGAGATTGAAATATGCACCAGAAGATTAAATATGTATAATTGAAAGAGACCATATGAATAATTCTCGCTCATGAATGTTGGCATGTGCAGTATTTAAGTGTCCCTCTTGTTCAGTTTTTGACATGGCTCACACAGGCATTTCTCTGTATACATATAAGTGTTAAGTAGAGTCTTGAGAGATGTAAATGATTTCTATTTAATTTTTCAATTACTGGCTATAGAATGTTTATTGAGTTGAATCAGATGATTTTCGATTTTTTATGTAGGTCTGGACAGTTTAGAGCTTCATGGGTGCTGTGTCTCAGGTTTAGGCACTATGACTCCTGTTATTAAAGGAAATGATAAAAAGAGGCCATCTGTTGGTCAAGAGAGGTAGTGAAGAAAGGGAGAATTTAAAAAAGGATGGTAACATTTTATTTGGATGGTCAGCTTGTCTTTAACGTTCAGTTAAAGATCTATTAAATGTAACTGAACTTTAAGTTGAATGTAAAAGATTCTATTAAGTCTAACCCTAAAGTGAACCTTAACCTTAACCCAAAAATTATATTTAATCCTAATCCTAATTCTAAACCTAATAGCGCTGATAATTCACTGAGTTTTACCAGCTAGTTTGTTAATAATTAAAATATCCATAGGCCATCTACAGGAGACCATCAACATAAAGTGTGACCTAAAGGAAGCGTTGCAGTTACTGAATAAAGGCAACATTTTGAATTTGTGCTGAAATTTGTATTGAAATCTAACGTGTTGTAATCCTAGACCTTATTTTAAATAAAACAAATGACATCAAATAGCTTATAAATATTTAAGTGTATAATTAAATACTCAAGTGTTAAATGAATAAAGTCGCTTCAACAAAAAGGGCTTTTGCTTTATAATATGAGCCACAAGAACATGGTTGAAGACGACTATAGTGGAGGCTTCAGATTAATTTAAAGGATTGAAGTCTGCTTTGGAAAGCCCAGAAAATGAAGAAGTATTAAAGATGAAGACATTTTCCACTTTAAACCGAGTTGATTATTTCATTTATATGGTTTTAGGAAATTATCATTTTAACTACACTGAAAACAGTGATGCATTGAATTTACTTTTCCATTTTAATTTGAAATATTGTATTCATGTGGAAATGTCTCAAAATTAAGTTCATCTTAGTAATTCAGTTTACACAGTTTACTGTACTACTCAGATTTATTTCAGGTTTAAAAAAAAAAAAAATATATATATATATATATATATATATATATATATGTACACATCCAGAAAGAAATTCACTGAACCTCCAAACAAAAGCCAGAGACTGTTTTATCTGTCGTGTATCAAAAGGGACATTTTGATCCGCTTTGATTTGGTCAGCTGCATTTTGATCTTGGGCGTGATGCTTCTTTAACTTGCCGTATCCCTCCCCGCAGGACTAATGACCTTGCTTGGTGTGAATGGCACCCAGGCCCAGAAGGTACAAGCAGGGGAAGGGGGGAAAGCCCCTTCACCCCCCACCAGCACCAGCTCTGATAACATCATATTAATTGGGATGTAGAAAGTGCTTCTCTCTCTCTCTTTTGTATACATTTACCATTATACTCATTAGCTTCCCGTTGCCTCCCAGCTAGCATCTCCTTCACAGCCTGCCGGGATTCTCTTGGGAGGCTATTTACATCTCTCCATGAGGCCTCTCTCAGGGTTATTGGGGAAATCCCCCCAGTGCCCCTCCCACCTCTCCTCCTTTGCCACGGCCCCTCTTTTGATATGTTGTAGGACTCCTGTGATTGAGGGCCACTCTGGTGTTAATGAGCGGTTGCGATGCAGGGTCCACCTCCTCATTCAGTTTTAATGGATGCCATTGACAAACAGCAGTGAATAATAAGAAAGTGATGGTTTTTTAATATCCTCGGGGAGTCCTTGGTAGAGGTGGTCCGCAAGATGCTGCGGAAGGCCCTGTGCTGTTGGGCCCTGGCGCTTTTTTTTTTTTGATCAGCTCCATGTATCATAAGTGAGTCAGAGTTTGTTAGGATTCAGGTGACTGACTTTGAAAGATTTAATAGGTAGCAAGCTGACCTGACCAATTTAGCACAATGCAGTGTAGACACTCTTGCTGCATTCTTTAAAGAAAGAAGGCTCAAAACAAACATTATAAAGGATAGTATTGTTTGTAAGAACCTTTCTTTGTAAATCTAAAGAACCTCAAAGAACTTCTACATAATGAAAAAGTTCTGTATTAGAGATGTAGTAATTGTATGGATATTTAAAACTGAATCGCCCATACATTCCTTGATCTCTTTTGAGGGACTTTCATTTAGTGTCTTCTATGGAAACCACTATCTATCCATGATCAAAACTAAACATCAGGGTGCATCCAGTCACGTTAAAGTGAACAGGGAGGGGGAGAGGCTTATGATACACACCCTTTCACAAAGTTTACTAGGAAATCTTCTTTGTGTAATACTCTCTAGCTCAGCGCAGATAAGGAAGTCATGCTAGCATTTAATGTAGTTAATTAGTGGTCCTCTTCACTTTAATTTAACTCTCTTATGCTGTTTTATGTAGCTCATGTCTTCGCTGGCACTTCACACTACATTTTAATGAAAGCTAATAAGAGCCATTTCGTTCTGATACCTGCGCCTCTTGACATTTCTCTAAATGTGAACGCGCCGCTAGACCTGATCCCGGTCCTCAATTTGGAGGCGAGCGTTGACATTGACTCACTTTCATCAGATTGGTCATGTGCTTTTACAGCAAAGCGGCAGCGACAAAGTTAGTTTTTCTTTTTTTTTTTCTCACATAATTCAAGCAGAGACAGATGGTGGAGAGCATGCCCTCGATCACACAGACAGCGTGTAGCCCGCACAGTCCCAGAGTATCTGAAGCAGCACGCTGATAAGCATCGCATTTAATAAAGGAAAACATGTAGCCCGGCGACTAAATAAGACATGGGCGCTGTGGAGCATACACTCTATATTTTTCAGCACATCAACCAGGCAGATGTATTTTTCATTGCATATCTCATGCATATTAATGCAACGGCAAAACAACAATCAGTGTGAATTTTTCCTAGATTTAACAGAT
Organism: Brycinus macrolepidotus; assembly: GCA_037974445.1. Lineage (NCBI taxonomy): Eukaryota > Metazoa > Chordata > Actinopteri > Characiformes > Alestidae > Brycinus > Brycinus macrolepidotus. The sequence continues at coordinate 8,989,481 of JBBPCZ010000115.1, read as the reverse complement.
GCGCCACTACTTTTTAAAACCAACAGGGTGATGCAACAGCTATGTTGAGGAGTTTTTTTTTTTTTTTTTGACTTTTTTTTTTCCTTTTGTATCATTTGACTTACAGGCGTCATGTTTTGTGAGACAGGCTGCTGATTTCAGGGCCGTGTGTTTGCTCCTGCCACTCTTCAGCTCAGCGTGAGAGTTAGTCTCATTAAAACAGTCACATGCCCAAGAAACCTCAGACCTGCTGAGGTTTTTTTTTTCCACCCTTTTGCTCGCTCTTTCTCTCCTCTTTAAGAAGAAGAGATGGAAGTTTTAAACTAACAAAGCCTCGGGAAATCCTAATCAGACGTCCCTTCTTAATCCCTTTAATTTTGAAAGGTATTGTTTAAGGCTTCAAAGTTGATATGGTTTAATCCCCCTCCTAACACTATGGGGCAGCAAATGAGGCCGTGTCAGCATCGCCGCGGCAGCTCTAATCTACTCCCCACAACAGAAAATCCTCCTTCAAGACAAGGTTGCATAGGCTTTTCTGTGAACTCGCTGTTTGATGTTCCGTACCTGCTATTGAACATGACTTCTGTCTTAACCCAACTGTCACTCGCGGCCTGTCCCCTTTTATCAGCCCCACTTTTGGCTCTCCCCCTTTTCTCCATGCTAAAACCCCACCATCAACCACGACCCTTAACTCGCATGCTCACATCTCGCTCTCTATTTTGGGCAGGTTGATGAGGATAGGCCTGGGACTCGTGCAGAGAGAGAGAGAGACAGCGAGAGAGAGAGAGAGAGGCGAATAGGTGTTGAACCTTTAATTTGGGGGGTTACACAAAGACTGCAGTATCAGGACAGGATACGCTCTTTCGTCTCTGAGTTCAGGGCTGAATTCCTGTGGTCCATTTTTAATCCGTATGAGCTCACATTGCTGCAACTTTGCATCAGCGCGCCTTTCGCTGCCCGTCCGGGGAAAAGGCAGCCTCTCACCATTGTGCTATGCAGGACATTTGAGTTGTCAGTCTTGGCTTCTAGATAAGCACTAGTTTGTTTGAGGGAGATTTCTTTTGGAAGAGTTGTTCTAAGACAGCAGCTCCTGAGCTTGTGAGTAGATAGTGTAATAAAGCAGGAGTTATTTCGGAGCCCACATTCAGGCCGCCATTCAAAAAGGAACTTTTCCTGCCCGTGCACCTTCAGCTTTCACTCTGAACACAGAGGGACAGCATGTTTCACATGACTTGGTTTAATAACCTCCCCAGATTAATTTTGCTGCTAGTAGAACAGAACTTCTGGGTAACTTCTACTTAATGCTTCCTAAAGCAGAAAAGTGTATACCACTGAGAAACACACCTTGTTTTGCACCGAGAGCAGCCTCACGGTTCACAAATATAGGTTTCATGGGGTAATTGGGTACAGATTTCTTATCAGCCAGCTAGAGGGGATGTTTTGAGTTGAGCTTGACTCTTCTGTATACAGAAATCAAATTTACTCAATTTCCTCCATACCCCAAAGGGAAAAAGACAAAAGTAAGGCCGAACTTAGGTTTCATGAATCAGAATCAGAAAACTTTATTGATCCTGGAGAAAATTGCTTATGTAATGACTTCCAAGACACACAGAGACACAGAGACAAGAACAATATAAAATATAAAGTCTAAATAAAATCTAAATAAAAAAATCTGTAGGAAAAAAAAGAAACTCAATGTGAAAATACACTATGCAAACAAAAGAAATGCAGAAATAACTCTCTCTACCCGTATGTTTAGAGAGGGCACAGCTTACTAAATACTAAATAAACTGGAATAACGAAAGAAAAAAAGTTTAAAACACTGAAATATGAAGACAAGACACAGAGCAGTCACAACATGCTGCAGAAGGCTCACGCTTGCACACTCTTAATGATAGCTGTTACAACCATTTTTATTGATAACAGTATGCCATACACTGTCTGAAACCACACAAGTGAATCTATATGAGATGTTATAAATTAAACACTGTAAAGAAAAATTATCTTTGACACATTTAATGTTGTCAGTTTTGGGCTTTAACATCCTGCGAGGTTTGCGCTGACCCCACCTCTCAGAGAGAGCAACAAATGTTTACATAATTTCTACTTAAAATATGAATAAAATGTATTACATCAACAGTTCTGTCTCTCTTTACTTACTTTTGTCAGTAATTTTGTATTGAAAAGAAGAATCAATTAGTCAGTCTACTTATTGATTTAAATTAGATTACACATTAAAGTCAATTGAATAACGTTGTAAAATTTACTAAAAATGTTTCTCTGTTCAGTCCAGTTAGCATGTGGAGTTCAGTCAGTGGTGACTGTTTGTATTGTTTTTGTATCGTCTGGTATCAAGCATACTGAAACTACACTATATGGGTCTGCTCCATCATCCCACTTTAAGAAGTTATTTTTAAGGTAGAGATTTATAGCAGCCCTCTTTTTCTGTGAATATAACTCATATTAATAAAGCTCTTTGGTTGTGTGTTTTGTTCTCAAGTGCACTTTTTTAGTGTTTTATTGAGAAATAAGTTGGAAGAAACGGAATTAAAAGTTTAAAACAGAAAGTGGAGCGCAGCTAGTAGTTCACATTCCCCCATGATTAATAAATATATCCAAGAAAAGTTTATCTTCTGGGATTGCAGAATAATGTGTAATGATAATATGCAATTATCACCTCTGATTTTTTTCAGCAGTAACCTCAAGATGAGGTGTAACTTGAGTGTTAGAGCAAGTGCTGATGGAGAGAGCAGGGAGAAGGGGGAGAGAAAGCACAGTGACATATGTGTGTGTCGTGGAAGTGTTAAGTGCTCTTTTACTTGTGCAGTTAATTTAGACAGATCACAATGGGACTTCTACTGATTCATTGTTTGTGCATTCATTATTGAACATTTTTATAAGAAGAAGGGAGGGAAAGTGGAAGAAGCTAAAGAAAGAAACAAAGAAAGGAAGGAAGAAAGAAAGAGATGAAGCGTGAGACTGAGAAAGAAAAAGCTAATCGCTTCAGATCAATCCCTGCATAGCACCGTACATTTATTTAAGCTCATAATCCTTGTAAATAGCTTCCAGCAAGGCAAAGTCAGCCTTTTAACATTGACTAAATGAAGTAAATAGAAGCGAATGAATTTTTAAAAGACGCATTGCAGTTGAACCCTGTTTGTTATGTATGGAACAGATCGGTGTGTAAGCTGGCAGCTAATGAGGCCTGTAAATTTAACGCCGAAATCATATTCTGATGGCTTTACCACCCTGCTGTTCGGGGGCTTGCAGTGAAGTTTGCTTTAAATGTGGAGCGTCTGTTCCCCCTCCTAAAGCCCCTCACACCCGAACAGATGGAGAGAATATGGAGCTGGGAAGGTTTACCTTGGAGGTGGTAACAGTGAAGCCACTCATTAACACTGAATTTACCACTTCGTTAGCAACGCAGCTTCCTGTTGAGAGCATCCAGTTCTGGATGTCAAATCCTCAGAGCATACATTTAGCCTGTCGGGCCAACAGCAAACCTGGACCCTTGAAAGGGGCGTAGAGCTTTTTTAGGGCAAGACATGCAAGGAACACCTTAATTCTTTCAACCTTTTGTAGTCTAAGACTGCTCTGAACAAATATAATTAGATAGTTTGATGTCATTCATTTTGAGGTGCAATTTTGCGAGACTAGCCACATTCAACACTTGAAAATGTTGTTTTCTCTTTTGTCTGTCAATCTGTCCAGTGTTTTGGGGCAGTGTGTTTGTGTGGGGGGTGTGTGTGTGTGTGTGTGTGTACATGTGCGTGTGTGCGGTTGCACTGGTGCATGTGTGCCAATTTGTCAAGATTGAAGCAACAACAGTCTCGTGCTGGGATGTGCTTTGGCACCATCAGAGAGTGCTAAGACAGAATAATATGATCTCATTGGAGGTGTACTTTGTTCCCATGGAAATTGGTCAATTTTAGGAGGTGGCTGAGAACTTTAGTGGGAGAAACAGGAAGGTCTGATCCCAAAGGTGTGCTCACATAATTAAGCTTCCTCACCAGTGTTTCCAGGGCTAACAGCAGGGTGTGCTGTGAATAGATGTGGTGGCAGTGGGTGTGGAAACCCATAATGCAGCTTAAAAAAAATAATGGCCTCTTGTTTTGGACTGGAGATTAGTAGTCTCTTTTTGCATGGGTGAAAGATAGTAATTGTTAAGTTTTACTTAAATTGTTGTCTATTTTCTAGAAAAAAAAAAAGAAATTGTCATCTCATATTGTCATTTAACATGTTTTCTTTCATTATTTATTTCTCCAAATATTATTATAAACCTAAATTGATAATATACCTGTTTGATGCTGTTTTGTAGATGGTGTCTCTGTCATGGCAGCAGTGAAAGAGAGTGCAGAGAAAGAGAAAGAGGTGGAATTTGTAGAAGAGTGCACTCAAGAGCTGTCAGACAGTCACACATCTTCTCCCACCACCACCACCACCACCAACAACAACACCAGTGTGGGACCACAGCAGTGCCAGTCTTTGGACACTCACCAAAGCCTTTTAAATGGAGCACAGCCGAGCCCATTTGTCTGTGGCGGCGTCCCGGCTGCCCCCTGCACAGACAATTCATTGCCTTCAGGAGCACTTGTTAATGGACCTGCTTCACACTGTACCTCAGAGGAGCCCCACGTCCCCAACAAAGACGCGTCCCCTTGGCCTGGGACAGACACCAACCCTGAGGTGTTACAGCTTCCCAGTGAGCTTCAATCAGACACTTGGCAAAAACCAGAAGGGCACGTCCTGAAAGCGCCGTCCTCGTGGACCTCGTCTGAGTCGGACAACAGCGACCATGAGGCTCCCTTAGATGCGCTGGTGGGGGACAATGCGGATAATGGGCCAATCGGCCGGCTGTGGACAAAAAAAAGCGTCAAAACAGGGTTCTTATGGGACGTAGATTCAGAGTCGTCGGAAAGCTCATCTGACGACTGTGACGATCTAAACAGGGGCCTTCAAGAGAAGTTTATGCGTCTCCTCTTGAAAGGCAGGGTAATGGGTGGAGTGATGAAGAGAAAGATGGAGGTGAAGAGTTCTCCACTGCCCAGCCCAAGCAGGAGGAAGCGGAAAATGTACAGAGTAGAAAGGATGCCGACTGAGGAAGAAGTTAACGATGGCTTTGGCTCTGCCTCCTTCACTGGCGGGGACTTAGATTTTGATTTGTCCATTAGCAAAGAACATGCCTGGAGGAAAAAGCCAGAAAGTTTGAGAGCGCATGTGGACTCACGCCTGGCGAATTCCCACGACAAAGCAACTGCAGTGGAGAAGTTCATTTTAAACGAGAAGGAAGGGAGGCACGATGCAGGCAGCATCACTGGAGAAGCAGACGCCTATGTGGGTGGCAAACCTGCACGTTTAAAGGGTAGACTGGAAACAGGAAAAGAGCTCGAGCCTCCGTTCTTCCAATGCACAAAGTGCAACATTAATTTCAAGGAGAAGAAGCATTTGCATAGACATATGATGTATCATTTAGACAGGCATAATCAGGTAGGGCAGGAGGGCGTCCTCCGTCCCTTTATATGCAAAGAGTGTGGGCGTTCATTCCGCGAGCGTTCCACCCTGCACAAGCACATGCAGATCCACCAGGCAAGGAGAGAGCGGCTGATGCTAGAGATTAAAGGTTTACAGAAATCAAGGGTCGAAGGCATAGACACCCAGTTACAATGTCCCCAATGCACCTTTGGAACCCATTGTCCCAAAACGTTTGTCCATCATGCCAAGTCGCATGAAGAGGACAGACATCATTATAGTAGCGAAGAATGTGATCACACAACCATGACTGAGCTGGATATGGAAGCACACCAGCAGACAGCTCACCTCAGTGCTAGTGAAGTCAGCCTCTTCAAACCCTTTGACTCATTTCTTTGTAAAAGTTGTACATTTAGGACAAAGAATATGAATGTTTTGAGAAAGCACTTGGAAGTTATCCACAAGCAGCCACTTTATGATTTTGATCTAGAATCGCACAAAACGACAGCTGACAACCATATAAGTCCTGTGTTTGACCCAAACAGGTTAACAGGCCAGACTAAAGCAGACATCTCACCTCCACTTTCACCCAAGCCAAAGTTCCATAGTGACAAGCAGAATGGGTGGAAAGGAACTGGGATTTCTATGCGGTCCAATGGCATTGCTGACCTTTATGTGAGAGATAAAGGCACACAGAAATCCCGTAAAGGATTGAGCTCCTCACTGATCAAGTGGAGTTTTGGCAGCTTAGCAAACAACCTGTCACCATCTTCCCCGAGATGTGACAAGCCAAGTAAATTATCTGGCCCTACAGAGAGAATGGATGTGACAACAGGTCTCCCGTATGTCGAAGAGGACAATCAAGGATATGAAAGCACTGTCTCTGAACAAAAGACAAAATATCTCTCCAGTTTTGACATGCATCTTACGACCAAGACTGCGGTCTCTAGCAAAACAGCACATCTGAACCAAGACACTGCTAACTCTCCCTCGGAAAGAGGTGGCTTAGTGGAGCAGACGCTGAGGCAAAAATCTCCCTCCAAAAGAAAAATGTCCATTCCCTATCACAACACCCCTAAGGAGCCTTTGATTTTCTTTAAACGTGAACCAGTATCTCCAGAATGGCAGGACACTGACCACCAGCAGGAAAGTGACTATGATGATGCTGACTACAACAGTGATGCCAGCGCAAACCTCTTGGATGGCAGTGAAGGTGGCAACAGCCCCTTTGCAGCTGACCACCCCATCCACCAGGGCTTTTCGCTTAAAGAAGGCAGCTGTGACTCTGCCAATCTGTCAGATCATGATGGCTACATGGAGGACAGCGATGAAATTTGCACACTCATAGTGAAAGAGGAGACTATTGAGAGCGCAGTGAGCGAAGACAATCCAGAGTTTACTGAGCATAACCTGAGTGATTCTTACACAAGCTATCATGTGTCCCCCGTGTTTGAGATGGACCGGAAGTCCTGTCCATATTGTCCTGCTGTGTTTGAGTCTGGGGTAGGTTTGTCCAACCATGTGAGAGGGCATCTGCACAGGATGGGGTTGAGTTATGATGCTCGTCACATGCTGTCACCTGAACAGGTAGCCTCTCAGGACCGGCAGCCTCGCATCCGCAGAAGAGCGCCGTCAATGAACAAAAGAATCCGGAAAGGTGATTTAAACTTATAAAAAGTTTTTACTGGGAAAGCTTAACTCAGAACTAATTAGTTTACACACACACATTTTCCATTGACTACAGTTATAGTTGGTGCCTGAAGCCCTGGTATGTTGTCTGGTTTCAGAACATTCTGTGGGTAGAACCTTAGGTAGAACATTTTTAAAACTGATAAAACTCTGTTGTAGCCTTCCACATAATGTGGTGCCAAAAATTTTGATGCTATGATTACATTACAGTTAAAAGCAAAAAAAACAAAGGTGCCGTGGATATCAGTAAGGCAGGAAAGACTGTCCTAATGAGCAGCCTCTCAGTTAGTATTCACGGCTCTGTTTTTTCATGCACACCGAAAACCCACTTAGATGGTGTAAAATCTCCCTGCAATAGTATCATCAATGATGGCTAAGGGGCACAAATGAACAATGTTATATTATGCAGAACATTACAAGCCTATATAATGTAAGCCTTAGAGCTTGATACACTGATTAGGTAATAATAAGTGCACTTAAATCATCATATGCTTGCCACAGATCACCCTGGGTTGTTGAGTAATATCAGGTAGACTTTCTTACATGGGATATAACACTGTATGACACTCTGGTATTTGTAAAATGAGTATTGTATAGCACAAAAAATTATTATATCCAGTCTTGAAGCATCAGTGTTGTCTGTTGTCTGTACTTGTCTGTCAGTTTTAATACGAGGGACGTTCAGAGAGTTTCTGCACTTTTATATTATTGTTGGAAACAGTGGAGGCTGGAAGAGTTGTAATTGAGCATGTCTGAGAGGGTCATGTGACTAGTTCTGTCTGGCAAGCCAAATGTCGTTTGTTTTTGAAATACACAGAGTTTAAAAACTTTTGGAATAGATAACAGTATGTTGAAAACAAAAGAAGCATCAGACATCAAACCTGTCTTGGCTAATTGTAGGTAGTTGGATTAAATGGAAATTTTAATAACGAATGAATAAAACGAATAAATGAATAAATTTGATTTTTTAAAATTGTGTGTAGAACACTCTTTCAGTCACTAATATTTGAATTAACTCTTTAGTTGATTTTTTGCTGTTACTTTCACAACAGATAAGCCTGAGTCTCAGACAGAACACACCTGCCCTCTGTGTCTTGGCTGGTTTGACACTAAGACTGGCCTGTCCAATCACGTGCGTGGTCACTTAAAGCGGATTGGGAAGCCTATCACAGGAGTCAGCAAATCTCCCCTCTGCATCCTCACTGAGCTGCTGCAGGATGAGAATGAACACCAAAAGATTCTCTGCTCTCTTCAGGCCAAACCACACCTGTCCAGGCCTTTCATTTCTCAGAAGTTTGCGGGCAGCGAGGGCCTGTTCCTGACACCTACTGGTGTCCCTGTAAAGGTCCAGCATCAAGGCATTTCCAATGGGCTGCCCTCAGAAAAGAGGAAGAAGAGTGAGGAAATCAGTGATATCAATGAAACCTCGTCAAGCACTTTAATAGAACTTCTTAAAAGAAAGAGACTGGACCCAGAGCTAGAGGAAGTCAAAGGTCATTCACAGGCAGCCAGGACGCGCTGTATCGTTACGTCATCCAAAAACGCCGCTCCAGGGGACCTGCCTGCACAGGACCTGAACTCCAGCTGCAGCCGAGGTAAGGAACTCACAAACTTTCACTTGGGTGTAGGCAGTATGATAAATCATTAAAACATGATTGTAATAAATTACATCAGACTGTTTCCTTTTTATTTCATGCGTAGTGGCATTAATGTTACTCTAGGTAATTTATATCCTTATATTTATATCAATATATTTGTTTATTTCAACAAATGTGTTTTGTCATGATTATACATGCAGCGTGGATTAAGTCTTATTAGAAGCGTAAAAAATCACTTTAACTGATTTAAATGGGCTTTATTACTGTTAACATCATTTTTTGGTGTTCATTGTTAAAATGGAATTGAATTTACTGAAGAACGTATGTTTACTTGTTTAGGTGTTGGTACTAGACTTAAGACTTGCCTGTATGGACTCAGGACTTGAAACTTACTTACTACTTGCACTACTTGTTCTCACTTCTGTCTTTGAGTATCATGATGTTATATTACCCTCCCCTAAACTTTCACCTGTTAACAGACTGGCATTGTTGGTCCCCATCGATACTGGTAATCAGTACTCAGAATGTCAATTTGACCATTATTCTTTTCTTGATGTAATCCACAGGCTTATTACAAGCATTAATATCTTGTTTTATGCTATTATCCAGTAACTCTTTTAAATTAACTATAAACTGAGTGAGGAAGGAGCAGCCAAGAAGTCCTTAGAGTCAAAAGTTGATGTTTAACTTTACAATGACAAAGTTCCTACTTTGGCGCTTAATTATGAAGTAAGAGACAGGATCTGTGTTACTTAGCATCTATTATTAACTTCATTAGTTTCAATACTTTTAGAGTTCTTTGCTGTTTTGCATAGCAGCAGTCATCATCGGTGCCTGAGGCATAATTGGGATCTGTTTTAAAATGCAGGGTTTAAATGAATGTCTATAAGGTAGACATTCAGTTTTAAGATTCTATACAGTACGACACTTCAAATCTGACGCAGGCTTACTGAACTTACTGAGGATGTGACTCCCAGCTAGTAAAAACGCTGCATGTGTGCATGTGCGCTGTCTTTGCCACACTTGTTTCAGTCTCTTAGATAAAATGTAAAGTAGTGAATAATTAGAGCCCCACTTGTCTAACTTTAACAAGTAGCATGACAGGATTTCCTCCTTTTTCAGAGAATATAACCACACTTGATTAGCAAATACTTGAACTCCGTGGGTCATTGATATCAGAATCATCTTATTATTTACCCTTTCGATTATCTTTTACTGACTAAAAAAATTTAATACTACTGTAAAAGTGCTACACAGCGAGTCCTGTTTACCATAATCAAATAACAGTTCCACAAGTCATTAATGGCTGTAGTTGTCATACACACCTGTGTCTTGTTAAACAGTGTTGCTTTACATTTTCCATTAAAATGCTGATCAGTGTGAGGATTCTCTTGTTGGAGAACTGTCCCCGTCTACTGCCGTCCCTTTTTACAGTGTAACATTAACAGGCTTGAAGTTTACAGCGATCACTCTGCCTGGTGTCTAGCAGTTTTAATGAGAATACAACTTCACTGTAACAAGAGAGTTTCTCTGTTTGACACACAGATCTGTCTTGTTCCTATTGATGTGAAATCAAAGGGTGCGGCTGCGATTTGACAGACAGGTGATGGCTAAATTGTATGATGTGTTCAAAAATCTGGGTCACAGATTATCGCCGAGCGTTATTTATTCTTATAACACCCATAACTGTGTGGGTATTGTGCTGCGCTCGGGGGGCTCTGTGGCGGCCAATAACGGCTGATAGATTAACTGCAGTGGCACTAATCGGGGGGATTTACAGGCATCATGTACAGAGGAGCGCTCGTGTTGATGATAAATATGTAGCGGCGCTACAAAACCTTGTTTCATTGCTGTTTTGTGTGTTTTTCCACCTCCGCCGCTTTCATTATTTACAGTCGCTCATGTTCAACCACCCAGTTTCAATCATACACTCAGCTATTAAATATGTATGGCAGACACCTCGCGCTTCGCAAAGCACCGATGCTCTTTCTGCAACCTTGAAGTCTAGAGACGCCTCTGCAAGAGCCATCGAAGGAAAAGGAGAGAGAGAAAGAGGAGAGAGAGAGAGAGAGAAATGGTTGAATTATTGTAACACGAATGAGAAAGAATTGAATGTCATTCCGAAGTGGCTTTGAAATTCAAATGTAAAAGCCACACCGTTCTTTGATGTGACGCCGGAAACGCATCGGCTGTGTTTACACACCTTTGTTTCATGCCTGTCCAAATAAAGAGTTTCAGCCGCATTAGCTGAGGAAAATGTTCGAGAAGATTTAAAACCGCATCCCTCTGTTCGGGGTGTCCATCTTAATTTGGTTGGCGGCGCCGGTTTTGATGGTTCCTGCTCGTTCATTTTTATCAAGTTTATTACACGCCGCTCTGCCGGAGTCTCGAGCTCGGAGGCGGGGCCCTGACAGCCTTGGCAGAAAGTTCAAACAGTCTGCTAGAACTGTAGAAATTTGAATATTTAAACAGGCTTATTAAAGCTCCTCAGCACAGCTTTTTTTTTTTTTTTTTTTTTTTACATTGGTAATATAATTTTTTTTTTTTTTTGCCAAAGTTGACATCTCTCGCTTTTTAATCAAGTAAGATGGTGACGGGAAATGAAAAAAAAGTACTTTGTGCTTTGAGACATTTAGGTAATTAATTGAGACATCTGTTGGTTTGTTGCACGTAATTGTCAGTAAAACAATTCGCAGGTAATTTAAATAACCTTTAGTCTCATCATGGAGAAAGAAGTCTTAAGTAGCAGATGTTTTTTTTTCCTTTTTCTCGATTGGGTGTGAAATGACTGGAAGCTGTTGCAAATTTCACACAACAGAGCGCGGATCTTTATTTATCTCATGTCCGTCCAGCCGTCATCGGTCCATCCAACCGTGATGGACCCATTGATTTGCTTGCGTCGTAAAATGCCTGATAGCAAAGTAGATGGTGTGTGTGTGTGTATGTGTGTGTGTATATATAGCAGCACATCTCCAAATTGAATTCAGCATGACGTACGATCAGCTTCCGCCTAACTTTTTGTCGCCTTATTCAGCCTGTCGTGTCTCGGCGGGGGCGAAATTATTCCTGAACATTTTCATTCTCCCGCTGTCAAAATAAAAACAAACCATGCAGAGTGTATTTTGATAAACATTGTTCTCAACAATGCAAAAGTGAGCCTAAAGATTTGACAACAGATGGAGTGAGGGGGTTGAGACTCTGAGGGAATCACAGCTTTATTTCCTTCAAGCTGGTGGTGTGTGCAAAATGTTGCCCTTACACACACTCATACACACACATGCACGTAAGCACTCACGCACACACAGGCAAACACACAGCACGTTAACCTCTTGAACTATTCTAAGCATATTTTTATATATGACATATGGTCATCTAAATGTATTGTATAGATATTAGGAGAAGTCTTTATGTTTTAATAGACATCAATTAAGTCAGTGAATGTGTTTGTCTCTCTTTTGCAGATAAGTTTGAAATAAATAAGAAGATTTGTGTTCACTGCAATGCAACGTTCCACAGCGCTGTCAGTCTGTCCAATCATCTTCGAGCTTACGCACGCAGGAAAAGAATCGCCCTGCTAGAAGGAACATGTAGGATTTCCGTATTTTCAGTAGATTCTGGGTTTCAGGCCATGAGCGCCGTTAGTTAATAATAGTCGGATATGTGTTAATGTAGTTATTCTGATCATGTGGTATGTACGTGTATAGAAATGTAAAAAAAATCTTATTAATATCTACCTCAAAATATATCACAAGTAAGCAGTCATTTGTATTCAAGCACATAATTACAAATCCATAGTGTCAGTTTTATTTGAAGTGTGTTGTAGAGCTGGCCCAAATAGCTTCAGAAACCACTACAGTTCACTTCAAATTAAAATATTCTCGTTTTTGATAGTTTTACACATGTATACATTTCTTTTTACAATGATGCCAAGAATGACGTGATGCTGTAAGTTAAGGTTCAGATAAGGAGACACAAGTCTAACTGGATTTTTGCTGACCTAGATAGCAGGGATGATGCAGCAGTCAGAACATAACATTGTACTATTTAAGGTGGAACAGAAAACAAGGTTCCATTTATAGTTAAGTAATGTATGGGATAATCTGTCCGTCTGTCTGTTTGTCTGTCTGTCTGTCTGACCTGCATATTCATGTTTTGCAGCATATGACTGCAGTCAGAGGCGGCCTCGACTGAGGCCCGGGCCAAAGAGGAAAGAGTTCCCCTCTACAGCCACAGCATCTGAAGTGATCTACAGACTGACCTGCAGGTACTTTACCCCACTCCTCACACACAGTTCAGCACTTCCCTGATTACGCCAACGCTCATTCTTCCTATTTTTTGTATAAAATTAGTTTTATATGTGTTTTGTATTTATTTATCTGTCTCATAACTGGTAACTTTATAGGATATAAGGAAAATTGTACATTAATGCATTGAGAATTTAAGACATTTCGGGCATTTTTTTACTGGTCCATTCACCATGAAATGCAACAATGTCACAAACGACAGCTAGCATTTTCAAGTTTTCAAGTGGTGTTTAAAACATAAACTGAAAAAATTTCTCCAGTTGTCTTAGCGTGAGCTGCTGCCTAATCAAATTGCTTGTGAAATCTTGCTTGGTCAAAAAGACTGTCATTTTGTCGTGTTTTCTCATGTTTTCACTTTTTCTGTCTTTATGTCTCTCTTGCTCTTTCTCTCTTCCCTTCCTCTCTCAGGTTCTGTGATCTAGTCTTCCAGGGCCCGCAGTCTGTGCAGGAGGACTGGGTTAAGCACCTGCAGAGACACCTCATGCACACCAGTGTCCCGGGCACAGGGGCAGGTATGGTGGAGGTAACAGCCGTGTGTGAGGAACTGTGTGACCCGACTCTGGACACTCTGCCCTTTCCTCGGCTCGCTCAGGGGCTCTCCTAAAGCCACGTTTACACGCCTGCTCTGTTCACTTTACTGTTACTTATCTGTCCTGCACATGTACATAAGCAGAGATATGTAAACTAAAATATTCTATATAAATTTGTGTGAGAGTCTCAGAAAAAATATATGGAATGAATATAT
>JBBPCZ010000115.1:8957422-8969101 GCA_037974445.1 Brycinus macrolepidotus | reverse complement strand
ATATATGTATGTATGTATATAAAGGTTTATCTTATCTTATATATGTATATATGTATACACACATACATAAATACAACCTCTTGTTGATCCATCAGAGTATCTGGAGTCTCATGTGTTGAGTCTCATTACAGGAGGTGTGTGTGTAAGGGCAGCCCACGGTTTGAACCCTCTTACACCACGCTGCTCCTGCTGACCACATCCGTGCAGCGAAGAGAGACATCAGTCGCTCCACAAAAGGCCAGAAATCAATACATTTTGACAAGGATGAAACCTGTTTGGGATGCACCATTTTAGTCCTCCAAAAAATATGCTTCTGCCCACGTCACATGCAATTATATCAGGGCTGCTTGACTGAGAGTCAGCCACTACAGAAAAGCTCAGCGGACAGTGCTATGCAGTGTCTAGTCCAAACAAACACAATGGAACCAGGGATCAGATGATCTGCTTCTTAAACATATGTAACATTTCACCACCATTGCTTCTGCTTGAATAAAATGATAAAGCTATGCAATTTCCTGCATATTGTTCAGTAACTTAGCTTAAAGAATGATGAGAAATTAACTCATTCATTCACTTCAAGTCACGTTTAATGGACATTTTAACAAAGGAAGGAGCTTGGGGCATGATGTGGATAAGGGCTATTAATTAATATGCTTTTCCAAGAATATAAAATGCCAATTGTTTTTCAATTAGTACACCCCGCCCACTCCCCCACCCCTCACCCCCCCCAGCCAATCCCTCCTTTTCTAAAACAGCAATTCCTAAATGACTGCGGGGAATTAAAGTGAATATGTTGACAAGCCTTAACAATAGCAGGTCATGTACGCCTGCACGCTCGACTGCTTCAGGTTCACTCCAGCAGCTGACAGGTCCTAATCACACACTGCCCTAAAGGCACGAGGGCAGAAAAGACTGGAATCACTCAATTACTGAATTATACACTAGTTTGCCTGTTTTAAATTGAGACATAATTAGTGCCGGGGATGTTAGGAGTTGTATCTGCCACACTTGGGCAAAGAAGTGGTGGTGTGTTTTTAACTAGTGTGTAATTCAGGACATCAAAGCGTTACTGTCACACTGGATTTTGCCACATTTGTGATCATTAATCAGATTTGTGGTGTTTATTTAAAATGATAAGGCACTTAAACTGATGTGGAAATGAAGGCCAGCAGCTTTAGGCTCCAGTCCCATCAGCCTTAGTCTGCATCTCTCAGTCAGTGAGAAAAAATTCCCAGTTTAGCTTTTTATAAAAATTATTATTATAATGTGGTCAAATCATGAGATGTCAACCAGGCAGTGGGTTTCAATATGTCAGGCCTTAACTAAAGAAAATACACATTTTTATTTATACAGTGGCATTTCAGGCCTCAATGTCATGCTATAAAGCTTCACATTGCTATAAAGATTCAGAGCTTGACAGTGCAGGATAACTCACTGAGACCCGTATACTAACCAGTAATAATGCAGTACTAATGCAGGCCTGAGTGATTTCCCATACTGCAGTGCTATAGGCTGCTGCTGCACCTCTCTCCTCACCATCATGGCCTGTGAGTGGCTCTAAAGGATGCATGCCTTCAGAAAGGAAGCTGAAGGTGTGGCGTTAGAGCTGGTCGCCGAGCAGCTGCCCCTCATCCCTCCAGGCGCACCGTGACCTCCTTTTTCCCCCTTCACCAAATTGGAGGCTTGACAGGCCACGAAAAAAAAATGAAAGAGATTTGATTTGGATTGGGGAAGAAATGTAGAATAGGAGCCCCAAAGTGACGGAGGCAGACAGCATCGCGTGAAGGGGGATATTAATGCATCACGCGTGAAATATCCACATATGAAAAAAAGAGAGAAAGAAAAAGGATTTAGCTAATGTGCTGCCATGCATTGACATGCACCGTGGGTCTTTCATATCAGTGTTGTGGAAGAATATTGTATATATAATTGTATTATCTGTAATGTATGTAATGTATATATATGTGTGTGTGTGTCTATCTATCTATCTGTTTATCTATCTATGTGTGTATCTATGTATCTATCCATATCTATATCTATATGTATGTGTGTGTGTGTGCGCGTGTGTCAAAGACTGAACAAATGCATTCATATTTATTATTCGTCTCATTATCTCGTTTAAAGTTGTCTCAGCGTTTTTGCAACATCTCATCTCAAGATGAGGAAAACGTGTCTGCCTCTCCTTCCACTTTGCTGCGAAATTAAAAAATAAACTGCAGAATGTAAGCAAAAGAAGGAGGAAAAAAAATCTCTCAGCTATAATAAAATGCGGCGCCAATTTGGTCTTTCCCGCTCTGTTTGCGAGTGTTAATTAATCGTTTCAAACGCGAGGGGGGGAAGAACTAAAACCGTGGAGGGGAATTTGAGAGCGATCCCAGAAAAGCAGGAGCGCTGCTGCAGGTTCTGTTTCTCCTGAAGAGATCGGACTCTCCAGCCTGCAGTTCTGATACTGACCGCTGGAGGGCGCCGCACTTCACACAGTGAACCCAAACACACTGCACTCCGCTGAAGGGGCTGCACAGAGCTCCGCACATTACTGACTAATAGGAGACGTTTAAACTTCCTGGGCCATTCTAATAAAAACCATCCCCTAATTGTGATATATCATCCTGAATAACTGAATTAGAGCCTGATACTGGCTTACATTAAACTGTGATTTAAAGAAAGTTGATGCCCCTCATGGGCAGCAGGACCTACACATTAAATCTGATCCATGAGTTTAACTAAAACGGAGTCTTGTTTTTATATTTTTGCACTGCACAGAATGTCTCTTTTTGTTTATGAAAAAACACATAATGTGCTAGCAAATATATATATGTGTGTGTGTCTGTGTGTGTGTGTGTATGTGTGTGTGTGTGTGTGTTAGAAACAACGGAGTAAATGTGCAATTACACATTTGAAATCTTCCAGAACTGCTCTTTTAAGACACATGTTATATTGTTATATGTATAATTCGCTAGAGTTGCTCTTTTAGCACATTATATATATATATATATATATAATAAAAACGTGCATTAAAAGAGCAGCTCTAGCAAATTTTCAGCGCACATTTCTATCTTTCTTTGAATTTGCTCGGAGCGGAGATGCGACAATCTTGGTTTTCTTTCATTTAAAATCGGATTTTGTCTCATAACCGTTTCCACTGTTCAGATGGAAGGTGCTGACAAAGAAGCCACAAAAAGCCTCGAAACGGGTGGAGGAACGAAGCTCTTCCTCCTTTTTTTTTTTTGTGCCCAATTTGATCCGTAGGTGGATCAGTCATGAGCTGGAAATACACTCTAATCTAATTTTAGCGTGAGTCCTCTCTGACTGCAAACAAAATAAACCCACATCTATTGTTTGCTGCACAAGTAGAGCATCAGGACTTAAACAGCCAAAGTAAACCTGCGCACACACACACACACACACACAAACACGTCAAATGTTTATTTTGCCGCAATTTTAAAACATGTATTAACTTCCCAGTGCACATCTCCATTCTTGCTGTTTTTTTTGTTTTGTTTTTGCTTTGTTGGTAAATATAATTGCGACCCAAACTGTAGACCAGAGTTGGGGGAAAAAAAGAAAAAGAAAAGAAAACGTGTCAGGCGACAAGGAAACGCAAAGAAAGCAGAGAGGGGGAATAAGTGACAGATGAAAGTGGAGAGGAGGCACAGCAAAGAGGAACAAGAGCAAAAACCAGCACACACTCACACATACGCATGCACATTAGATGGGGAGGGCTGACAGCATGCCTTTACACACACACACACAGAGCTATATAAACCCATCTTACACACTTCTGACAGCATTTATTGTTATTCTGTAGAGACTCCATTCAAAATCATAACCATACAAAATGATTACTCACATTTTAACCCAAGATGAACTTTAAAAAAACAACAACAACAACAACAACAAAAATACAACAAAAATGTGCTTTAATAAATATGAAGTGTGGTGGATGCACTAACTTAGATAGTGGCCCGTCCCAGGAGTTTTGGCTTTGCAACTCTCCCATTGATAAAATTTTGCCCAGTCTCTTTCTAACGGTAAAATCCTGAATCCAGATCTTATCTGAGGAATTTGGTAGGCCGGCCACCTCTGAAGAGATTCACCACTGTTCCAAGTTTTCTCCCTTCGGAAATAATGTGGACGTGGTTCACTGGAGTCCCATACCCTTAGAAATGACTTTGTAATCCTTTCCAAAATATAAAACCCTTCCTATACATTTCAAAGGTTTTCTTTCTCTCTCTCTCTCTCTCTTTAGTGATCATGGCAGAGTGTGCTGACAGTTGATTGTTGGGAAAGCTTCAGTTTAAGCGATGCTTAGATTCAACAGGGCTGACAGTAATCAAGTCTGGGTGTGTCTAGTCTAATTGATCCCTATTATGAACTAAATGTGGTTAATTAGTTGATTGATTAACTCAGTGGAAGTAATTATTTTTTCACACATTTTTTTTTTATACCTCCAACAGGTGAAGCGATCATTTGAAAACTGTATTTTGCATTTACTTGCATTTGTCCTTGTCTTTGTCCTTGTTTGAAGATCTGAATCAGTTAACTCTGACACAAAAATAGAAGAAATCGGGGTAAATCCTTTTTTACACTGAATGTACGTACGTGTATACATGAACACTGAAAATGAAGCTGGTGAAGTAGAAGTGTTGTGGAGATTTTATATATATACATATATAAATATATATTTATATATATTTATAAATGTATGCCTTTGTGGACATTTTACGTTTGCTGCAGATGCCGAGTGTTATAATGTCATTTGCCAGTCAGACACAACCAAAGTGTCAAACTGCACTAATTTAACAGGAGAAAAGAAGGTGACATGTCACGTTGTCTCATTTTAATCATTTGCTTTAGTCCATGGGGATAAGTCACCTGTTCTGTTCCATACCTGCTGTCAGGTAAAGGCATTTTTCACAGGACATTGAACATAAAACACACCGAAAAGGCGGCAATCATTTTGATTTCTTCTCATTTGTATCTCAAGCTCGCTGACAGTGAACTGTTCAGGTTGTTAGAAGGTTTGGGCCCATTGCATTGCCTCTCCATCTGCCCTGCAGCCATGAGTTTATATGAGGCCTCAAAATGCTAAAGCCCTAATAAATGGGATGAACATTGATCCTTGTGTACAGTACTGCAAAAAAAGTAGAAAAGTAATATATTAAAAACATAATAGGCTAATTTAGTTTTTTGTGTTTAGAATACAATTGTTATTGAAAACTATAAATGCAATAAACATTTTAATCAATTTATCCATGAATATATATATATATATATGTGTGTGTGTGTGTGTGTGTGTGTGTGTGTGTGTGTAACAAAATGGAATATTCCGTTGTTGAATATTTGTAGTGTAATTGCTATGAATTGTATGCACACTGAAACACAGATAAATATTAAATATTGATTTTCTGTACAAAAATGTAATATTGAAACACATTATGTTTATTCCTTTTTTGACCCTACTCAATAGTTGTGAATGAATATGTATGCGTGGATCTATCCAGGTTTTGGATCTTTAGCATAATGCAATATATTCTATATGAGTTTTCTATATGAGTGAGATCCTATCTCACCCACCTGGAAAGCATTCTAATTATGTTTACAGTGAAACATTTAGCTCATTTTCTGACTTATGCAGTTTATGGACCAGTCCATATGCTATAACACTGAAACATACTTATCTGGTGGTCTTCACTGACCACCAGATTAGTATGTTTTAACGTTTACTTGTTTTTCTTATCTCTTTTCCTCTACTCAGATTAGATGCCCCAGTGTAGGCCATATTCATCAGAATCTGACTTTGTGTTGGAATCACTTACTACAGGAGTTCCAGCAAACACAGTAGAAGTCTGAAACTATTCCATTTAACAAAGGCAGTTTTTTGCACTAAAGGAGGATTTTCTTTTTGGTTTTGCATTTCTGTGTCATGTGGAATAATCAAAACGTGTATATATATGTATATCCTACGTTTATATGTAATATATACCATTATATGCGATGTCAACATATGGACACATATTTCCCTATTTGCAAAATATATATGCAGCATGTGTGAATATATCTAAAATTCCAAATTAATGTGGATTCCCCAGTGCACCCTCTTTCACCAACATTAACAATGACTAATAAATTGTCACATTAGTAGAGATTCACCAGTTTAGTCCAGACCCACCTTAATCTGTTTATATATTGGCATCATTTACTATTTGAGTGTGAATGGATGGACATTTCACAGGAAGGTTACAGACTTACGCAGCTGAAACTATAAATCACGCTGTACAGTCTGTATGAGCCCATAGTTTTGCCCTGCAAGACCACACTGGGCGCGAGTGACTTTAATTTCGAGGTTGCTGCTCGTGCATGAGCCCCATTGAATCCACTGCCACTCCAAGGCGGCTCTAATCACAGGATCAACAAGCCAAAGCTGTCTGAGAACAAATAGATGGGGATGAAATGAGCAAATGATTAGCATGCTGTGAAAAGTACAATCCGTTTCTTATTTAGCATTTAGATAACTGTCTGTCCTGAGGAGCAGGCTTCAAAGTTGAACCCAGTTTAGGCGAGGGGGGATTAATTCTCTCTCCTGCATGCTTCATTGAATCTCTCATTACCAAACTTTGTCTGTATTGATGTTAGATTTGATTGAAGATTAGAGCATTTAGCAAATCTTGCTTTTCCATGTGTATCAGGGTTGTTTTTTTTTTTTTTCTGTAGCGCCCACTGGTCAATGCCCTCACTTTTATCCCGCGTCTGCTTCATTTAAACTTCATCAACTTAATCAATGAACTGGAACAGGGAAACGTCCCCACGGTGCGGTGAGCTCCTTTTGTTGAATATCTCTTTACTCTCTCTCTCTCTCTCTCTCTCTCACACACACACACACTCTCCCCCTCTCTCTCTTTCTCTGTCCCCCATCTCCTCTCTCAACAGACTGGCACTAAACCCTAAAATTACACTTATAATGAACTATTTCAATCAATATGATAATGAATATTGGCTTGCACTTGTTTGTCTGGCAGAAGAATGTGTGTGATGAATGACTCTCTCTCTCTCTCTCTTTCTCTCTTGCACGCTCTCTCACTCTTTCTCTCTCATTCTCTCTCTCTCTCTCTCTCTCACACGCTCTCTCTCTTCCCCTCACTTCTTCCAAAAGCAAAGTCCTCCATTTCTTACTGATGCGACCCCTTGTGTCATTTTTATTGTCCACTTTTGAACCTGATACTGGAAATTGTTCACGCATTAAACAATTAAGAGTCCTGGCAGGGCTGCTGCTCTCAGCATTTTGGAGGAAGAAATTACAGCGACATTGTGTTGTCTTTCTTTCTTTCTTATTTGGTCTTTATCTTTTTCTTTCTTTCTTTTTTTATTTTCACGCATTTTTCTTCGTTTTGTGTGTTTCTTTTGTCTTGCTTTCTTTAGTTACCTATATTTATTGTTTCTCTTTCTTTCTTTCTTTCTTTTTCTTTCTTTCTTTCTTTCTTTCTTTCTTTCTTTCTTTCTTTCTTTCTGTCATCCTAACTCCCCTCTCATTTATTCATTCATTCACTCATTCATTCCTTTCTTTCTCTCTGTCATCCTAACTCCCCTCTCGTTCATTCATTTAATCGTTCATTCATTCATTCATTTAATCGTTCGTTCGTTCATTCATTCATTCATTCATTCATTCATTCATTTCTTTCTTTCTTTCTTTCTTTCTTTCTTTTGTGTACAGTGTATGAAATCTGTATTGCTCCTCCTCAGGTGTGCCTCACTAGAGTGCAGTATAGCTCACTCCCTGAGGTAAAGGCAGTAAATATGTATTGTTATTCCTCATGTATTGTGTGTACTTGTCCTCTCTGCTTTCGTGCGCCTATAAAACACCGCGCGGAGCAGTGCATCATTTTTATATGGCTGCCCAAGGAGCCATTTCGTACGGATTTGCGAGGGAAATGCACACCCCCATCTGTTGGCACACTAATAAATGTGCCACACTCCGGGGCCATCCAGTGGTAATCATATCTTTAATCATCAACTGGAAAATGATATACATCTGCCCATAAAAACCTTCAGATTAGAAAAAAAAAAAAAACTCCCTGTCAGTGTCATGAGGCTGCATGCCCAACTCCACGATGTTTGCATTAGTTGTACATGCAGAAAAAAAAACCCACTCTCCAATATATAAACTGTATCTGAATAAACCTTTCAATAACCTTGCATATCCTGAAATGCCTGGTTATGGGAGCAGGCATTATGAAATGAGATGTTGAATGTATTACATGTTTTATATTAAGGATTAGCCGTTATATTGCCTCAAACCTCTTGGTAGTAAATTACCATATCCTGTATAACAGTCGTGTATTAAAGGTGAAATAATTCATAACAGAATACAATGAAACCTAAAATGTTTAATTCACAGATACACAGCATGAAGTAACAAGGCTTAAATGAAGTCTCATATGTGTGTGTTACCAACTATTAGTTTTAGATGAAGGCGTTTGAATCCCTATAGTAATGTATACAAGGCAGTACGACCACTATATATATATATATATATATATATGGAGCATAAAGCTTTCAGAACAAAACAGGCCCAATCCTCCTGCATACTCATGCTTCACATCTTTCATCCACTTTGGGTGCAGCGAGTATGTTAGACATTATAATTTGCAGCTGCAAAGCCACAAGCAGTGGGCACCCAAAACTGAGACTTATAACTGTTTATAAATCAATTGAAAAGCCATTTTAATCTGGTAAATCGTTAATGGTGCTTTACACGTGTCTGATGGTGTTTTCCTCACCTCCAGCTTGAGAGTCCCTGGATGCTAGCATTCATGTGGAGGCTTTCTATTCAAAACCTGCCTCGGCAAGGCATCTCATTATTTCTGCCTGAAAGTATTGGCACACGGAGTGAAGTGTGATTATTGGTGATAAATATATAAGCATTACGCTTATCTTATTCGGTGTTCGACCGTATGAGTTCTCGCTCGCAGCGCCACAGGTAACGGGCAATATCTGAACATGCAGTAGGTGAGGATTCTCCATTTTCTCAATGCAGATGCTTTTTTTTTTCACAGAAATTCAGCACCAAAGAGCTAAACATCAGAGTCAGAGTGTGATATGTAAACATAGGAGAGCAGATAAAAAAAGAAGTATACTAAAAACATAAAAGTTCTCCTTCAAAAATTATGCTTTAGAGTCAAACTGAGAGTTTAGAGTCATTACTTTCCTCTGACTGCAAAGAATACAGCAAAATGTATTTAATGTTTCTGTTGTCCCGCCAACAACACTGTTCTTATGACAAACACGAATAAAACAACTGATATAATGATAAAATAAATCTTCTTGAATTTCTCCACTTGTTTAAAATGTACTGCAAAATGAGAAATAATTCAACAAAATGTGATATGAGAGGACTCAGGGTGAAGAGTGGGTCAAAATAAATCTCAGTATCAGAGGAACCATGTAGTCGCCATTGGAACCAAAACTCATATTTTCCAAAAAAGTAATTTTACATTAGAATTCTCTACCATAGACGTATGTAAAATGTATTTAAAGTCATTTTGGACCATTTCTGCTGGTCCATTCCTTATTAAAGTTGGACACAGTGTAAAGGGCAGCTGATATTTTCAGTTTTGTGGAAAAACCAAAAATAAATGTTTTGTTTCAACAGTGATGTGTGTGTGTGTAAGTGTGTATGTGTGTGTGTGTGTGCTGGATAAAAGCCGGCCTACTATTTGATATCAGAGCCAAACAGGTGTGTGTGTTTATGTGTGTATAAGAGAGTAGCTGGTGTTTTTTTTTTTAACCTGAAGCCAATATGAGCATTAGAAAATGAAAAGAGAAATTGGATGGATTTCATGGAATAACTTTTTGTTTCTTGCTCTCTTTTTGTCTTTTCCATCTCTATCCCCTTTATCTCTCTCTCTCTCTCTCTCTCTCTCTCTCTCTCTCTCTCTCACTCTCTCTCTCTCTTTGGGCAGGAGTTCTGAGGCCCACTCTTTTTTTCATCTCTCTCAGTCAGCCTGTAAACAGCTGTCTTGTTTGATTGACAAGTCTACAAGAGCTCGACATGGCCAGAGAAAGTCCTGTTCTTTCTCTCTCAGCACGCTTCGAGCTCACAAACGTGTCAAGTGCGCCGTTTCCATCTATCCGTTTAAAATGGTACCATACTGACACAGGGAAAGAAAAAAAAAGAAAAGACAGAGAGAAACACCTCATGTCTTTGGCTGGTGCTTTTATCATGCTGGATGCCTGCCATTCCTCCAGCCTCTTCCATGCTGTGACTGGTCAAAGCTACCTGAATGAGATGTTTCAAAGTGTTAAACTAAATTAACAGGGATTGATGCATGAAAGGAATGCAATTGCAGCTCTTTAAAACGATCATCAAACTGCTGCACAAAAGACTATGGCGAGGGGACGAGTGCTTCTCTCCACAAAGGACAGCATGTGCATTGATCCATGCTATCTGTTACACAGCTTTGCATCTCTTGTGTGTGAGACAATAATGATTTACGACATCTGTGTCTTTCAATTGCCACCGAGTGCGTGATGAGACATCTTCAGTGATGTAAGAGACTGAAAACACCTAAAAGGACCAAACAGAAAAGAGTTAGGTGATAAAAGCCACTTTCAGCAGCTCTGTTTACTGCATGACGTACAATATTCCACTTTTACATTCACTACAAGGCCATAGTTTGGAAGCGAACAATAACTATGATAGTGTACAGTGGTAAACCAAGACAACTGAAACTAGATCTTCAGTTCATGCCATAAATTTCACCTCAGGACTTCCAGAAGTCCTAAAGTGAGATTCTCCCTCGAGTTCCTAATTATCCTGAAGGATAATTTGACACAATCAGTGTCTGAAGGCCCAACCAAGGTCTTCAGACACTGATACCACGAACAAAAGAATTCTAATTGGATAACTTTTCTTTGAGTGTCCTAAGATTTTAACCTTATTGAAGAAAGAGTTATACTTCAGTATTTTCTGAGTTTAAATCTAAATATGATTCTGTTGAATAAAATTAGGCCTTTTCTAAAGACCTAGATGGCCCAGAGGGTTCCCTTCTGATAATATTATTATTAATGTAAAATAGATGGGTTCATTCAGTGATGTGAGTAGCAGTATTATGGGCATTAACTGATATTATTAACTGATTGTTCATGAGTTCAGCTTCTGCTGATTCTTCTATTTTTATTGTTGCTCTAATGAGCTACAATGATTTCCCCATTCAGATGCCATTTGGGAGTTACATTAGAAAGGAATTAGGAATTAACTTCTAAATGCAAGGCACTGAGTGTTTCTCAATATGTGTTCTTCCCTGTACTTGCATTCTTATCTAGCCAAGTACAGATCAAATACCTGGAAGTGTCTTCCATTCATACGTTTTATCAGGGATGCATCTGGAAATGAACTTACCCAAGTGTGGACTTAGGTAATCAAGTTTCCTGAATGCATTTCACACAAAACAGCAGCAGTGGCAATAGTAGAACTACCACATGACTATGTTTTACATGATCCCCGCCTGACCCATTCACACGTTTTTTTTGTGTATCCCGCACACAACAAACACAAACTAATTCCACCACAAATAGGTAAAGGTAAAGCGGCATTTGGCAGACTCCCTTATCCAGAGCGTCTTACAATCATTAGTTACAGGGACAGTCCCCCTGGAGCAACTGAGGGTTAAGTGTCTTGCT
>JBBPCZ010000115.1:8908440-8943928 GCA_037974445.1 Brycinus macrolepidotus | reverse complement strand
ACACATAACTATAACACTACACACACCAACCTACTGATTCACTGATTCAGTCTCTTAAAACTACATTCCACACATAACTATAACACTACACACACCAACCTACTGATTCACTGATTCAGTCTCTTAAAACTACATTCCACACATAACTATAACACTACACACACCAACCTACTGATTCACTGACTCAGTCTCTTATTACTACACTCTACACATAATACTACACACACCAACCCACTGATTCGCTGACTCAACCTCTTATAGCTACATTCTACACATAACTATAACTATAACCACACCATACAGAGAACTGTAATACTCCTATATAAAGACCAGAGTCATGCTAATCTATTTAGTATTTTAGATTTTTCTATTATGTTTAATACATTTAAACCTTCTGAAGTAGTTTATTTTAGTGAATTGCTGGATGGACAAGAATGGACATCAGTTTCCAGAATTCAGTGCAAATAAATATACAATGACCTACCATAATTTAAGAAAACATATTATTGTAAACTGTATTGTCATTTACTGTAACATTACATTACTTTTTTACACAGAGTGTATATGCACTTGAGACAGTATCTGAGTCAGTACATGATGCCTGTGTTTCTGTGTGTATGTGTGTGTGTGTGTGTGTGTGTGTATGTATGTGTGTGTGTGTGTGTGTGCGTGTGTGTGTGTGTAGTGGGACAAAAAGGCGGGTCACCGACGTCTGGTCATCTCTCAGAGGGGATTTTCTGGTTATTAGAGCCGCACCAGATCATGGGCCAATTATACAGAAAACTGTCAGTCAAGGCTGTGTGCGGTGTGATTAGAGTGAAAGGACAAAATCAGGTGAGGAGTGTGAATCTTTCCGGGGGCAGCTTTGATTTGCTAATGAGGGGAAGAGGGGAGAGGACCAGGGCACGGTCCCCAGCTGCACACACGCTGCTCCTCGCTTCATTTTCACCCTGACCTTCTTACGAGACTTTGATCCGGAGAGAGGGAGAGAGAAAGAGAGAGAAAGACAGAGAGAGAGAGAGAGTGAGAGATACTGAGCAATAGAGTCACTCTCTGTCTCTGAGGCAGTAGAGCTCCCAGCAGGCCCCCTCTCTCTCTCTCTCTCTCTGTCTCTGTGTTTGTGTGTGTGTGTGTGTGTGTGTGTGTGTGTGTGTGTGTGTTTCTGTGACGGAGGTCAGAGTCCATAAACGAAACTCAACACATCCCAATCACACTGAGAGGGCCAACAGCAATCAAAGCCAAGGCCTTCTCCATTACAGCTGAGGCCAAAAGACTCCTTAATTACCCTTAATAGCTTTAAACACACTCATTGAAACCTCAGCTCCACCCCCTCTGAGAGCATGTATCAAACTCCACCCCCTTTCAGAGAGGAAGGGAGAAACAGTTTAACCCCTTAAACTCTAAAGACTTACATTCCTCACTCTTATAACTATATACTTTACACAGTAGTGATACAGGCTAGTTACATAGTACTGTATAGCAGTTATTTAATAATAAGACTTAAAGCCCTTGTTCTATTTTTATTACTTTTTTTTTCTTCCCCTTGAAGTCCATTTCTAATTTATTTAGTTTTATGCACCAAAACCAGGGATAATTCACTTTTACATGTCTATATTTCTTATCCCTTGGAATTGCACTGGCTGTTTTTACTGTGCCTTTAAGTTCTGTTAAGTTTAGAGTGAAATGTCCTTTCAGATGTCTGAATCCTTCAGAATGCTGCACTGATCTATTTGCTTCCTGACAGCTTTAGTTTCCAAATATGGACCGTGTTGTCTGGAGAGTCAAAAGGACATAGTGAAAGTTTAACAATGTTCGCATAGTAGCTCAAACAGTGAGGAAAATAAGACAATTCTGTAGATATGGGCCCTTTAAGATTAATAAAGCCTACAGTTTTAGGGGTTAAAGGACAAGAGGAAGGTGGGCCCAGTCAGTCAGCCTTCAACAACGTCCCCTCATTTCAGAAAGAGAGGAAGAAAGGCAGAAGTAGAGGAAGAAAGAGAGAGTTGACAGAGGCACCTAATTTAGTAGCTTCTGGTTGGGAGGGGGTGACATGGAGGGGCGTGGCTGAACTGTTTGTCAACCAACGTCTGTGGGGCAGTGGAGGAAAGAAGAAGAGAGTAAAAGAGGAGGATGGAGGAAATGGGGGGGGGGGGCAGGACAGGGAGTGCAGCAGTGCTGGTGAAGCGCACGGTGGGGGCCTGTAATGAAGCGGGACGAAGGAGGGGGGTGGAGGAGAGAGGGAACGGCGGAGAGATGACAGCTGTGGCAGCTGATGCATGAGGCCCATGCTAATTCCTCAGCCAGAGCCGTGATGGATCCTGAAAAGTTGACCACACATCCCATTAGCCTCTGTCTGTGACAGTCTCAATAAAGATATTATCACAATCCACTGGAACCTTTTGGGGGTGTTGGGGGGGGGGGGGGGTGGGTGCCCAGGGTCACGAGAGTAGGCTGCACAGGCAGTCAAAAAGAAGCACGTGAAAAAAGGCCCCAAAATCCCGCTGCTGGATTTCTTTCTCATAGTCGTAAAAAGTTATTGATGACTTAACCTCTTGGGTGCGGGTTAGCGGTGATGGATTCATCAGCACTGGGGAACCACACAAGATAATAAGGCAAAGCCGTGCATCACTGTCTAACCCCTACGGTAAAAATAGAACGCATGTTACGCACTGCATATGTGCCACAGCTAGAGCTGCGTTTTGTTTCTCAGCGGCATGAAAGACTGCCTTTGCTGGACAAAGCTTTTGTAGACATGCGCATGCATGTGTGTGTCAGATTAAAGGAATAGTCTATCATGTTTCACCCTAATCTTGATTACCAGCGAAAATGGTTCTCCTGTGCTCAGAAAAGAACCGCAAACTTGATGACTTAAAACACACTTATAATGGAAGCTAAAGGGCGGATGCTTCAGGTGCATCCAGTTGGCTTTCAGTCCTTTTTTCTAAGCATGAGGAAATACACTGAAATCTGTGGTGACAGACATATGTGTGCAGGCAGGAATCAGGTTAAAAAAAATGCTGGAGCATTCCTTTAAACCAGTGGTTCCCAGCTTTGTCCCTGCACAGCCCAGGAAGGGCTTGTTAATTACCTGATTAGCTGGATCAGGTGTGCAGGGAAAACACCAAAATGTCCAGGATCAGGATTAGTAACCTCTGGATTAAAGTAATAAACGGCCTTTTCCCTTTCCTCACCTGCTCAGTAC
Source organism: Brycinus macrolepidotus (assembly GCA_037974445.1). NCBI lineage: Eukaryota > Metazoa > Chordata > Actinopteri > Characiformes > Alestidae > Brycinus > Brycinus macrolepidotus. The sequence goes on along the minus strand of JBBPCZ010000115.1, from coordinate 8,940,726 downwards.
TGTAGTCTGAGAGTCTGTTTTATTAACATCTTTATTGCATCACTCTGCTGCAATTCAAGCACCCAGCCTCGGCCTAATCCTTCGTTAGCGCAGAAATTGGTCCAGGTGTGTTTACCATGTAGATCCTTTATCTTCTACTGCGCCATCAGGCTAATATTTTTGACAAGCAGCGCCGGGGATATAAATGACCCAAGCTACGGACAAATAGGGAAGCGGGTGCCGTGGCGAGTGGCGGGGCGTTCGGAGAGGCGCCCGATTCCTGCGGTTGACAAATAGTGCGGGGAGAGTGAGAGAGGGAACGTGGGGAGAGGTTACGGTGACAGACAAGGAGCACAATTATCACACCATGATGAAAGAGCGGCGGCTGGCCAGCACAGCGCCGTTAATTACGCTCCCTTTTTTCCACTGGCCTCTAATGTGAGGAAAAACACGCAATGACAAGTGTGTAAAAGAGCAAGCAGTAAATTACTGTCAGGAAAAAATAAACGGAGGAGCGCACGGCCCGCTCCATGATTTACGGGGGCAATTAGTCACCCGCCCCACGGAGATGCTGAGGACAGCAGCGGAGCGGGAGAGTGTCAGAGAGAGAGAGAGAGAGAGAGAGAGAGAGAGAGAGAGAGAGAGAAAGAGAGGGTTGGGGGATAAAGAGAGAAGGCAGGAGGGAGGTAAGGAGAAAGGGAAGGAGAGACAGAGGGAGGTACCAGATAAAGAGTGAGAGAGGGAAGTAAAGAAAAAGGGATACAAGGAGAGAGGGATAGAGAGGGAAAGAAGAGAGTGACGGAGGGAGGATAGAGAGGGAGGGGGGAAAGCGAGAGTGAGAAAGAGAGGCAAGAGAGGGAAGAGACGGCGAAGGAAAGAGTGTGAAGAATGCGGAAGTGAAGGAGAAAGAGAGAGAGAGAGAAGAGACGGAGGGATGGAGAGAGAGAGAGAGAGAGGGTTGAGGGGATAAAAAGAAAGCAGGAAGGTGGGAGAGAAAGAGAAAGGGAAGGAGAGACAAATGGAGGTACAAGATAAAGAGTGGGAGAAGGAAGGAAAAAGAGAGGGATACAAAGAGAGAGAGGAACAGAGAGGGAAAGAAGAGAGTGAGGGAGGGAGGGATGGAGAGGGAGGGGGAGAGCGAGAGTGAGAAAGAGAGGGAACAAAAGAGACAGGGAAGGAAAGAGTGAGAAGAATGCGGAAGTGAAGGTGAAAGAGAGAGAGAAGAGACGGAGGGATGGAGAGAGAGAGAGAGGTTTTGGGGGACAAAGAAAGAAGGAAGGAGGGAGGGAAGGAGAAAGGGAAGGAGAGACAGGGAGGTACAAGATAAAGAGTGGGAGAGGGAGGGATAGAGAGGGAGGGGAGAGCAAGAGTGAGAAAGAGAGGGAATGAAAGACGGAAGGAAAGAGTGTGAAGAATGCCAAAGTGAAGGAGAATGAGAGAGAAGAGACGGAGGGATGGAGAGAGAGAAAGGTAGAACAAGAGCAGAGAGAAGGAGAAATAGAGCAGGAAAGAGGAACAGATATGGAAAAATAAAGGAGGGAAGAGAGGAAGTGGAGGGAGTTTGAAGGAAAAGGAGTGTGTTTGTGCTTGTGTTTGCAAGCCACATTTCTCAAAGCAGAGAAGACAGAAAAGAGGAAAGAAATTAAAGGAGCAAGTATTCAGGTCTTCTGGCAATGACCTTCACTGCTTGAGCTGTTATTTATTATTTGCATATTTTTTTCCCAACAGGGACACTGCACGATTAGTAGCTATCCTAGAACGACCTAAGAAAGTATACGTTTCATTTAGTATGTGATAAGGAGCAGGCAAATTCACAGAAGGCAGTATGGAAATACACAATTTCACAATACATTATGTAAACCATTGCACTATACGATCTGCTTTACTTTTTTCCAGAGGAGGGGTTCAGAATTTAGTAGTGGAGCATGTAGGTAGGATTTGATCAGTTGGTACAAGGTAAATTACTGTAATTTCCCAAAATTCCCACAGTTAGCCCAGACTGAAAGATCATAAACTGGATGTTAGCATTACGCACTCAATAATAACATGGATAACGTGGATGGGTCTATTCGATAAGTATGAAGCAGATCAAGAGTACGATTGCTATAACTGAGGGATCTCTGGGTCAGCCAATCACAGAAGAGCACTCGTTCCACAATTTTTAAAACTACGCCCATTCATGGTGCACTCATTGCAACAGTAAACACTTTAATTACTGGTAAAACTAATCCAGCTCGAACAGGACTATACAAGACATGTAGATGGAAAGCATGTAATCATTTGAGCTAAGCTGGTCTGATCTTGCCTCTTGTGGTTCCTATCTGGTCCTTGGCCCATATGACTGGTGCTTGCAGCACAGCCACACCATGTCCTGACCCAACATCCTGCTATTAATCTGCTTACTGTCCCAAACTGCACGCAACGGGACAACAATACGGCGCTTAAAATAATGCATAAGTGAACTGAATGCAGAACAGAGTGAAACAAATGTGACGGCAGATTTTTTTTTCCGTCTGAGAGGTCCAGCACCTGCGTCAGGAAAATAGGACAATACGACTTGCTCCGCAGACCACAGCCAGCTGCAGGCATGCAGCACACAAACCACCACTCTCTCCCTCTCTGTAGCCCAGCGAAGACTGAGGCGTGCTCCCTACGGGGGGAGAAAAAGAGAGTGGAGCTTTTCATCTGCCATGTTTACCGTAACACGTGAGTGTCCTTTAATCACTAAATGTTTGAAATGAGCAGCAGTCTCACATGCAGACTGCACATTAATGGGCCTTAATCGCCTCCTAAAGTGACATGGCAGCATCTCGGCAGTTCAAAGCCGCCTCCTTCATCCTCCTCTTTTGTCTCTGCCAGCACTGGTGCTTGATTTTCCCTTTCTTTGCTGACTGACGCTCACTAACAGTGAGGGCATGTTTGCTCAGACATATGTCCCTCATTTTTTATTATTTTTTTTATGCCTAATGTGACACATCAGCTTTCATCCCACATTAAATACCTGCTGTAGTTTTTTTTTTTTTTTAAAGGGAATTAAAGCCATTGGGGAATACGCTTGCGCTGATGCAGAGCCAAATGATAACGTAATCACTAATGACAGACTGTGTCATATCATTTCTGCTAATTTCACTCATTCCGATCCACTGAATACACCACGCTTGCATGCTATTCTCACAGATATAGTCCCTGTGAAGTGCTTAGGGAGTCAGAACAGGCCCTCATTAAGGCTTTGTCACATTGGGTGATCGCTTACAGTTAACTGATGAAATAAAGGCCTCTGTCAAGCAAGCAATGAAACGTAGACGAATACAGAAAGTTGCCTGGTGTATGTGTCTGTACTGATTAGCCATGTTGATACGGATGTGTCAGGTAAATCACAAGGCTGGCGAGCAACGCACACACTCTGTATATTCTCTTATAGGCAGAAAGTGCATGCTATGCATATTTCAGAGCGTACAGAGCACAGGCTAAGATGTATTTTGCCTGTAGTCTAACAATTGTTATTTCGAGAGCTATATACACTGTGTATGGACAAAACATGGACATGGTGATAAATCACAAACCTTTGTACTTTGTACTCCGCCAAGCAAACCTAGAAGAGCAGTGGAGAAACAAGAACTGGTTCTAAGGGAACAAATAAATTACAAATTGTTGCTGTCATAACCAAACCAAACCTCTGAAATGGCAACTTTATGGGAAAAGGGGGAAAATGCTTTTGAAGGGCCCATTTCATTGAAAACATGACGCAGTATGTAAACATTGTTAAAGTTTCAAAACATACCATTCACCCCCCAGTCCATAAAGTCCATGAACAGAAACTGAGCTGCGCAAACATCTAATTTAGAAATCGTTTTCATGATGCCATGAAAACCAACACGTATACATACAACCACCGGTCCAGCATGCAGCAGTTTAGCCCTGATCATTCACACCTAGTGTTTTAACTGTTTTTTGAATGAGGCACAAACCAGGGCAGCCAGTTAGAGCAGGTGACGTTTCATATGTACATATATCAGTCCTTAGGGCATAGGAACAGAAACAGCCCATATAATTTTAAAGGGTAAAGAGAGTTTGGAAAATGGTCAGCAAAACTGAATTATTACTGTTTTTGGTAAACCCACACAACTTAAAAAATTAATAACCCACAGGTTAAAAAATGAATAAAAAAGTAGGATATGGGCACTTCAACCTGTAACAATGTAACAAGCCTTTTTTGCAAATAATTTTGGTCCATTTTCATTGGACCATTCATCATTAAAAATTCACACATGTAACAGCTAGCTGTCATTATCACAAGTAAAAAATAAAACTGAAATAAATGAATAATGTACTGAAATACAAACAAAAGTGGCCATTTCACAGCAATAGGCTAATACCAAGCTTTTAGAGTGAAGGCTGGAGAATACATTTGTGTCTGGTTTGCTCTACGTTTCCAGGTCAGTTACCTTGACCATGGTTGGTTACAGATGTCTTGCAACACACTTATCAACAGAAGTGCCAAGAGAAGGAGGAGTGTCAGGAGGAGAAAAAGAGTGAAACGACAGAGAGGACCACTTCAAATGGACACAAAGTGTAGTGTATGGCCGTACATAGGCTAAACATGCATGTCCCAGTGGTCCCTTCCACTAGGCCTTGCATCAAAAGCTTCATTAATTCTTAAAAGAGATAGTTTGACCAAAATCTAATGTACACAGTTTTCCCTGGTACCACAAATGCAAACATGTTATGAAGAAGCTGTGAGGCTAATTTAGCTACCAAGTTTCAGAGGTTTGTAACCACTATTTTAGCCCTCTTAGAACTTTTTTTACCTAAAGTATTATTCAGACAGGATCAGTTTTACATGGTGAGATAATTGAGATAATTACCAATATAATAAAGTGGTAATCTAATTAGTCAGGCTGGGAAAATGTATTAACTTAATAAAAAATGTACTGGCTTTAATATCTTAGCACGTAATGCATTATTAACGCATCTACTCTGACAGACCTTTGGAGTAAGATTGTGAATTTGTTCAAACAGTCACTTTAACTGAGCCAAACACAGAGAGGGACGCAGGAAAGAGAAGCAGCTGGTGATGAAGGCGTCAGGATGATGAGTTGTGGTGACTGAACCTTCCTTCAGCCGGCATGCCCACGCTGGTCAAGGGCGTCTTTCCTTGTGCCTGATGCAGGTCAATGCATCTTTGTCGCTCGCACGTCTTATTTTTATCTCCTTTAGGCCGCTCTTTCCCCCAGAGCCCCTCCCCCAGAGCCTTCTGGACTGTTCCCCGCTCGCCATGGTGATATTTTTGAGCTTGGACATTTTCTGAGCTGCCTCACTGTAAGCTGTCAACCTGCACATGGCTTCACACGGTGACATTTACAATAAATACCGATTTTCGAAAGGCAAACGTTTTTCATGTCAGGACCACTGCAAGTCTTCATCCATTCAAAGAAATACAAGGTGACATCTGTAGCGTATTTACAATCATTGTAGTTCTTGCGCATCTGAAGTAATACGATCAATTTTATAGACCAATTGTTTCAATGGCAGTGAGTTTAGAACAGTGTACAGAGTATTGTATCTTTTGATTTGCTCATATTGACTTTATATTAATATATAGCTCCAAAATTATTGGTTCCCTTTGTAATGACAGTAAAGAGTTTATGAAAAAATGTCTGTGGTTCATTACCTAAATCTCACACTGAGAATAAGGAGACAAATCCAACATCTTGTAACAAAACTACATGTCTCATAATTACTGGCCCCCAAGCATTTTTGTAACCTCGCTTTGCCCAAATAACAACAATGAGTTTTCTCCTAGAATGTTTGATAATATTTGAGGAAACAGAACAAGCAATCTGAGACCTCTCTTGTGGACCTACCTCTTTAGCTTAAGTTTCTGGTCAAGCAGCCATTTTTGTGTGGAATAGGGTGTATGTTTTGAATCACTGTCCTGTTGGGGTTCTTTTCAGTATAACCATCCTTCTTTTTACACAAAACTCACCTTGAATATTTACTACCTAAAAGTTCTTTACTCTTCTGATCTGACCGTAGGACCCAACTCTAGTCAAAGTTCCAGTGGCATCAAGTGAACTTCACATGCTTACTTCTGAGATATGACGAAAGCATCATGTGTGGGAGTAAAATAAACACTTGTCCTGTTCCAGGCAGGTTCATATTTTAAACTTCTGATTTTAAAGTAAGTAGATTTTTTGATTTATGAAGGTCAACACAAGTTATTTTTTGCACCTTCGTTAATATTCTCCATGTTGATGAATGACCAAGGAGATCTGGACTCTATATGACCTCATACTTTTTACCCCAGTGAATCAGGAAGTCATAGAGGACCCCAAGTTAACTTAGCATATGTCTAACATATCAGGTAGCATACTTCAGTTACATTTTGATCACAATGTATCTATTCTAATATAGGTAATTGTTTTCTGAGAATCTATTTACTCCAATTAAAAGTGAGATATGTTTTCATATTTTCCATGTGAGACTCAACCTTTTTTAAGTAAGGGTACCAATAATTTTCATTGCTTTTCAGAAATGAGGATAAAAAGTTGTTTTATATAGTCAAGTAGTTGTTCTGGGTCAGTTGTTAATATCTGACTTTAAACCTTCATTTACCAACGAGCAACTGTAATGGTTCAACATCTCATTGGTTTTATGTCTAATACTGAACAAGGCAAGTGTCTTACATGTACGTGTATGACCCACCTATATAATATGCATGTGATAAATTTTGCATGCGCCCCTAAGCATTATATATTCACCATCCATTGTAATAATATTCATCTTTAAAGGTGGGGGAGGGTACTAGTGCAGAAGTGTGTCAGGATTATGAGTTAAAACAGCTTCTTTGATGAAGATGGTGCTTGGACAAAAGTGGGTAGGGCACTTAATGCAGACGGTGTGCTCCTGGTTTACTGTACAGGGTCAGTTTCTTAATCAGCCTGGGAAACACTACAAACACTAAGGCCTGACAAAAGCTCCTGGACTGTAATTCACCTCTAATTAAATACAATCACGTTTTACACAGTGCACAGCAGCAATCCCCATCAGCAATGAGACCGCCCCAGCTTTTCACTGACTTTATCATCTCCCCCAGCCTGACCATGCTGAGAGCGACAGAACACCGCAGAGAGAGAGAGAGAGCGAGAGAGAGAGAGAGAAAGAGAGAGAGAGAGAGAGAGAGAAAGAGAGGGAGAGAGAGTAGGTATATGTGAGACAGAGAGAGGGAGCGAGAGAGAGTATGTGTATGACAGAGAGAGAGAGAGTGTGTGTGTGTGTGTGTGTGTGTTTGTGTGTGTGTCCGTGTGTGTGTGTGTCTGTGTGTGTGTGTTGGGGGGTGGGGGGGGGGGTGGTCCATGAATCAATGTAATGGGGGGAAGGCCAAATGTAATAAATAATACAATAACAAGCCAAACTAATGAGGCGTTGCCAAGGTGAATTTCTCAGAAAGTCCCCCTGTAGAAAAACCCCACTAATAATCCGCGAGATGATGAAGCGTCGCCATAAGGCAACACCTGTGCAATTAAAACGGTGGATTCTCTCCACGCCTTCCATTAATTTCAGCCTTTTGTAAAAGGCCCAATGAGCAGGCTAATAATCAGGCCTACTTGACTCCGTGTCTCACAGAAACAGGGCGTCTAATTAGGTAAAGGTAATTAATTAGAGATAAACGGAGCTAATCAAGAGCCGTTAGCGCGTCTCGTCATGAAGACATGCACCTCTCCGGCTTTTTACTGGCCACCAGTCCAATTAATGCAGGTAAAAAGAGCTGTTTCTTCAACCAACCAAGGGCTCAGAGCAAAGCATAGTCCCACAGAAGCAATGATGGCATGCGACCTTGTACCCTCCCAGGATGCAGTGCTAAACTATCAAAGACATTAATCAATACAAGCAAAGATAAGGAGGAACCCTTACACGCTTCATTTGCTAACAAGAAGTCTTGATATAATTAATCCACTGTTTTCTTTACTTTCCTGTGGCCCAATGACCTTCTAAAATGCAACAGTAACTTTAGCCTAATAACAAAATTTTAATAGAAGAGGGCAAGTTGAGACATCACTGTACCCAGTTTATTGGGGAACACGCCTTCCTACAATCATAAGAAAAATGTCAACATGTAAGCTACAAAATTTCCCATTTTAGCCTTGATCATTGAGCTAAACTACATGACACAGACATTATGACTGCACAGGTTCACTACATACATAATGACCCAGTATCTTTCCTTTGAACTATCTTCAGTATGCTTCTGGCATATATAACATGTAAGAATATTTTTCAGTACAGAAACATGCTTCTATGTTTAACAGTAAGTTACCCAGAGCTATGCTAACCCTTAGGTTAGAGGCTAACCACTTGTAGCCTAGCATATCAGCTCAATCAAAGGCATTCATTAAGTTATCAACCTATGTAGTGTAACAGAATTTAATACGGCGATTATATTGTATTTACTTTTTAAATAAAATGGATATTATGAAGTTCATAACTGACGCTGCAAAAATAAAATTTGCATGTCTTTTTGTCTCAAACAAATTATAAGAATGTGTGTGAAATATTTAAAGCAAATAAGACTGTCCCTGTATACACATCAATACTTTGACCTAAAAGAGAGCTTTTAATTGCACCTGGTTTTCTGGTTAGACCATTTAGTAAAAAAGATGCAGATTCTTTCTAATGCAGACTTTTCTGTACCTGTGGTGACAAAGAGATTGGGTGTTGCAGTGTAATTTAGAGTGTCCCCTCCATAATTTAGAGTGCATCGCAGTGTAACCAACCGTCTAGAAACAGCCCCGATTCAACATTCATATATAAATGCAAATGATCACTTACATAAACTTACTCAAAACATAACTCAGCATTTTAAAGGACATTATACACTTAAATGTCTATTTAAGCATCCTGGTCGCAGAACCCATTCGAACATCATCAAGTGCTTAGCTGCTGAAAATCACAAGACATGCTTTTGGTGGGCTAATAAAATGCTGAGAGTTAGCTTAACGCACTCTCTCACATTTCCTCCCACCGCTAATTGGTGAAACAGTGCTGGTGGTGTGAGGAAGCAGCACCATGTTTAACGCAGTGCTGCATTAGTAAAAACAAGAGAGAGAGAGAAAAAAAAACACAACACAGCGATGAATTTGCCTTCAACATCTCACCCTCTCTCTTCATGGGGAATATGCTGTGTCTTGTAGTCTGGTTATAACAACTTGCGTCTCGGAGAATCTCGCCGTCGTTTCAGCTCTAATTATGAAATGAGGAGCAAGTGAGTGGAGGCCTGAACACACCCAAGACCGAGCCTGAACACAAGCGTGTTCTGCTACAGATCCGAGAGGAAGGGCCTCTGTTCTGATGCGCATGTTCCCATCATGTCCAATTGTCAATGATACAAATTGCACTCTCTGAAAAGCAGCACTTTAATGGTTATCCTAATAGATGTTGACTTTGCATACAGGAACGCAAAGAGATAGAGCCAGAGTTGGAAGGGAGATGGGGAAAGAGAGAGAGAGAGAGAGAGAGAGAGAGAGAGAGAGAGAGAGATGAGAGATATGAGAGCGAACGAGATGAAAAGGATGTGGAACCAGAAAAGGTTTGTTGGTTGGGATGCTCCAGCGTGGCGGGCCTTTTGAGCAGAGGAATATTTTAGGGATTGTTATTATTTTTCTCCCCCCTCCTCCCTGTCCTTGTACACAAGGGAGACGTCTGCTACAAGGAGGCAGGCCGCTCCCTCGACACCCATCATTAGAGGGTTTTTTTATAAGCGACAAGCAGGCTATTTGGCTGTCATTGGAATTGTTTGAAGAGAATCTGTTTATCTGCAGCGTGCTCTAGAGGGACCGGCATCAGAGAGCGCGAGCGAAGCGCATCACCGAGGAGTATTTGACACCACTGTTATGCATTTGTCAATATTAAGGCTAATAGGCGGGGACCGCCGGAGCTAAACTGGCAGCTCGCTGTGCTGCGGCTCCACAAATGCCACCTGACCTTTAATCTCTGCTGTCATACTCCAGATGACCTTGGTGTTCGCAGCCGGACCAGCTGCTAATTGCTTAAACAAACGATCACAAAGGGAAAAAATGGGAAACTATGTTTCCTAGCATGTCAAACGTTAGGTTCATTGGATGTTTTTAAATTTATTTTCTTTTGCTGTATTTACTTTGACTACTGTTCATTTCCCTATTGTTTAATTTGGTATATTGACCAAAATTACAATTAAAAGTGGTTTGAATGACTGCAACTTTGAAACTGCTAGAGTTATGATTTTGACTCTATCCATCCATTTATTATCTGAACTGCTTATCCTTAAACAGGGTCGCGGGGTCACTGTAGCTTATCCCAGCACTCATAGGGCAGAAGGCAGAAAAACACCCTGGACAGTTCTAATTTTAATTCTATCTTACATTATTCAGTGTTGTCTTCACAGGTTTTAACTGGGAAACCCAATAACATAGATCTTGTGAACTGTTAGTATGTTAGTACACTCCGTGTTAAGTCTGAAAAAATGGATGCACTGGTTTATCTGGTAACAAAAAAGGCCTGAATCTTTTTTTTAAATTGAAATTTTGATCAATTGCTCAGCCCTAACTACTAATACTTTAATTAATTCATTTTCCATAGTATTTGCTTTGTGTTTAGACGTCTTTTATGAGTACCTCAACACACTGAAGGACTATAAAATAAAGTGATTATTACACAGAGGAAAGAGGAAAAGTGCTAAAAAATCCATGTGAAATAAACAGGAATTTTCCTATGTAGAATGTAAGTTTGATGTAAGTCTATTTGTAGCGAGGCATGATAAAGTGCAGGCTTGCTTCAACAGCACAGATGAATGATGAGCTCAAAGAATAGATGAGCAGAAGAGAAATAATTGAGAGAATTAGAGATGAAATCAATAAGGACAGGGCCATGCCAAAAGAAGCTGGAGCTAGTCAGAAGCACACACACTCACCCAAAGCAGAGAGTGTGAGTGTGTGCCTGTGAAAGCAGGCCAGTGGCCAGCGCCAGCCTGTTTAGGCAGAGAGACAGCAGTGAGGCTTGTCGAGGAGCCGTGTGTGTATACGCATATGATGGACTGTCAGACAAGAAACGAGGGCCGATAATACCGCCATCACCGACCCAAAGTGCAGGGATGAGTGTGTGTGAGAGACTGTGTGTGTGTGTGTGTGTGCGTGTGTGCGTGCTGCATTTCCAATTGAAATGAGACAGAACGGAGGCATACGGATCCTCATTATCCCGTTTCCCTCAGGGGGAGCAACGGCAGCCTTTCAGTCAGAAGGAGAGAGAAAGAGTCGTGTCTTTCTCTCATTCTCTCTCTCCCTCTCTCTCTCTCTCTCCCCCCTTCTCTCCTTCTGAGAAGTAAGGGGCGGTGGGGGTGGGGGGGCACAAAAGATGAACACCACCTCAAATTATAGAAAACAAACAAACAAACACACACACACACACACACACACACACACACACACACTGGTGTGACTTGCGGCTGTGCTGGCTAACCCTGTGCATCTGGGTCCTGTTCAGAGCTGTATAAAAACTGAATCCTAATTTTATCCTTCCTAAAAATGTGGTGGATCAGCCAAGACATTCATAGATAACAGCGTGTCACACAGTGTCAGAAGCTGTATAAACAAGTCTTTTTCTGATTATGTAACAACTCCACACGGTTTGGGGCGAGTGTGTGATGATTAAGGCGTGAAGTTTGCATGATGCTAGACTGATGTATATTAGGGTATATCATTTATCTACATTAGCCTTGTAGCTCCAGTGCAAAACTAAAGAGACATACTTTAAAAAAACACACAAAATATAAAGTACATTTAGGCTAAAAATGAAAATTGTGTACATTTGAATTGTGGACAAACCAACACTCACATCATACACTTGCGGAAACACACCACCATGACATCATCACGGTTTTCGGGCAGCTATTTTAGCCATTCTCCACCTAGCCTTTACACTTCGATAAAATAAGTTAGTCAATACATCAGATATTTCTGATGAAGAACATGTTTTAAGTATATTATGAGATTATTAAACTACTTAACAATGATTTAACTACAATTTAATGGTTATTTAACTATTAAATAACATTATTGGTACAAAAGCTTAGAAATAAGGTAAATATTTATTTATATGGTGTGTTAATAAGGTCTTCTGTAAGTTATTAGCTGTTATTAGCTGCTAATAACAGTTAATAAGGTCTTCTGTAAGTTATTAACTGTTATTAGCTACTAATAACAGTTAATAAGGTCTTCTGTAAGTTATTAACCATTATTAGCTGCTAATAATGAGCTTTTATTGACAAATGAGTTAATGAGTTATGTGACATGTTTATCAAGGAAAATAAACAGGCAGTAGTTACACGTCACACACAGGTGTATGTGTGTGTGTGTGTGGGTGTGTGTGTGTGTGTGTGTGTGCAAAGGCTTCCTTGTCTTGTTAATTAGAGCTCAAACAACTGGCAATTCATTTCACACTGATTTGTAGGTGTAACAAGAGTAACAATAAATTGATGACGCTAAAAATTTCAGTTAGTCATATTTTTGTCATGCACATGCTATTTACAAGCAAGTCAACCGAGCTGGTGACTAAAAAGAACCTGAAAGAGGCATTTGTCAGCTTGTTATGTTAGCCATATGTAAGTTCATAAAACTTATTCAGCAGAGATAAAGCCATTTATATGATGAGCATGATGGTTAAAGAAGAAGCTTACAGATCTTTATTATAAGATATTTAGTCACATAAAGACCTTTATTAATGACCAAATCTAGAGCGCAGTGTACTAATATTTGATTTTCAATACCTCACTGAAAATAAATGCATGTAATCGGCCTGGAAAGGCAACTTAAAATAATTCTGCAGTTACATTTAGTTACATCTAGATACATTTAAAAGATCTTCATTAATAAATTTGCAGAGCCATAACTGAAGTGGAATTTCATTTTTAATTTCATTCTTAATAAGCACTTTTAGTAGCTGCTTACAAATATTATTTTTAGATCATGAACTGTTAAAAATATCTAATCTCTTATTTTAGATGTGTTGACTAGATTTAAGATGATTTCACTTGGCAGCATATCGTTTTAGCAGTGTACTGCTTGCAATTTTCATGAAAATATTTTATTACTTGACTATTTTCTGGAGTAAGAGTTAGGACTGGATATTCACTGCACCACCATCTTTATACATGCAAAACACAGGATCTGGAAACACAGCTGGTCAGTTTAGACAGTTTGTGAATTTTATGAATGGAAGCTGTACTTGAATACACTGGTGGTACACTTGTTCCATGTTTCCTGAATTTATGAGCTGTAACAGATCACCAGCAAGTATGTTTTCTGAAACCATGTGAATTAACTGTAATGGCTAATATATCTCTATCACTACGACTGTTATGTGTAAATGACGGTAACATTAATCATAACTGTATAGGTAGGTCCTATTTGTAGACTAAGCACCCAATAACGAATATCTTTTGCAATGATTGATGTCATTTATCTCTCCTAGCATACATAGCTAGTGTAAACATGATACATTTACCAGTTGGCAATGACCTCTTGAATGCAAACAACTGGTAATGATTTGGTGACATGACAATTGATCCTTTACTATACCCTTGTGGCCAATTGCATGAGGCATCTTATGTGAATTTTGGCCCTTAGTTTTCTCTATACCTTGAGTGAGCCACATAAAATCTCTTCAAGGAAATACTTGGATGGAAATTGAAAAAAAATATATATTGAGTTTTAGACCCTAAGTATAAGTTTCAGCACTTTGACAGTTTCAGTTTTGAAGATTTAAATTTGCCTCTGAAGCATTTACTTTAAGATAAATCCTTAAGATGTTTATTTATATATCCACTGATATATAAACACTGATTATGCAGTCGTAGCTTTGCAACTGTAAATAGGCTCTGCAAGCTTTCCATTTTTAAAATGAAATTTTACGCATTTACTAAACCTAGAACACAAGTGTAGACGTGTAGCACCTTGAACAAAGGTGGTAAATCATATTACCAGTTAAAGCAGTCAAAAATTATACTTAGAAAGTGTGTCTAGCCAAAGTCTGAAAGTGACTGAAGCTCTGTTACTCCAGAAGCTCTATTACTGCACTGAACCCTACCAACTAGATATGTTAGACATGTGTAATTATGTTCAAATTCCTTTTATTTTGTAATTTCTGACTTTTCTCTCTGAAGGCATCATAAAACTGCAGTGACGTATTGCAGTCCGGCCTTGCAAATGGATGCATCTCGACGTGGGTCACATCGCATCTCTCGGCAGAGCCCTGACGGTGAGGGAACAGGCCTGCATTTACACTGACACGTCCCAAAGTATCGGCTTCAGAGTAGCTGATTGCGCCAGCCCCCAAAGGCGCTGTTTAGATAGTTCGACTACATCAAGCCTCCCCTTCCAGACGCCTCTTACCAGTGCGATTAGAGCGGCAAGAAGATGAAAGGTGCTCGGTGTATTTTTAAAATTGTTGATTTTTCCCCTCCTGTAATGATAGCTGGTGCAATTAAGCACTGGCTTCGGGCTCTCTGTGTCCTTGTGTGAAAAATCTCAATTATATATGGGTGAGCACGAGAGACTGAATGTTAGTGTGAGGCTTAATGTGTGTGTGTACATGTACGTGTGTGTGTGAGAGAGAGGCAGTTAGAATGTGCAATATGCATCAGATGCGTTTTCAGTGTTGGAAATGGGCTTGTTCATGTCATGCACCGTGTGCATCTAATTTTCAAAATAGTTTGGAGGGTTATGTATATTTTAGCATATGTTCTTATTTCCAATTTATGAACAGGAATCAAATATAAAAGTGGAAAAGCACATTTTAATTTCACTTACAGAAATGAAACATGCTCTGCATGTATATATCACTTAAACAATGAAAACCATCCTGTTTGTGATGGCGCTATAGACAGGACATCAGTTTAACTAATCAACTCAGTTTGTATCAGTTCAATGGTCTCATTGCATTTCACAGCAAAATGGGCCAGGCAGTAGTTTATAGGTATATCTGATTCGTATCAGTATTGGCAGCCGAGTGCTTAAAAATATTTTCAGAATTGGACCGATGTTTAGATTTGACAGATATTTCAAACTAATATTTGACGATGTATTTATAGTACTCAGTGAAACCAGTGGTGTAATAATAAATATTGCTGAACAATTTTTGCAGTGTAGTAAAGTGCATTATCATGCTGAAAGAGGTCACTGTCATTAGGAATACTGTTGCCATGAAGAGACGTAATTGATCTGTAACATTGTTTAGGTACGTTGTACATGTCAAGTTAACATCCACATGAATGCCAAGGTTTCCCAGCAGATCACTGCCCAGAGCATCACACTGCCTCTACTGGCTAGCCTTCTTTCCATAGTGCAGCCTGGTACCATCTCTTCCCCAGCTAAGCAACACACACACACAAACACAGAGCTGTCCACATGCTGTAAAAGAAAATGTGTTTCGTCAGACCAGGCCACCTTCTTTCGTTGAAGATACTTTCAGTGGTAGACAAGGGTTAGCATGAGCTTGGTTCTCCGACTGCTCTGTGGCTACAAAGCCCTGCACATCTCTGATGCCCTGTGAGAAAAAGGCAGTCCAGTAGAGGCAGTGTGATGCTCTGGTCGGTGTTCTGCTGGGAAACCTTGGCATTCATGTGGATGTTGCTTTGACATATACAACCTACCTACACATTGTTACAGATCATTTACACCTCAACATGCAGTGTGACCCTGCTGCAGCATGTTGTGACTGCTCCGTGTCTCGTCTCTGTATTTTAGTGTTTGTAAACGTTCTTTCTTTATTTTCAACAGTTATTTCAGTTTATTTAGTATTTAGCAAGTTGGGCCCTCTCTAACCATGCGGGTAGACAGAGTTATTTCTGTGTTTCTTTTGTTTGAGCAATTTCCTCTGGGATCAATGAAGTTTTCTGATTCTGATTCTAATTCATGGCAACAGTATTTATAATGACAGTGACCAGATCACTGTCTCCACTGGCTTGCCTTTTTCCCATAGTGCTTAAGAGATGTATGGGGCTTCGTAGCTGCAGACTATTTAGAGAACTGATCCCGTGCTAACCCTTGTCCAGTGATGAAAGTGCCTTCAGTGGAAGAAGGTGGCCAAGGGTTAGCCTCTGACTGGTCTGTAGCTACGAAGCCCCATACATCTCTGATACACTGTGTGTTCTGACACCTTTCTATGAGCATGAACTTTTTCAGCCATGTTGGCTACAGTAGCTCTTTTGTGGGATTCAACCAGACAGACTAATCTTCCCTCCCCACCCTACCCCACCCCACCAATTTACTGGTTAACCTTTCTTGGACCATTTTTGAACTTGCTGCCTAATATATCCTACCCCTTGACAGGTACCTGTCAATTACTTCACTTGTCAGTGGTTTTAATCTTTTGGCCAGTATGTGTATAGTTCTTGATATCACCCTAATGATCTTATACTTAAGTAAATATAGTATATAGCATTTTAGCCTTGAGAACAGCAAAGATCCTATTTCTATTAACAATAATCAGATTCAGGGACTCAATATGTCTATTTTTAAGTTTCTTGGTAAGACTATTGACAGATGAGACTCAATTTAAGTATAAAGTGTGTCCGAGCATTTTCTTTGAGTATTTACTAGTTTTAAGGTATTAATTTAGGGTGATATTAATGAGATATTATTGCTTATTTCAGTTATGCTGGCAGATGATTTGCTTAATAGCAGAGGTTTTGCTTGATAACAGCATATATTACATCTCATTTCAACAAATTTCAGTTAGTCATATTTTTGTTATATTTCTCTGCAATGCTATTCCAGCTCGAAGTAGTCCCAGTTTTAAATGTTTTGGGGTTTTTTTGCATGTTCTGCCCAATTTGAGTAATTTCCAGTTCTATCCATGAGAAGTGTTTCCCCCTGGTCCCACAATACTACCAACACTGGGAAGGTGAGGGCTAACATGTCTTCCAAGTTAAGTTAAACATGTATCGGCTTCTCTGTACATGAGTGGCATTGGCCCACAGTTGCTGTATCAGTGCACCCATAGCAGTTTATTAGGAGAATGTTGGAAAGTAAAATGTGTGTGTGAGCAAGGAAAAATCTTCCTGTTGGAATGGATTATGAATAGAGCTTCTTGGCATTAAAATCACTGTTTTGTTTCCTGACATAATGTCTCCTTTTATAAGCCAGATAGTATTGTGATTCAGACTGCTCTCTTTTATAAAGCATGAAAAGCCAGAGATGTGCAGTCTAATCTCTTTGGTGTGTGTATGTGTAGCATGTGGGATGTCGTGAGAAGTGGGCAGTTTAAGGGGGACAGTAAACAGGATTACCGCGGTGGCTCCCAACCCAAACACAAAAGAGCCCGACTAGTAGCTTAACATTTGCAGCCGCACGCGCCATTGACTTAATGGTGCGAGTGTTCATTATTAGTGCGAAGCGTCTCATCCAAACCACCCCCCAACACCAACCTTTATAAAATCTGCTGTAATTTTTCAGGCAGTGGCTGTGTTTGATAGAGGAGAGAAGAATAAAGCATGTGACTGTGAGGAACAAATCACAAGGAGCTTTTTGCCCCTTCTTCTTCTTCTTTTCTCTGGCTGCTTGATGCTCCTTCAATACCTTGAGGCACAACGCTGGAAAATTCTGTGTGAACTTTCGACACTTAAATGCTAAAACGCGACTGATTTGGGATGATAATAGGCGCCCTAATAGAAGTGGATCTGAAGCAATGGCTCCAAGTCCTGCTTCCTCTAGCCGTAATGAAATGTGAGCAGACAGTTGGATGGGGGGAGAGAGAGAGAGAAGGGAAAAAAGGAGAAGAAAAGGCGCAGATAGTGAGAGAAAAAGCACAAGCTCCTCATCACCAGTGTATCTTCTGGCGTGTTGTTCTGGATGGCTAGGGGTGCTAGTGAGCCAAACACTGGGCCTTGCGGAGTGTGTATGAGAGGAGATGCGGTGTTTTAACCAGAAGAACTCACAGTGGGACACGGAGAAAAGAGCCTAACCTCTGAGTTCTGTTCAAGGCGGGCAGACAGAGACAGGTTCTGCCTCCTCTGAGGACTTTCAGATGCTATAAAAAGTATTTTTATGATGAAAGAAAAATAAGACCCAGCACTGCACTGAATGTGTTTGGAACCTTTTTCACTAAAGGTCCATATCATGAAGAATTAGTTATACAATTCAAACACTGTTAACATTTCAAAATGTATCATTGACCTCCCAGTCCATATATGGAAACTAAACTGAAAAAAAGCTTATTCTGAATTACTCATTTTTGTGATGTCATGAAAATCAACACATCCATCTATTAACCTTACGGCAGTTTAGCACTACCCATTCTAAAGATACAAGAGTGTTTGTCCCCGGACTGCAGTACTGGGAGGCATATTAGAACAATGCAGTGAGGTCAGAAAATGCTCATGTACAAATGGATTATGTTTTTGGTACATAAAAACTCACACATTTCATGAACACACAAATTTCCTTTCAGTGGAAAAAGGAGATAATGTAGGAAGCTGGCTCTTGTTCCTCAGCTTTATGGCTGCATTTAATTGTTGTTTGTCTGACTTGGGGCCTTTTTACATTTACATTTGTGTTTCTCACCTTTAGGACTGTAAAAAGTGATTGTTTCTATAACCAATTAATCCATTGACTATTACTTGATTAACAGATTGAACCATTAAACCTTCTCTTGTTCCATCTCAGTTGGGCCCTGTTACTGAGCTGCCAATCATCCGAAGTTGCATCTGTGCAACAAACAGGTTCTTCTTTTATGATGCAGTGAAATGAGAAGCCATATTAGTCCCTAAGATTCCTGTAGTGCAACATTACAGAGCAGACGTTTTCAAATTCAGATCTTGAATCCAGCATCCAGGCCTAGATTTTGCAGACAGTTTTAGCTATGACAGTTATATCAGTTGCATAAATTGTTCAATGAGCTACCAGCGACTACAGAGACAGAATTTGATTCAAGGTCATGATTTGAAAGCCCATGTTGTGGAGCAAAATGTGTTGCTTTTGTTTTTATATTGCCTCTATTCCGCAATTGATATCAACTCTGCTTTATTCACAGTACTGCAATAGATTGTTTTTCTATTAAGGGCCAGACTGATGTGTAATTGTCCTTGAGATGTTCATTGTCATGAAAGTAAAAAAAATCCTTTAAAAAGCCAGTTATGTGAGCAGAGCGTTGTCTGGTCCTCTGATAAATGAAGACGTATAGGCAGGAGGGGGGTCACGGGTGTAATTACATTTAAGACAAATCAGCCTGTCGAGGTGTCTAGCTCTGCCATGCACACCCTTCGCACACAACCGTCACTGTAAATCATCTCGTCAAGGGACGGAGGTGTCCCGCTGCAGCGTCTGTCTCTGGGGCTGACGGAGTGTTTGTTAAGAAGTTTAATTAGTAATGGGTGGTCTCAGAGGCCCGCACCTAGAATGAGGGGGTGCAAATAGAAGATACTTTTTTTTCATTTTTGCTCCTTCCCTTTTCTTCCAGTTTTTCTTTCT
This sequence comes from Brycinus macrolepidotus, assembly GCA_037974445.1. Classification (NCBI taxonomy): domain Eukaryota; kingdom Metazoa; phylum Chordata; class Actinopteri; order Characiformes; family Alestidae; genus Brycinus; species Brycinus macrolepidotus. The sequence continues at coordinate 8,921,251 of JBBPCZ010000115.1, read as the reverse complement.
TTTCCTCACTATGCTGGGGCTGCTGTAACATGCCTGCAGATGTGTTAAAAGCTACCGAGCAAGTGAGGAGTGAAAGAAAATGCGTGAGAAAGTAAGGAAGAGAGAAAAAGCAAGAGACTCAAAAAAACTGTGAATGGACCCAAATTACAATGTTATCTCCCCCCCACCCCCGTAACTCCAATAACAACTCATTAGCGAACTGTCAGAGACATTTATTTGTTATACTACGCCTACAGCCAAAATCACAGAGCTGGGAACATACACTGAGTGCAATTAGATTAAAAAAAGGAACTCATAAAATATCCTTCAACCACGAATGTCAGGAGATGAAAAAAAAGAAAAAAAAAGTGAAGAGCATTTTAACGCCTCTGTGCATCGTTTTTCGTGCCTTGTTTCTGGTTTAATGTGTAATAATTGTGTTTGCATCATCAGCTCGCTTATTATGGTGCCATTGGCCATGGAGGGGAGGGGTAATCAGGTTGATGTATTTTAGGGGCTGTTTCAGCTCTGCGTCTCTGGTGCTGAGGATGTGGAGCCTGGCAGGTCCCAGAAGGCGCCGGAAACCGCCAGCAGTGTCGCACGCAGCCCACTTTATTATTATTATTTCTGATGAGTTTAGTAGCCTCTGTTTTAGCTTTGAAGACAATCTTTGGGGAATAGTGAATCAGAGCATTCTCTTTCTAGCCCTGGATCCTTCTCACAGACAAAACTTAGTTAATTAGCCTCATACCTATAGGCACACTCTTCCCCTTCCCTTTGCCTTCATAATATGATTAAGCGCGCCCATGACGACTAACTCCCCCCTCCCCCCTTCCAAAAAAGCTCTGTTTTGTAACCAGAGTGCCCCATTGGCACTCATGTTTTTTGCATGAAAATTTAGACGGAGCATTTTTCTCCCGACATCCTCTCCTCCTATTAGTGTATATGAGTGTGTGTGTGTGTGTGTGGCCTGAGGAAGGCCCCGTGCTAATGCGAGTGGCTTCTTCCGTTAGCATGGCATGCGGAAAAGACCCCACACATCCTCCAGGCTCTCTCAGCACACACATCCACACACCAGCTCCCTTTACTGCTTATGTGTGACAACTTTCCATTGGGCGAGTGGTTCAAAGTTCCATTTAAACTCCATTGTTCTGCACTAAAACGGGCCTAGGACCCTTTAGAATGTATTTCACAAATCAATAAGACCTCCCAGCAGACCAGTCACCCCCCCACACACACCTCCCTCCCTAACTTCTATAGGCTTGTCACAGAAGCTGTTATGATGCAGAGGAAATTCCTTCAAGAATAGACAGAGATAACCGCGAGCGATGCAGTAGACACTAAAGCATCATTTCACACAGCCAAAGGGGCCATGCAGGGTGCTCCCCACCAGCTCAAACGAATGTTATTCACAAACAGTATGCTAAATGCTGCCACTGGGGACTCCATTCTGAAGGAGAAGCGACTTTGAATGAAAAACTCTGAAAGTGATATTATTTAAATGAAGATTTTGTTTCAGCCTTTACTCCAAGTTTGATCCAGAGGTAGCGGTTTTAGTCAGGCTTGAAAGGTAAATAATGTTTGTCACCATGTGCAACGTTTTAGGGGCAAGTAGGAGGAGATACACACTGTCTGCGGGAGTGGGAGGGGATTTTCTCAATGTGCCCTGGGAGACATATATCGTAGTTCATGCTAATATTTTCTTTAAAGGAAATACTAAGGAGACGCATATGTAAATGGGCCTTTCTCCATCATATGATGAACTTCAGTAGGCTCCCTTTCTGTCATGTTTGAGGAGGAAATTTATTTTGCAATTTATCAAAATTTAATCATTAGACAATTATAAAACATGAGAAGAAAGAAAATGGTAAGAAAATGTTTGATTACCCCAGCTCAAATTACATATATATATATATATATATATATATATATATTTGCTGAATTTAACATATTGGGGAAAACAAAACATAAGTTGGCTTGTGTAAATGCATATCAATTTTGCACTAAAATTAGGAAGAAATGGACATTTTAAGTTAATTCTGTGTAGAGGATGCATATCTTTTACTAATAATTAAAAATATCATTTGATTGGGGTGTTCAAACTTTTCCATATGACTGCATACTATTCATCATGAAAATGGTTACTGCAATTTCACAAAAAAAAAAAAAAAACAACCCAAAAAGGAGTCTTACCACAGCAGGGTTATTTAGCATAATTCCATTTCGGTTCCATTTATGGTTTTAGTCTTACTTTGAGCAGTGGAACTGAATGTGTTCTTCTTTCCACTAGCCTCTAACAACATAACTTAAAAACCCCCCCAAAACGCTCTGAAGAGAACGAGCTTGACTGTGTGGGCACAGCGTGCTACAAAGCTGTGGTCAGATTTGGCCTGGGGCTGTTCAGAGCACAGGCAAAAACTGAAGACAGCCATCATTCAGCCATGCAGGCACAGAGTGCAGAGAAGAATGGGATGATGATAGAGACAGAAAGAGAAGAAGATAGGGCAAAAAGAAGGGGTTTATGTGTGTGTGTGTGTGTGTGTGTTTGGGGGGTTATGATGTGCAGTGGATGTTGCATTTATGATGGGTGAGGGTTGCTTGATGTGGCACTGCCTGGGCTGTAACTGCTGTGGAAAGCCTGCTGACAGGCTGTTGTAGCTGCATGCTGATCACAGGCAGTAAAAGCATGCAGATGGTGGCAGATGATCAGCGTACTGCAAGCGGAATATAAATATGGCTGATGTCGGAGGAAGGGAACACGCACACACACAAACACACACACGCACACACACGCACACGCACACACATATAGAAATACTAACACAGTATTTACACTGCACAGCCTTTTTCAAAGCTCAAAGCTCTGTGTAATGCTACCATTAATCATACATTGTTAAAATGATCATTGTTAGCAAGTGCTAGCATATAATTTTGGCCTTTGTGAGTAATTATTTACACTCTTGCAAAAATTAACCATGTAAGATATGAGTTGTTTTGATCATTTAAACAGTTTTCATAATTTTTGCTTAAGTTAATTGAGCTGTGTTTTCCCCATGTTATTGGCCCTATTGATTTAATTAGACCTAGACTGTATGCTGAGTGTGATGCTAGCCCAGGGATGTCATATATCCCCTCAAACTGCTGGCTTTTTACTGAGACACTTCAGGTTAAGCACCTCCTCTCTCCAGCCCCGTCCCACCTGGGGACCCAGCCTTCTGGCCATGAGCCTGCTTTTTAAAACCCATCACAGCTAATTGGCATATCCTATAACTCATACCTTATTATACCCCAGACTTTAGCTCGCGAGTGGCACATTTGGTCACTTTTGCCGTCCTCCATGCAATTGCTCTCCATGAGACCTTTCAGAAAAGTAACGTTTCGAAAGTGGCTGTGTGGTTCATGATCATCGCTGGTGATTTTTCACGTTTCAGGGATCAAACAGCGTGTGGCAGATCAGGTCCAGCGACACTGGTGTCTCTCCTGTCTGCTTCAGCTGGGCTAATTGGGATGGAAATAAAGCAGAGGAATGGCAAATTAATGTGACAGGACAAAATCACATCTCAGCTGCCCTGCAAGCGAAAGAGAATAAAACAGACCGTGAGGCTGCTCCCGGCTATGCAGTCTCTGTTGTGTAATTAATGTAGCATTTAATTCTCCCATTAAGGTGACAGACCACAGTAGTGTGTCACTGTAGCTGTACAAATGGCTAGCTTTGTCAACAGCAAAAACATATCATGACTCTTAAGCAACGGAAAATCCTTTTTTGTTATTTTTTTTTTTTGTTGGATGGCTAGATAGAGGTGTGTGGCGGATTAATTAAGTTCGGTTGCCAAAAAAAGCCTCTACATATTGCATCTACATTTAGGCTACGATTAGCTCATGCTAGAGCTCTTTTTGGCAGAAGATGTATGTGTGTCGTGTGTGACTGTGCACCCGAACAGCAGCAGCATATGCCCTTTAACCTCTGTGCCTTGACTGAACCATGCATAATTAGGTGGTCAGCAGCTAGGCTAATTAGCGCCACATTAATGTTCACTTGCCTTGGGCTTGTGTGCTGTTGCGGCTGTGTCGGGGCCTGGCTGGGTGGTTCTGGTCAGTCACTGCTGGTGCTTGCCTGTGGCTGGGCCTGCTGGGCTGTACCACAAGCACAAGCTTCAGTGAGGATTCCCGGGTGAAGGCCAAGGGCTCCCTGAGTCCATGACCGTCCTTGTGGAGGCTAATGCTAATACAGGATGGTGGTGCAGGACCCCGTTTGGATACCTCCTCTGTCTGCGGGCAGCAAGATTCTCACTCTGGGCTGTAGCACTGTTCAGGATCTCTAACAAGTTGCCCTGTCTGCGTGTGTCTGCCTGTTAATTCCAATTAACTCAGTTGAGTGTCTCTGTTGACCTTTCCTGTTTGGAGAGCGGTTAGTAGCGCATCTGTTTCTGCTATCCTGCAGTTCCCTGACAACACCAGACTGCCTCCAGTGCTGGACAGGAAAACCTCCTCATTGCTGCTGGCATGAACTCTGTGGTGTGTTACACGGGCCAGAGTCATCTCATAGATCTAGTCAGTGTGATTTAGAAGAGGGAGGGAGATGTAGCTGCGGCTAATAAGGGGGTTTTGCTTATGATGTAAAGTGGACCCTGCTCATTAATCTGAGCGGTGGTTGGTGGTGGAGTGTGGCGACAGTCTGATTGATGCCGTTCTCCCTCTCTCACGCCGAGCGGCTGTTTGTAGATCACACTGAGTACATGTGCTCGCACTGCTGAGTGTCTTCTCTCCACAGCCCACTAACGCCATGGCAGCGTTCTGTTGGCCAGGCCAAGTCAGGTGGGATGAGTCCAGTTTAGAGGGGAGTATGTCCAGTGATGTCTTCAGACACTTTTTCTCCAGTTTTTGAGCTTATGATTTTGAACTTTAGGGTTGCAATCATAGATATAAATGCATAAACGCTGCATTTGGTTCATGCAGACATGTCAATGGTCAGAACCTGCCAGACTGGACTCTACTCCTACCAGATAATACTACTTAAAGAGGATATCAGCCAGGATGCTAGACAGGATTATATAATGCATTGGAGAACAAAGCAACTGACACTTTTGTTTGTGCAATGTTCATGTTTAGATATAGCTGGTGGTTGGTGAAGCACAAAGCATGCACCGGTATAATTGTTTTTTTTTTTTCTAGTTTTGTACTATAATCCAGAGAGAGTATCTTATATCTATGTATTTGTTTAATGTATTTTTTATCACTTATGTGTACATATACATGTCAAAATAAAGAAATCAATATGCATCTCAGCATCTAGATACATCTAAATACATGTTTGTATGTCGATGGTTGCAGCTATGAACTATTTTGCTAATTAATTAATGCTGTTTACTTATTTGATTAATCTGCCCACTGATATGTAGCTTTTGTAACAACTGTTTCATGACATCTACACAAGGAATGAAAAAAACAGAGGAAAAGGAGTAAGATACAATTATATTGCCTAACTAAAGGCATGAAAACATGTACAATACTGTAGAGCCTTAGTAGAAATTTTTGTGCTTAGTAAATTTGTACCCCTTAAGTGATATGACTTGTTCTGCTATTTCTAAACCATTAGGAAATCCTACTTCTAAGCTCTACCTATCTTTGTGTGAGTGAAGTGACATTGTTTTGAGTACACTCATAACATGAACGTGCTCAAAAGGGATTCGAATAGGAATAGAATGTGTTAATAATAGAATAGAGATATCTTTAAGTCTGGGCCTTAAATTCAATCTCTGGTCCTGGATTTTGTAATTAGTTACACTAACACTTTAATTAATAACCAATTGTTAGAAAATTCAGGACCAGAATCAAGATCTGGAACCAAAGAGCTCTGCTGTAGAAGAATCGCTTTTGGTTCCCTTGAGAACTTTTCAGTTACTGGTTCTGGTGAAGAATGGTTTTAAAGTTGAAAGTATCTCGCCATAGTGTAAGTGCTCTATACAATTGAAAGATTTTTCCTAGAACCATACATCCAAGCCGAGAACCATTCAGGAGCCTTCCTTTTGAAGTAGCAGAAGAATTATTTACTGAGACAGGGCTGACAGAGGGACAGATACAGATGCTTTGTAGCAAGGACTAGATTTTCTCACATTCAACGCAGAGATATCCTTTAAATATCTCTGTGAAAGTAACAGATAGAGCTGAATTTTCTCAGTTTGACTGCTGTATTCTCACAAACACCAGTGCTTCCTCCATAGTGAAAACACCCCAGTGTGGGAGGGAGAGAGAGGCATAGATGTCTTTAAATATCCTCAGTATTTGCTGGATTGGCCCTGGAGCCTGCGGGCCGAAGTCTCCATCTCTTGCTTCTCTCTCTCTCTCTCACTCTCTCTTTCTCTCTCTCTCTCTCTCACACACACACAACCTCTCCATCTCTTTCTCCCTCTCTTCCTCTAAGTCCCAAACGCCTGGCATGGTGTGAGAGAGATAAGTGCTTCTCCTGAGATGGCCACTCTGCCCAAATTGCCTTCCACATCTGGGTAAGCTTGTCTGGGATGCACATGTTTAACTCCTGTTCATTAATCACACACACAGACAGTCAATTAAAGACATATAGGCAACACACAATTCACACTGGTAAAGGTGTCACAGTGAAATAAAAAAAATCCCATAAGTAACTGCGAGGGCGGGTATCGGTATGAGTGCGTGCGTGTAAGCATAGAATGAGGGGATATCCTTTTAAATTAACATCATCACAACAGTGCTAACAGTGTCCACACTAACATGGGCCTGTAAAAGGCTGGCAGGTTAATGACATACTGAATGTTTCTTGGATTTTTGTGTTGGGCGTGTTAATGAGCTCTTCATACAATACAAAATGTGGAATTAAAAAAAAATTACAAGGTAATTGTTGTTTTAATTTGCTGTATTTTTGTCATTAAAAGTTGGCATGCCACCCTTCCAACTAGCATCTCAGGTTAGCCTAAATGTGTACATACCTATTTAATATTTTATAATTACAAATAATGAATATGTTAAGTTAAGGTGGTTTAGTATTGTTTACTGTGAAGGACATGCACTATGACTGACTGAGTAGAGCTAATGGAAGCTAACTAGTGATGTATGTCCAAGAGAGTGCAATTGGACAAGACTAAATTGAGGTGAAAAAATGTGAGTCATGGGTATACAATTGCGTCAGTATCTATATAAGGGTCTCAATAAATATTTTAGGGGGCTGGTTGCCACAGGTTCCTCTGAGACATGGGCAAGAGTGCAATCGGCCCCTCTACCCAGTCTAATAGTTAGACCACACCACCGGTCTAAACTCGTAATGTGTTTCTGAACATTGTATTAATGCCAACTGCTTTACTCTACATTTTTTTTAATCCATCGTGTTTTCATATCTGAAAATAACTGCTTGTTTACCAAATATAGCTCTAATAGCCTTTTTCTGACAGGCCCCTGATGTCAATTATTGCAAAAACAAAACAAAAAAGGATTCCTTAAAAGCATCTTAAACATAGATTTTTCCACATGTTCACATGTTTACATATTTTATTTATATGAAATATAAAACTTTATACGTTTTTCTGAAAATTTTTCAGTATTATTTCATGAAACAAGAAAATATTTTGCCAGTGCAGAGAGGTAGTTTCACTTTCAATTGAAAGTAAGTACAATTAAGTAAGTAAAATAAATGTCTAAAATAAGAGAAATAGTTTCACAATAATTTTGTACAATTTTAATAATGAAACATTATAATTACAGAATATTGCAGGTATTTAACAAACTTATTTAGCCAAGGTGTGATTTTCTACAGTGTGTTTGACCTCATGGATCTCTCTGCTATCTGGTGCACCTAGAGGGAATGGGTTCATCACTCCATTATGAGTTCCTCTCAGGGAGTTTATCCTTTTAAGTCTGGGTTCCTCTTCATGTTTCCTCCTCATGCTCTCAGGGAGTTTTTCCCACCACTGTGTCACTCAGCAGTTCTCATTAGGAAAGATTTCTGCTTAGGAAAAATTTCTGTTGTGAAAAGCTCAATGTAATTTAAATTGAACTGAAACTGAATTCAATGAATTGCTGGTAGATGGATCCTCTCCTGCTCTCGCTTTCTGTCTGGATAGAGACATCATCCTGGACGGAGAGGTCAGTGGGGTCAGAGGGCCTTTTCTTTGCCTGGTTGACCTTGATCCATACAGATTCATCGCCTGTCATTTTTCTGGAAGGGGGGACTCCATTTCCATTGGTCCCCCTTTCTTTGTGGTCTGGAGACACTTGCTTTTTCGACCCGTGACATCTCCTCCTCTTTGTTCTTTGACACTTTTGTCGCAAATGTCTTTATCTCTAGGCTTTCTTTCTCTCCGCTTCTACCCATATGCCGCGTGCCTCCCCTCTTCCGCTGTCACATCGCAAAACAGTGCTCACGGCTAAAAAAGAGTGAGGTGTGGATGGGAAGGGATAATCTTTTTTTAACACTCTGTCAAAAGGAAACAAATTAAAAAACAAGTCTATCCATTTGCACGCGTAATCACAGTAAATGGCCCGTAGCTGCTGTGCGCATTGTTTGTCGGCCGAGGGAGGGAACGGATTCTGCTCGTTTGACAGCTTAGTTAGCGGCCGGCAGAGCTGCGAAAAGTCACACTCTCCATAATGGTGGATTTGTTTTTCAATTTGGATGCCACAAGCACAGCTCCAAATGAGAGTCTGTCACCACAGCTACACAGAAGCTACTTCTTCACATTTTGTCTTGATTTGTCAAACTTATTGTGGATTCATTTTCATTTATCTGTCAAAATTTCAGTCTTTTTACCCTTACAAAGAACAATACTACACAAAAGTACATGAAAAACTATAGGAATCTTATAGTAAATTAGGACCCTTGGTATATTTGGTCATGCTTTATTTTGATGCTTTCCTTTAGTTTATCTGCAATTATATTGTGGAACTCTGTGGATTATCAACAATATAATGGTCAGGGTTATGATTAGGCTTAGGTTTTGGGTTGAGATTAAGGTTGTGTGAGTGTAACAGATGTGAATATCTACACAGCATCTACAGTGGACCATCAAAATAGTGTTACCCTATAGTTAACTACAGGAATATTATCATCAGGGAATCCGCAAGGCCTTGTCTGAAAGCCTAATGACTTCAGCCTTAATGATAATGATAAGCCAAGTGAGTTCTCTCATTGGTTAGGCCTTCGGGATTTATACTTAGGGCCTTACAGATCCACTACCAGCATAATTAGGAATCTACCAATCATGTTTTGATTCACAATGGGTGGGACTAATTGTGTGAGAAAATACATCAGAATGGCCCCTCTGGAAGTCTTAGAAACATCACTGATTACAAACAGGAGTGGGAGCCTAGAAAGTTTTCAGTCAGTTGTTAGAAATATAAAACACCAGCAGCTCTATGCCAAAGCTCTTTACTGGAAGAGTCACTGTAAAACTATAGCATGCAAAGCTGTTACAGGCTTATGGTGAAGTATACAGAATGTGTTAATGTTCATGTTTTAAATTACAATAGAATGGCCAAAATGTTAATGTAAACCAGCATTCACGAATTGTTCCCACAGTATTAAAAAAACAGTATGGGCACCTGTAAAAATGAGCATTATTGTACACTGTCATTGAAAAAGCTACAAAATTTTTATTGGAATGGTACCCACAAGGGTACATCCTCAGTACCTTCTGTTAGCAAACATATTTGTACTATATTCTGTTGCACATGTTTTTTTTTTAAGTTGCATTGACTCTATACACTCTGTCCTGACTCTAGTTTTTTTCTGTTTTAAAATGTTAGGTTATGAAAAGGTACAAATATGCACCTTTCCCTTGGGAAAGTAAAAAAGTCAAACTTGTTTAATTTACACATTTGGAGCTTGAGAACACTGCTGTGTCTGATGTGTGCACTTACATTTTTGTGCCTTCTACAATACAGTACAAAGAGTACCTGCACAGTGTTTTCCTTGTTTTTTTTTTGTTTGTTTGTTTTGTTTTGTTTTTTTGGATTTCATGCCCCAAACTCAGACTCAGCTCTAGTAGTCTCTAATAGCCAAATATTATTTGGAAGTAAAAAATATTGCAAGTTTATAAATCCAATATTTTCTTATTGTACAATAACTTTTTTTTTTTAAACGTAATGTAGCAATCAGCTACATGTTTCATGTAGCTTCATGTTTTTAGATATTGTCATTCACAAAGTCTTTCCATTCCTCAAGTGAGCTGAAGGTCAAGTTAACTCATCTGTTTCTCTGTTCTAAAGGGAACAACCTCAGATGTTTTTTCTATTAGTTTCCCTCCTCTTTATTCTCACCTTGTATGTGTGTGTGTGTGTGTGTGTGTTTGTGTGTGTGTGTGTGTGTGTGTGTAAACCGGTAGCTGACAAGAGTTAATTATTGATTAAACATGAGCTAGCCTCATGGAACAGCTAGGCGCTCCCGGAGGACGATGCAGAACACATGGGCCAGCAGAATGCCACACTGCCACAATTTCCCATGAGCCCATGGCCCGCAGAGACCACAGGGCCGCTAATGAGTTGTTTGCGGACCCTGAGAACACAGTGACGATAACCTCCGACCTCCAGCCACATCGTCAGGGGAGCATGAGGTGAGGAGAAGAAAACAGGGAGTGCAAACAGAAGAGGAGGTGGTGATGGTTGAGAGGAGGGGGTTGTTTAGGGCAAGCCACTGTGTTTTAGCTGGTGTTTTCTTGTTGGGAGTGTTTTGGCTCTTGTGTTAAACCCTTGTGGCCTGGAGTGCTGCGAGGATAACATGGTGCTTTGTCTCTGAGCACCGATCGATACTGCACTTGATGAAATGCACTCAATTTTTTCGTTGATAAACTGTAACTCTGTCATTGCGCATTAGTGTGTTGGTGTCCATTCACCGACTGGGACTCAAGGACATACTCAGGAACTGAGGTACACACACAGAAGGCAAGATGCACCACACACACACACACACACACACACACACACACACACACACACTAATCGCTATGATTAATGTTCCTCTTCTCAGAAGAAAAATAAACCAGTTTCTCTGGTGTGTCATATTGAGGCAAGGAGGAGAAACGGTTTATCATCCGTGTCACACGCCATACGTTCTTCAGTTTGCTCCCTCAAAGTGAAAGTTGGGTAAATATTTCACAGCATGAACTCCTTGCTTCATATAGTTCTTCTTGTAACCACCAAGCAAGCAGAGGAGTTCAGTGTCATCTTCATATTATAGAACAATAACAAAATTGTATGTAATTCTAAATCAGCTTGGTGAAAGGTCAAGCTTATACATTTCCCTCTTACATTCAAAAAGCCGTCCAAGCTGAAACACTCCTTACATATTCAGCATGAATGGGTTAGGGTATCTAACCATATCTACTGTAATGTGGGTAGATATAAGTAAATGCACCACCAAAAATGTGAATTCAGTATTTTTAAAGATAATGTTCATGTCTTGGCTGACAGGCTACGCTTTGGGCAAGGGTAAAATTGAGAAACTTTGATATTTTGCTGAGCTATTTCTTTGAGACTCAACAGTTCTCTGGAGGACTGTTTGAAACCAAGAGGTTGAATAATACATTGCTAAATGTCAAGTGCGTCCTACCCAAATCTTACAAAAAACATTTCTGCATAACCATCTAAAGCACAGAAGACATATGAGATGTTAATAATAATTGCAGTGACAGCCTGACGGGTGTGTATTTGTGTCTGGGGATGCGCCTATTCCATGCTGCGCCGTCTCCAGTGAGGAGAAAAACCCATCTAATTAACCCTCCTGGTACCACGTCATGTGATTAAATTAAAGTGGCCATCCAACCCCACCCCACCCTCCCCTTTGGGCCCGTCCTGTTGCAAACACTTCCAATAATCATTTGTTTTACTTTCCCATTTAAGCCTGTTTCAGCGCTCTGATGAGGAGATAATTACCCGGCCTGATCTCGCTTGCGCTTTCCGTACATCCAATGTTCATTAATAACAATAAAAGGTTGAGGGTTAAAAACTCATTTAATTGCCTTTATGTTAATGACATTATGAATAGCTGTGGCAGCGAAGATTCTAATTTTGTCCGGTGGTTCTGGCTCTCGGCCCCCTAGAGGGCTGCTCGTTTTGCCAGCATTACGAATGCACAGCTCTCTCCTCTCTCTCTCTCTCTCTCTCTCTTGCTCTGTGCGCTTGCAGGTGGGTGCCTGTGCAAAAGCAAAATTAATGTGCACAGCACTTTAGCTTCTGTGACTAACGCATGCTCTCCAGACTAGAATTATCATGAGAGTTGGACAGGGAATGAGTTTCACACACATACACACACTGGTTTAAAATGCACCTAAGGCCTAAGATGAAACAAACGCCTTCGCTCGGTGACAACTCGCACAAAGGAAGAGTTATGATGCACACTCACTCACTTGCTTTTAGTTTGCTTTGATACTTTACTCACACACACACACACATACATATACACAAACACACACACACACACACACACACACAGACTATTCAAACAGCGCTTTATTCTTTAATGTTAACAACGCTTTCACATTCCCCCTCACCTTCAGCAGCTCTGCTGACCAGCGACTTTCTAACAACTAAATTAGGAGCCTGCTCTGGAATAAGGATAATTCACATGCTTTTCAGGCCGAGTTCTTTTAGACATGAATATTGCAAGTGGTGATTTGAGTGGAGCTTTGGCCTTTTAACTTATTCAGATTCCTATTAGGCCAGGCATTGCGGCGAAGAGGGAAGGAGAGCTGCTATGACAGGATCATTCTCCAACTGAGGCTTGTCATTCAAGGCTGCACAGTACACAGATAGTACATAAATACACACACACACAACACACACATACACATACACACACACAAAGATATAT
>JBBPCZ010000115.1:8874153-8884634 GCA_037974445.1 Brycinus macrolepidotus | reverse complement strand
GTGTGGGTGTGTGTGTGTGTGTGTGTGTGTGTGTGTGTGTGTGTGTGTGTGTGTGTGTGTGTGTGTGAGAGAGAGAGGTGCATCGCAGTTGTGGAGCTCGCGGAAGGGACGCTTTGTGAGCGCGAGCGATTCAATCTGCCGCCCGCATTCAAATGAGCCGGAATATTAATTAGGCTCGTTATGACGGCGCTAATTAGGACGGAGAGGGGGGTTTAGGGGGATCAGAGTAGCACTTCCCATCAGACCACGGGACATTAAACTGGTTCTGTTTTTTTTTACTGCCTCCTGATTTTGAACTACTGTTGTTTAAAATCCATCTAGAAAAAAATAAAACTAAAATAAAAATAAAAAAAAACAAAAAACTAAAAGGGGTTTATTTGCAGAAATGCAGGCAAGAAGAAAGCCAAGCAGCCGAGCAAAAATGTCATTTACAATATTCCCCACCATCCTGGTTCCCTTGAGCTATTGAGAGTCATTGCTTTCACTCCAAAAGGCCCTGACACACACAATAACTATCAGCTCATCCCGGAGAGGGGGGCTGGAGCTCGAGCTGCTGCTCCTTCAACACACGTCCCACTCACTCACGTCAACATCTTCCCACTCTTCAGAAAATAAAATCCTAATCAGAATCATCACCATAAATAGAGCTCAGCTCCACTGCACAGTTTTCCTCACCTTTTTTCAATTTTTTTTTCACACATTTTATTTCAATTAAATAGCATTTAAAATTGTAGGCTGATTGTTATATAAGAAATATAAGCAAACATACCAATAAACAATAATCAGTGATAAATAAAACGACCTATCATAAGAATAATGCACTAATAAGAGATTTAACTGAAAATGTGCTGTTGTTGACTTTATAATGAAACCTGCCCTGCCATCCTCCTCCAGTAAATGAACGGCTAATTGTTAACGCGTGTTTTTTTTTTTTTTAAATACTATTTTAGACCGTTTAAGGCTCAGTGTGAGATTGCGGGGTGAATTTATGTCTCCAAAAAAAAGAGCATTCAGATTCGTCTGAGTGTCTCAGAGAGGCTCTCGGATTGGTGGGATGAGGGTCCTGTCACGATCCGGCCAATGAAGTGAGAGAAAGGGGGGAAAACACGAGGAGTGTGTTATAATAAAGGAGGGGAAAAAAACACGTACACACACACACACACACACACACTCATACAGGCGCGCGCACTTACACGCCGGTCCGTGACGTCACCGGAGGAAGTCATCGGCGAGCCACACTGGAAAGGATTTTACAAGCAAAAAAAAGGAGAGAGAGAAAGAGAGTGTGTGTGAGAGAGAGAGTGATGTCGAGGAGTTTAGAGCCCCTGCGAAAAGCGCAAGTTTGAGAGAGAGAAAAAAGTTCAATGAGCAGAACAACAACAACAACCAACAACAACAACACAAAAAGAGAGAGAGAGAGAGAGAAAGAGAAAAAATCAGGGACGTTGGAGCTTTAACACACACCGCGCCGGGGTCCCCGTTTCACACTGAATGAAGGAACCCCTTGGAGCGGTCCTCAGTGTCTGAAGGATTTTTCTGCTCGGTTCTGAAATGCTCGCGCGCTCCTCTCGCCGGCCTCCGCGCGGTGCGTAATTTGGCGACCGTTTTTGCTTTTTTTACGCGCCGTTTGGTTTCGTGTCTGTGTCTGTGTGTGTTATTTGTTTATATATATTTTTTTATTTATTTAATTTTTTCCCCTCATTTTGATCCAAATGGAGGAAAAAGTTGTGATGAGAGCCCCTTAATCGTCACCGCGCGACCACCATGGAGGGATCGAGCGGGTCCAGTTTCGGAATAGACACTATTCTGTCCGCGTCCGCCCCCTGCAGCTCCGCGCTCATGAACGGAGAGTTCCGAGCGGATTACAGAGGACAGGCCACTCCGTCCCCCTGCTCGGAGGTGGACACGGTGGGCACTGCGCCCTCCTCGCCCATCTCGGTCACGGCGGAGCCCCCCGAGCCGCACGGGCTCCTCCAGGACGGCCTTCATCACCTCCACCACCAGCACCATCAGCACCACCACCATCATCATCCTCACCGCCAGCTCTCCCCTCAGCCGCAGGCCCCCCGGACCGCCACCTCCTCCTTCCTCATCAAGGACATCCTGGGCGACGGCAAGCCCCTGGCCGCGTGCGCGCCGTACAGCACGAGCGCCGCGGCGCCCTCCCCGCACCAGCACGCGCCTAAGGCGGAGGGGGGCGGACCCGGAGCCCCCGGAGGAGCCGGAGGAGCCGCGGACCCTTTCAGGAGCAAAGCGGAGCAGGAGGAGAACAGGAGCAAAGCGGAGAAAAGAGAGGAGGCGCTGGGAGAGGGCAAGTGCAACGGTGAGAGACTGGCCTTCCAAACACCAGTCCTTTTGAAAAAATAATAATAATTAAAAAAACAAAAAAAACAAAAAAACGATCATAATCAGAATCTGGGTCGGTCAGACTCACCCTGCGAGTTTCAGCCAGGAGGACTTTTTAAATTTTAAAGTGTAGCTCGAAAAACAGATTTGACGTTCTCACGAAAGATGATCATAATCAGAGTCTGGGTCGGTCAGATTTACCGTGCGAGTTTTAGTCTGAAGACATTTAAATTAGAGTTCGAAAAAAATAGATTCTGCCTTCTCATTATTTTCGTTCACAATCGTAAGGCAGATTTTTACTTCTCTCTGTGGATCTTTAAGTTTGAGGTTTTAAATGGTTAAAAGTAATTCTTTAAAAAAAAAAATGAAGTTAAATATTTGTCTTCGCTTTCTCTATTTTATCAGGTAAGAGTGCAGTTCCTGCACAGCTTTAACTACAGCGACAGCTTCAGGTTAAAATACATACATATAATAAATGTGATTTTAAAAAGTCGTTTTAAAAGAGATTATTTTTCGTTTGGCTTCGTTTATTTACCACTTTTGTTAAGCGTTTCCTCACCGTGATCTTTATATAACAACAGTCTGGGTTTGTGTTGGTGTTGCAGTTCCTCTAAAATGTAAGTCTGGGGTTTAAAAATAGCGGTGTTAAGACGAACAGAAGACAAACATTACATATAATCAAACAAACACTTTTTAAAGACTGAAAGACTAAAAGAGCCCCATTTCATGACGGTTTGTAAAAAGTTATTTATTACTTTACTGTCCTCATCACTTTCCTCCACTCCAGGCTTCAGATTCCGTTCAGATTCACCATAAAATGTCTGTTTGTGTTTCAATGCACTCAACATTTAAGACCCTCAACTTACTGCCTTTATAAAACTAAACATTTTTGCACAGGCCTGCTTTAAAAAAATTAAATCCAATGAATTAATTGCTTTAAAACGAAAAATATTTGTCAGTGTAGAGACAGCACAGGCCTGATCGTTTTACTTTAACAACACAGAGATCCAACAAAATATCAAAACATTTAAAAGCGGCGCAAAACTTTTAACATTTTATAACTATGTTATAAAAATCAAATGTTGACCAATAAATATACAGAAATATATAATACAGAATCAAATATTTTGAATGGTTACTTAAGAAGTGCACTCATTTGAAAAATAACTTTGCTAAAGATAACCCATAATATTATGTATTAATATACACACAATGTTAAATAATAATAATAATAATAATAATAATAATAATGATAATAATAATAATAATAATAATAATAATAATAATAATATGTATATAAAAATAATAATAAAGAACAATTATAATAATTAGAAGAAGAAGAATAAATAACAGTTATAATAATTAGAAGAAGAATAAATAACAGTTATAATAAGAAGAATACAATAAATCAATTAGAAACGTAATTGATATTATTATTACAGTAACGCGTTTTCCCAGTTTCTTGTCTATCTTAAAGTATTCTCCGTTTCCTGACACATTAGAAATCAGAGGTGATGTGAATCAGCCTCTTTGTGTTTTATCTCGGTGTTTTAGCTGTAAGACTGAAACCACGCTGTCACTGAGCTCGCTCTGATATTAGCATAACAGATGTAAAGCCTGCTGAAGTTGCCCCGGTGCTGCAGCCTCCCTAGTGGGGCAATTAGAGAGATTATTGTTCTTCCTAGAGGGGGGATCATGGAGCGCCACAAAAACACTGCTACAAATAGAGATGGATTCCACTATCGATTCTATACTTTTTCTTTCTTTTTTTATTCTGCCGTCGTTGTTTCTTTCTGTCTTTTTTATGTCAGTAGAAATTTTTATATTTTTGTTTCTCGGTGACAGTTTATTTACTGCCAGTCTTCAGTCTGGTGCCGGTTTTCCTCCTTTTTCCTGTCAGAAATATTTAATTTGAGCTCACAATAATTAGTTCTTCCATCACACTTCATTCTTTTCTTTCATTTATTGCGGTACTACATTTTAGATAATTATAAGTAACCGTTATACACGACTTTTTAGACAATTATAAGTAACCGTTATACAAGACATTTAAAATAATTAACCGTTTTGCTTTGTGAGAATAAGAAGTCCCGGATACTAAAAATGTCTGTGTCTGTGCCTGTAATATTGTGAATGATATTTCTTAAGAGCAGAAATGTTGAAGATATTCTGGGCTGAATGTGGTTTTTGGTTTCTCCTGTTTCAGGGACTAAAGAGGAGGGGGACAGGGAGATCTCGAGCTCCAGAGACAGCCCCCCGGTGCGCACTAAGAAGCCCCGGAAAGCGCGCACGGCCTTCTCGGACCATCAGCTGAACCAGCTGGAGCGCAGCTTCGAGCGGCAAAAGTACCTGAGCGTGCAGGACCGCATGGACCTCGCGGCGGCTCTCAACCTCACAGACACGCAGGTCAAAACCTGGTACCAGAACAGACGGTGAGACCCTCAGAGCCCTTCACTCACACCTCACACAGCACGGGGCGATACAGTAATAATAATAAAAAAAATCAGTATAGATACAATAGGGATCCTACGCACTGAGTGCTTGGACCCCTAATAATAATAATAATAATAATAATAATAATAATAATAATGCCACTGCTACTACTAATAATAATAACGAGTCATGAATGAGACGAAGTTGGTGCATGAACCAAATTTCTGATTTTGAAATCTGAGCTGTAGTTTGGACGCGTTTGTAAAGTTTGTGATAGAGCGCAGTTTTAATTTTCTTTTTAGATGATCATTTCATCACTAGATATTACATTAATGTATTTAGTCAAAAACTAAACTATGTCACGTGCAATTTCAATACGTTGATTTAAGCTTGAAAGAACAGAAATGTCGAGCTTATTTAAAAATTTATTTTAAAAACTGCAAATAAAACAGCCGTAAATGTTACAAAAATAATTACTTTTAGTCCCAAACTTTTATCTCTCTCTCTCTCTCTCTCTCTCACACACACACACACACACACACGCGCGCGCGCGCGCGCAAACACACATTTTTAAATAAATAATTTATTGCAGTCTAACACCAAACAGTTTATTTAATACCAAACTGCTCTCCTCCTTTATCGTCATAAATTTTCACCGAAATGTTTTTTTTTATTAATTTATTTTTATGTATTTATTTATTTATTTGTTTGTTTTATTTATTAAGAAAAACTTTTGTCGTGTAAGGGAGACAAATTAGCCCAACTCCAGTTAATCAATAGGTAATCAATAATCAATGACGAACGCATTTGTCTGTTCTCTGAGCTCGTGATATTTGTTTTAATCCTCATCCTGCACTTCAGGACCATTTTAGACGAACATGAACGAATCTGACGAGGGCTTTATTATTTCATCAGTCAATAATCAATACTAATTAAACCTTACTGATGAAATTACGCGTCAGACCCCTCATCTTATCGGGGGGGACAATCAGGTCGCTTCTCGGGGTCGCGCGGAAACTGAAGAGGTCAGAGAGAGTCAGAGCCGCGCGGGCTGTCTTAGTCTGACTGTGTTCATCTGACTGTATTGATGTGACTGCATCATTCTGACTGTATTAATTGGACTGTGTTCATCTGACTGTTTTACTGTATGAATTAATTTTTATTGATTGGTTAATCTGTGTTACTCTGACTGTATTAATCAAGCAGTGTTAATCAGACTATGTTAATCTGTCTGTAGTAATCTGACTGCGTTAATCTGACTGTATTAATCAGACTGTATTAATCAGACTGGGTT
Organism: Brycinus macrolepidotus; assembly: GCA_037974445.1. Lineage (NCBI taxonomy): Eukaryota > Metazoa > Chordata > Actinopteri > Characiformes > Alestidae > Brycinus > Brycinus macrolepidotus. Next base: position 8,878,561 of record JBBPCZ010000115.1, on the reverse strand, counting down.
AATCAGACTGTATTGATCTGACTGTATTAATCAGACTATGTTGATCGGAATGTATTAATCAGACGGTGTTTAACTGACTGTGTTAATCCGACTGTATTAATGTGGCAGTGTCAATCTAACTGTATTGATCAGACCGTATTAATCAGACCATGTTAATCTGACTGTATTAATCAGACTCTATTAATCAGTGTTAATCAGACAATGTTAATCAAACTGTATTAATCTGACTGTGTTTATATGACAGTGTTAATCTGACTGTATTAATCGGACTATGTTAATCCGACTGTATTATTCTGACTGTATAAATCTGACTGTGTTAATCAGACTGTGTTAATCAGACTGTGTTTTTTCCCGCAGGACTAAGTGGAAGAGGCAGACGGCGGTGGGTTTGGAGCTGCTCGCGGAGGCTGGAAGTTACTCGGCGCTGCAGCGGATGTTCCCGTCGCCCTATTTCTACCCCCCGGGTCTGCTCGGGGGAGTGGACGGCAGCACGGCGGCGGCGGCTGCGGCCGCTATGTACAGCAGCATGTACCGGAGCCCCAGCGCCCCCCACCCCGCGCTCCACAGACCACCGCTCGTGCCGCGCGTGCTCATCCACGGGCTCGGGGCGGGGGGGCAGCCAGCCCTCAACCCACTAGGGACCCAACACCCCCGGTAAAAATGACCCAGGGGCGGCGGAGGGAAGTTTATAACAACAATAATACAAAAAATAACAGTTTAATCAATGAACACAGACACTGAGAGACTGTGGGAGGAAGCGAGGGATGAAGAGGACGATCTTCTTTTCCGCAAGAGACAATTTGAAAGACTGCTTTATTGTAAAAGAAGAAGAAGAAGAAGATGACGATGATGAAGAAAAAAAGTATTATTTAATATGGAGCAGTTTGAGAGAACTGCACTGAAGGGACTGATCACGTGACGGACTGTTTGTTTGTTTGGGTTTCCTTTTTGTTTTCTTTTGTACAAATACACTTATACTAGTAAATAAACTTTTAAAAAAAGTTTATTAGACGGAAAGAAAGGGTTGAATAAAGACAGAATGAATAAGAAAATGAGCAAAAAATGGGACGTGAGACGGTTTGTGTTAAAAGCAGGCGCAGGAACTAACAATTATTAACAATTATTAACAAGTATTAACATTTTATTCAATAACGCAGGTCAGTTCAATCAGAAGCTCCTTCATGGCCCGCGAGACTCTTCTCTTCAGCCTTTTAATAACAGAGTCCAGTAAACCAGCAAAATAAAGCATTCAGTTATATTAATAAAAAATATATTCTAATAATTTATATCAGTTTATAAAATAAGAGCGCAAGCTGGAACGCGCGCGCCACGCCAACGGCCCAGAAACACTGACGGCGCGAGCGGTTTAGAACCACAAAAACATTCCTCGCACCGGTTCTGGACGGCGTCACGTGAACACACGCTACAGTGGTGGAATGCTTGCCAGGTTTGGAACGCGCGAGCCTCGTGAACGCGCCGGTTCTAGAACGCGCACTGCTTGTGATGACCAGCTCGCGAGATCCAGAGCACGAACACAATAATAATAATAATAATAATAATAATAATAATAATAATAATAATAATAATAATAATAATAATAAAATAGGACAGCGTTTCTCCAGGCTGAGTTTGGATAAATGTTTTTCTCTTTTCAGCACTGTGATGAACCTCTCAGCGTTCAGTCCAGCCTTCAGGATGTTCGTTTTTAGTCTAGATGATGTTCATAAGCGATCAGTATTTTATTAGTTGTGGTGCAAAGTGGTGGTGTTTATTAGGGTTTGCTGTGGCTGTTGAGAAAGATGTAAGTGGGCTCCTGCACACTGAAAATGAAAAACAAAGGTGCGCACGCGCCACAAAACGACGTGAATCATGAAATGATCAGTAACAAACTCCTGCTTTTAATTTCCACACACAACAGCCCAGCAGAAGCGCTTCTCCACATGGGCCACTTGGACACGCCGCGCCCACCACTGTATTTTAATTTCAGAACTACAGATTCAAATGAGTTCATTTATTTACTTATTTGTTTAAGTATTTGTTCTAAGGGGTGGTCTTGTCCCCTCCAGAAGGACAGCAGACCCCTCTGGCCTCCGCCACCGCCTCTTCCTTCACTGTTAAATTCCTCCTCAGACTCTGTTGACCTCTGGCAGAGTCAGAAACGGAAGGGGAACCTACAACACATCGATTTAGAATTAGATCATGCATGCCTTCAATAAAACAGATCCAGGCGCAAATAAATCCGATCGGTGGTGAGAATTTGCACAGAAACTGCGCCATTTTCGCGCCCGAACATCACAAGCAGCCTAATTAGGGCTCACATGTATAACATAGGCTACAGGCCCTCGGGCTAACTTTGATTTTTTTTCTCTCTCTTTGCACCACCACTAAGGACAAATATTTTACCGTAGGGGAAACAGAACTGCAACAAAAGAGTCGAGTCGCAGGGCTAAAATTAATATTATTAATAACACCACCGTGCATCAGCTGTTATCACAGCGGTTACTCTTTTAATCTTACACTGTGTAATAGCTTTACACTTTTGCACATTTTACAGCAATTGCTGCCATAAAATACAAAAAAGGATCGTATTTTTCAGCAACAGTGGAATGCGTTTATAAAACAAAACAGCGAGGATTTATTTGAATTTCCTATAAAATGAGGCTTCCCATATGGTGGCAAATACTTCAACACCAACAGAACTACAGCTAAAACCACTGAGGATTCTTTTTTATTATTATTATTAATTTTTATATAATGGTAAGAATACAAACGGACTGTCAAATAATCCCCAGCCTTTTCAGGCCGGAACGGAGGACAGTTTATAAAAGTTGCAGTCCCACTGGAGAGGTTAAAATATTATTATATCTGTTTATCTCCTCTAGGTTAGAGGTCACATCAGATTCTGCTATAAAGACCCCCCAAGAGCAAAAGGTAATTACAACGCTTAATTGAAAGAAAAGAAAAAAATGCCCAGTTAAATAATTCTCATGATTGCAGCAAACACAGAATGACAAATCAAATTAAATTTCAGTTCCAGGTTGATGCCAATAGGCAGGTCATTCCTGTTTCTACTCTGCACTTTTAACCCTCAATGGGCCAAAATGATTTTTTTTTACTTTTGACAATAACTTTAAAGTTCCATTTAACTTCAGGCTGAATTTAAATTGAAGGCCAAAGAGGAGTAAGGAAACGAAAAGAGGTTCATACTTCACACAAACACACACTTATAAGAGACACACACATTAGCCAGTTTTAGAGAACCCTGTGTTTGCCTCCAGGAACCCATGTAGGCTTCTGTAATTGCCACAGTTTCCCAACTGATGTAATAGTGGGGATGTCTTAGTTATTCCCCTAATGAGGGAAATGTGCTCATTAGCACGGGATCTGCTCTCACTTTCTACTGCATTTTGTCTGGTAGGCTCTTTTAAAGGACAGGGCTCCGTCTAGCTAAAATGAAAAAGCAGGTGGCCTAGGGGGTCACTGGACGAAATCTGGGGGGTGATCACTTTTGTTGAGGTCGGGCAACATCAAGACACCGGGGCAAGAGAACACACTTCCCCACAAACAGCACTGAGCATCTGGGCATCCTTTTAATGATGGGCGATGGGGTCCCTAATCTGGTCCCCGGTGAGGGCGAGGTGTCGGAGTGTTGAGTCTGAGGACCGCAGCCGCCAGGGTGATCTTTCTCGAGAGCTGCCGGTGTTGGAGGAACGGCTCCATCAAGGTTAGATTAGCAGCACATGTGAATTGGGATTTTTGCAAAAAGGCCCTGATGCCTGCCAAGCGTGGCAGTAAAGTAAGCCTATGCTTGCATATATTTCTGGCACGCAATTACTGCTAAAAGTGTGAAACTGCCTAATATGTCGAGCATATTTATCAGAAAACGATAATTACAGTGACCATCTGCCAGTACTGGTGCATGTTTAAAAGACATACCGATCCTACACCTCCTTCATCTCACTCAAATAGCCCTAAAAAGCCTTTTTTTAAACTCTGGTCCTCCTCATCATTAAACGAACAGCACGACTGATGAAGTTTCTAATTTCTCACAACCAACTGTTGCTCAAACAGGATCAGCTCAGCTAAAAATATTGACAGAACAGAAAACAAAGTTCAGTAATTCTTTTGGAATGTGTGACTGCAGCTTTTAAATGAGAGGAAGAAATTTTCTTGGGAGGCCAAATATTCTGTCTTTGGTGGTGCACTGGGTTAACATGCACTGGCAACTATAGTAATTATGATTATACTGTTTTTATAATTGCACAAAACACGCATACCACATCCTTGCTTTAGCTAAAATTACTAGGCCTCACTATTTTCAGTTCAAACACTGGAAGTCCCCGTTATCTCACCTCTAAACGAGGAGCTAAATTAATGTGTGTGTGAGTGTGTGTATCCCTGTCTCTCT
>JBBPCZ010000115.1:8849824-8874053 GCA_037974445.1 Brycinus macrolepidotus | reverse complement strand
ATATTGTTCTTGTGTCTCTTGTGTCTTTGTGTGTTGTGGCAGTCATCACATAAGCAATTTCCTCCGGGATCAATAAAATTTTCTGATTCTGATTCTGATAAAATATAGGACACGGGCCCTTTACTATTGTGGTGAGGAATACAGCCCTAAAATACAGGAAAATAAAAAAATCATAATATAACAATCAATTCTCATTATCAAAGGGGACCACTCGACATCGCGGGCACATATGAACAGTTTCACCTCTCTTTTGGAAAGCAGACACCTCACATTAGCGAGACACTCAGACTTGCATGATTAAAAGGCTTCATTACGGAAAGGAAGGGTTAGAAAAGACCTGACTTCCTCCCATTAGCTTTCAAATCTGACTCGCTTCAGTCCAAGCACAGCCGCTGCCTGCCTGGATCAATAACCTGCCGTGCTGCGGCGGCACCCGGTGACGTAACGTTCAGAGGAGCCTCAATCACAATGTTATTTTAATTAGATTATACTCATACACACACTCACATACACACACACACACACACACACACACATACATATACATACACTCACTCACACTCACATACATATACACACACTCCCACACTAAAACACACATACACACATACACTCACTCACACACACACTCACATACTCATACACACACACACTCACATACACACACACACACATACATACACACACTCACATACATATACATACAATCGCTCATACACACACTCACATACACACACACACACACACACACACACACACACACACACATATATATATCACTCCAGTCATCAAAGCATTCATTAAATCATATTACTGTAGACATAGCAGGACTGATTTGTAATAGGTCAGTCCTGCCCCTGACCGAATTGAATATGAAGCAAACTATGCAAAGTGCACATACACACAGTAGTGTAAAATGATAAGGAGTCCCAAGAATCTTTGCTGCATCCAGCAGGTTTCTTTGCTGCATCCAGCAGGTCACTGTGGCTGCCAGATCGCGAGCTGAAGTCTTGATCTAATTCCTGCTTTGTGTTGTAAATGAATAGCCATTGCTACCAAGCCTGCACTACCAAAGGCTTCTGAAACAAATGTGCACCACAATAAACTAGAGGTGGGCAATATGACAATATTATATCACTATCGTGATAAATTGTTTTTATGCTTTTTTTGAATATATCATGAATATAAGCATTAGAAGAATGCAAATCTGTGCTTCATTATAAAGAGTGGATAAATATTCAGGTTTAACTGGATCTAGTTTAGCATAGCTGTGTTTGAATACAAATTCCTGTACTCAGACTTATAGCAGTTTTTAATCTAACACATTTTGTCTGCGTCAAAATATAGTGATAGGTATCGTATACCATGAAAATATCCTGAAACACTGTGATCTAATCGTTTTTTTTATATTGCCCACCCCTACAATCAACCATTGTTTTAAGATGGGTCTCAAACAGAGGCAGACAAATTGTATCGTATTAGTCATAGATCTGACATGGTGTCACCTCCATTATAATACGTTTACCTCAAAAGCAGAAAAAGGGAATGGAGACAGGCACTCAACACAAGTAATTTGATAAACTTTTTAAAATCTAGTTTAGCTGAACAACTAATTTGCATCTTGAACACCGTTGTGTGCTTCTTGAAGAAGACAGTCATCACGGAGAGGTTTCCTAATAAAACCACATTTATTAATGATTTGCTCACAAAGATAGTCTGGTTCAACCACTGAATTCAACAGACAGATCGATAGTTACTTCTCTTATATATACAAATTTAATGTATGTGGATGTGTTAACTTATTCAAAATGCTCAAATACCCAATACACAATCCTAACCCAATGTTTTGAGCAGTCTTAAAATACTGATGTACCAGATTTCATCATATACATATAAATGCAAATTAATCTAGACTGAGGCAACTTAATAACTCATGATAAGCCGCATGGACTACTTTCTCAAAAGAAGATATTAAAACCTTATATAATCCATAAATATTCCAAAAAACAACCCTATATCAGTCAGACCATCCTAATAATCTTTTAAATGAATTACTATCAGTAGCAACTCATAAATAATCATTACAAGAAAGCATAAATGTTTTTTTTGAGTGCCATTTAAGTCAACTTTTTTTTGTTCCAAATGAATGATGTATTATGGGCACAAAGGGCTGATGATGCATGAGGTGTCATTACTCAGAACTGCACATTTCTGTATCTTTGATGAATCTGCCAAGTGTGTCAAGTTGGTGCTAAATCTACAAAACAAAACTGGAACTGGAGCAGTACAATAACCATCATTTCCCACAGTTTATTTACCCAGTCCTGCCCTGCAGATTTTGGTATTTTCTATGCTCCAAAGCACCAACGTCCACCAAGGAAAGGCTTGTTAATTTGTAAGTTGGGTCAAGTATGTTGTGGGGAGGGAAAACATTAAAATATGCAGAAATGGAGCCCAGGACAAGGTTTGGGAACTTCTGGTATACAAGAACCACTTTTGGTTACCTAAAGAACCTTTCAGTGAATGTTTTTTTAGAAAACCATTTTTGCAAATGAGATGTGTGAAGAATTGCTTTTAAAGTGCAAAGAACCTCTGCAAAATGTAAATGTTCAAAAAAAAACCTTAAAAAGTTAAAGAATGTGAAGGTTATGTAAAAGGTGCTTGAACATGTTTTTTAGAGAACCAAAAAGCAGTTCTTCTATGGCAGTGCTCAAAGAACCATTTGTGGCACTTTTTAAAAAGAGATGGATACATTCAGACATAAGCATTGATACATTTTCCCAAGATATTGACCAAGTAATAACATCATTTCAGTTATGAATGATTGTTTGTATGGACATAGTGACACTGGTAACAAGTGATAGGCATTGGTAAGTGACTGGTCCACCATCCTCTGAAACAGCAATGGGTCAAAATGTAAGGAAAAATAATACAAGCAAATGAGTTCATAATTATAAATGTCATCAATAGATGTACAGCAATTATATATGTTTACTGCACAGGTGTTGACACTGAAAAGTGGCCCCTGTGAAATGAAAGTTAACCAGATGACACAGGTTAACTCTTTTTTTTCCCTGAATCCCCCGTTCCCTCCACCACACAGTCCTGCCAGGTATGTGGAAGGAAAACTTTGTCACAGTGTCCTGAGCCATCATTTCATCAACTTCCCCTGTCTATTTGGCTACAGTCATCTTCCTGCTTCCATCCTGACACTCAAGCTCGTCCGTGACATCTCTGCTGAATGATGCATTAGCCGAGTGCTATCATGGTTTAAACGCTCTCATCATTTCAGCAAATCCAGCCTTTTCCCCTTCTCCTTTTTCTGCTCAAGTGATGGGACAGCTTGATGGCGGAGAAGTTATGCTGGCTTTCAAGTTTCAAACCAAGCACCGTCACAGCACGTGCGGCCACATGAAGGAAAGGGTGGGGGTAGGGGGGAGCCAAGGGAAAAAAAAAACTCTGTCAGCAGCAATGTCAAAAGCCTCAATTTTTACCAAGCAATTAGAGGTTTCATCATCACCGAGAGGTGTCAGCATTCATTACGCCTCAACAACAGCTAATTGCTTCAAGGTTAAAATTACAGATCTGACAGCATTATATTTTAAGTGACAGACTCCAGTTCTGTGGTGCTTTAGACACAGAGAAAGAGAGAGCAGGAGAGAGAGAGAGAGAGAGAGAGAGAGGGAGAGAGAGAGAGGGAGAGAGAGAGAGAGAGAGACATGCAGAGAGACATGGGGGCCACATTCCATTTAAAACACTGCATTAAAATGTGATCAGTTATTAAGCACTGCTTCCATTGAAATAAACTGAATACTTAAAGCTGGAGTGTTCTGGTGGTGTTCATTCATACTCTTAATTGTTTTTGGAGCCCAAATAGCCTTTAAATGCAGAAAAAGTATTACAAATTAATTTCTAGAGGCCTGAGCTAATTGTTGAATAGACTTTGCACCCTCAAGATTCAGCACAGTTAAGCTGGTCAGCACCTTTGCCTGCTTGCCATATCGCTGCTACAAGCAGCATGAAAGTCACCGGCGCACTGAGCGGGTTTTTCTGTCTTTCTCTCTTTTTTGCAGCCTAGGTTTGGCTTTTGCCCACAGTCATTAAGCAAGCCTAGGTGTGTATGAACTCCACTTCAAATTAGAGCCCCGTGCGGAGGGAGAAATTGAGCGTTTTTGAGTGAAATGAATTATAGATTGGCACATTCACGCTGGGGAGCGGCTGGAGTCATTTCTTTCAAGTGAGCAGTTGTTTACCCTTCGCTTTTTTCCCTCTTCTTAAAGTGGAATACCTGATCCTTTGAACTGATTGTTTGTTTAACCGCTGTTGGGAACGCAGAATCCCTGAGGTCTGAGCAAGTGTTGATCTAAGATAGGATTTAAAATCGTCTAATGAGGAACTCTTTGGATAATTAGCGCAGGCAGAAATGCTTGTGGATAATTTGAGTACTTCACCACACAGTTCAGGGGAGGGAGGAGGGAAAAGAGGTTGGGGGTGGGGTGGAGGAAGAACAGAGAGAGATGAAGAAAGAGGGAGAGGTGGGGGGGAGCAGGGTTAATGAAAATTATCACATCAACTTGGTCTCTACCTTTTGGTGTTATCCTTTGTTCTGTTCTGACTGCGTCATTAGGAGAGCAATAGAACAATTAGCTGTGTGGTTCATGGAGGGGCTAGGGCCCAGCGGTAGAGAGCTGCTGGGCTGGGTTCAGCTCCGCAGTGGTAATTAGACACTTGGAAGTGTCGGTCTGCGAGGTCCGTCAGGAAATGAGACGGTGGCACCGTACCTCCAGGGAAATGACAGCCCATCCCTTGCCGTACCCAAACCGCGAGCCGCGGGAGACCACAAACAAGAGCTGTGCCCAGTTTAGACAATCATACAAGTTCTGACTGGCTCTCTGCAGAAGAGAAGCAATTTGGTGGTGGGTGTTTTCCATGATCGATATGTTCTGGGCTGGCCTGAGACACCGAATGGGATTTTCATTTTGCATGAAATTCCAATTGACCACAAACACACAGCCATTCCACTTCCCCAAACCAGCATTTGCATTAGCATGTGACTCCAGGCTTGATCACGCCACTGATTTGTGTTCCTCGAGAGCTAAGTAAGTGCACCATAACCTCCCATCAGATTGTACAACGACACTGTGCGAGAGGGAGCCCACATAGCTTATCTCCTGCTTTCCACCACCTTGTTTGTTGTTGTTTTTTTCACCATTCCTACCTCCCTCCCTCGGCTGACAGAGTGGAGCGAGGAGTGCTCATGCCATGTCAGAGTTAATTACATTTTTAAATTGAGGTTGTCTTTGGGCCAGCTGCTGGGGAAGAGTGACAAAGCTAGGCTATTAAGTGCACGGAGGGTGTGAAGAAATGGGGCTGAGACGAGTTAGCGGATACCTGTGAGGTACAAGCTCAGGCTTGCTGCATGGCAGAGATGTGATTAGGAGCTGGCGTTAAGCATCAGCAGGTCCTCCTCCAGTCCTCTTCATCGCACTGGAGATCCAGCTAGAAAACAAGTTGTTGATTGGTGCTGAATTGTCAGCTGTTTTTCATGACATGCAACTTCCCAGGCCTGCGAGTCCTGGCAACCGCGCCTGGGCCTATTTATATCAGCTCTTCACACCTGCTACACAGGCAACTGAGGTGGTAGGAAAGGTAAGAAAGCACTACTACAAGTTTGTTGGTGACAGTGGATCCTCTTGTTATTTCAGCCCAGGGTTCATCCAGTGCTGGGTTTCTCACTGGATGTGGCAACAAGCCTATTCAATAAGCCTCTCACCATCAGTGGAGGGCATTGTTTTTTCCTTGTAACCCGTAGCTGGTAGACGTCGGCCTCTGAGTTTTCAGGAGCAGCTAAACAAAACTGACCGAGTCTCTCCCAGGACTACAGGGATGCTCTTTTTAACCAAGTTATTTTTCGTCATGGCTTCACAAAGGAACTGGCCCCCTTAGCTGAAACGATTTGCAGTTCACAATGCGTCAGCTTAACCAGTCAGGTCAGGTCAAGTTGAGCCACACAATGGATTCAAGTCTCTCACCCAAGACTGCTCTAAACCAACTCCCCCTCAGCACCACGAAACAGTGTTACACATACAAAGAGCCACGCTCAATGAGGACACACACTACTTAACACATTCCAGGAATGGAGAAAAGTAAGACCATTAATAGAACTCTCCAAATTCTAATATGAAAAATTAGGCAAAGGCTTGGGTTTTGCCCACAATTTTCTTATGCATCAAAAAAGACTACTGGGGATAAAAAGACTATTCTTGAGAACATTCCCATAAATTCCATTTTCATTTTCTAGGATCAATGTAAATATTGTAGTAGTGATACTTAAATCTGCATCCTTTAAGTTTTGTAATTTTCTCCAGTAAATGAATATATAGGTGGACTTGTTTGTGTCCACTATAACTGTGCTAAACTAAACTTAGAAACATTTATAAACTAAAGGACAATAGCAAAAACAACAGTAGAAAAACTCTTTGGGCTAAAGTAGGGCTAACTCGGGCAGAAAATACTCTAATACAAACTGTTTCTAAATAAAATTATAAAGTATGAAAAAAAAAACCTGGCAATTTCAGTGAATGCCCCTCAGGCCTAAACTGATTTGTCCTTCAGTGCTTTAAATGAGAAATAGCAATGAGCAATGAGACGGCTGGGCCCTTCCTACTGAACAACAGAGACTTTCAAACAACAACGGCTTCACTAAAAGCTACAAAAGAGCCTGCATGTTTCCCATGCTCTCTGTTAGACTCTGAGCTCGTCCCAAGGTGGCTGCAGCACTGGTGGCAATTCCTTTTTGGGACTTCAGTGTAAAGCCTACCTGTAAACCAAGAGCAGAGGATAGCACAGCAATAATCACCAAAATGAAACAACATATGGTTCCATATTTTACTATTTACACAGCAGTGGGATCATTTGGGGCTATTATGTACAGCAAGAAGATTATGTAGCTAACACCTTTTTTTAATGTATTATCTATAGGTCTTTGTTTGTCCAAGTATTTAACAAATTACTTACCATTTATGCACTCTTTTTTATTTATAGGCTTTGCAGCCTTAGATCCCATAAAACATTTGTAATCCTGACTCATAAGCCATTAACAAATCTCACAAATGTACTGCCCCTAACAAATCCAGTGTAGTAATGTTGTAAACTACTTTTAAAACAGCAGTGAGTGTGTTTTTGACTGTAAAGACACTGCAACGTTTTTTTATAAATTTTTGAGATCTTTATTAGAAGAAAAGAGCTTGAAGATAACTATCATTTTTTAGTTTGTGATCTGAAATTTCTTAGTTATTCACAATTTAACTCAGTAATATTGGTTTATTGTATAATTGGCAAGTTCTCCAAAAAACTGGCAAGGGGGCCTTAGAGGGGAAAATGGTACGGTTCATGGTACGTCAGATTGCAATGGCAGTATATTCACATAAACTTTTCCATCTTCATCAACATCCAATATCTTTACCTCTTTAGAACAATATCTTAGTTGGACATAATTCAGTAATTAATTAGAAACAACCCAGCTACTATAAATACAAGACTCTCTTTCCTTCACTTTGCATTAGCGTAGTGCTATATTTAACAATACACTAGAATTAATTTATATAGTACTAATTATCTTTTGCTGGCATAATATCCTGGAAACTGCAAGTTAACCTAAAATAATTTGAGATAATTATGAGATTATATGCACTGTATTATGTCCATGCTGAGAGACCACACAGTAAAACCCATTCGAGTGGTTCAAAGCATCAAGTGAGAGGCACTGCTTCTGCACTTTTATTTAATTTTATTGTTAGCAATCATCCAGAATATTAATGCCTGACTGTATTTGTTCATATGCCAACTCTTGCAAACAAGTATTTTGTCATGTTTTTTAAATAATTGTGTTGATCGATTTTGTTCATATGAATGCGATGATAAACCATACTGGATTTAATCATTAGACCTGTTCGTCCGAGTGAAAGTCCTCCAACCTCTGGTTAAACATGAATAAATATCCTTTTTAATCTTTCTAGTCCTAGACCTCTTCATCCCGGAGTTAGATCACTACTGGCGCACTCTTTGGATAAAAGGTTAGGAGCTGCCCTCAGAGTCAGGGAAAAAGATTATTAAGATGAAATCACCTTTGCACCTTCCAAGCATGGAAGTCCTTCTACTCACACTCTCGCGTAAGATTAGCTGTTAGGTTTGGGTGCTATGGGGTTTTTGGTGTCCATATAATCCAATAATATTCCAGTGCTGGAGATAATGTTTATTTAAACAGCAAATCAAGTCAGCCTCGCCACATACGGATGCATTCAACTTGACTATAGCCAATTTAAATGTGATATAGGAGCGGAAATCAATCCAACATCATGATGAATCAGTGCGCAGTGCTGTCTGCTAGTGAAGGAGGGCCAATTACAGCCACAGTGCTGTGATAATAATGGGGTAATTGCTTGTTGTCAGCAATATCCACTTAAGGCCCAGTGGCCTCGGGTAGCAGACAACATCTCTCGCTCACGCTGAGAACAAAGACTACAGCTGAGCTCGCCCTCATTTGGCCATGCTCACACTGGTTTCAACTGAACAAGCCTGTAGGGGTGTGCATATGTGTGTGTGTTAGTGTGTATGTGTCTGAGAGAGAGGGAGAGAGATGCTGCAATAATATAATGCAATAAAATAAACGCGCATTCAATTATGCATGTTTAACATAGGTGTATTTTCCTCGTAAGCAAGAATAATCGCACACTTTCAAACACAAACCGTCCGACACAAGGGTGCTCAATCAAATTTTAACAAGCGAACCCGCTCATACTCATGCACACACTCGCTTGCACACACACACACACACATACACCATACACACACACATACACACACACACACACACACACACACACAAATACACTGTAAACACACAAGCTCACGCAATCCTCCCAAACGTGCATCCTCCCGGCAACAACAATGGCGGCAGGATGTGGGAGACGAACATCTGATTTGTCACATTTGAAACACTAATGTTTAAACCAAAAGGAAGAGCACACAGTAATGTGTTCATTCATCTGCATAAATACCACCTGTCCCAGCACAGACAGCTCCTCCAGCAGAGAAAGTTTAGTGGCAGCCCACGCGCCAGCCAATCAACGCCGGCCCAGCTGTGGTTCCACGATCCTAATCGTTTTCAAGTGTCAGAAAGTGCTCAGAGTGGCGCTGGTGGTGCTGGAGAGAGAATACTTTCATTTCATGTCATCCGCCGGTGAGACGAAGAGGCGACACGCTAACACAAAGAAAAACAGGGCATACAAGCACGATTGACATCCAGCAGTAATTTATGCTGCCCCTTTATTTACACTCGCTCGGATCCCATATATTCCCCAAGCCCTGCTTGAAGGGTAATTTGGAGCATATCTGGCATCTTGCAGACCTGCTTTGTCAAAAAAAAGGAAAAAAAAGGAAGAAACGTCATTTGTCTCCAGCGTGTGCGATGAGTTATCAAATTCCATACTCCCATTGATCACAGTGACTCCTTTTATAATGTTCTCATCGCTGGAACAGCTCTTTAATGCCAGAGACCCTGTTTATTTGTTTGGTGTTTTTTTTATCTGTTTTCTGCTGCAGAGCTGGGAAATTGGTCTGTCATAATACCTACTTTAAGTACATTTCCAGGAGTTGAATATTGTCCTCATGCTAAGATTCTAATCAAAGACAGGAGCATCTTTGGTGACAACTTGCCAAGCTGCAGCAGAGACATGATCTTTTTAGGTGGCAGAAATGTGCAAAAAGATCATTCAAAATGCTTTTGACATCATTAGCAAAATCCCTTCGTAAGGGACCAACTGGATGGGTTCGAAAACCATGTTTTTTTTTGCTACTGACTACTGATGTCCAGACATATGAACAATAAATTTCTCAAAAGAAACAACCCAAGTACTTAACAATAGTTATTAATACTGATTGAATATGAAAATGATTATTTATAAAGAATACCTGAAGTAAACCTTTTTGTCTTTACCCTTCCATTTTGGATCACATAGTATGAGCTACAAAAACCTCCAAAACTACATATATCATCCAAAAGCATCTCATGCGAGATCATATTATTTTTCTCCATTGTGCAAAAAACTGAAATCAGCCGTGCATGGCCTTTGATAGAATTGATGACGGAAAATTGTCAATCGGGTGTTATTGCACAACTATAATATAAGTAATAGCCTTCCACTCTGTACCCAATTCTTCTTTCAAGAGAAGCTTTTAGAGGCAGAATTGCAGCAAAGTCATGCAGCCGCTGTGGAAATCATAGGGGAGATGCAAGAGGAAGAAAGGAACAATTAGAGATCATTTGAGGAAAGAAGCTTTCTATTGCTTTCAATCCAAGGCCTTTTGTCTTTTGTTGACCCCTCTAAGAGCAGGGGGAAAGAGCAGGAGGGCACGTCTGAGATCCAGAAGTGGAAACTCACATATCTGCCTCTTTCATCTAGCATGGAGGAGAAAGGGCACAAACACCAGCGTCCGGTAACCACTTTAATCAACTTAATGCAACTGGCAGTCATCATGGGCCCCAAGTCACCTACAAAGAACTCCACAGATGCAGGTCTGAGAGGGGCTTTCAGTCGGTTTTGTGGCCAAACATGGCGTGGTGTGCCTGGGGCACAGGTGCAGGAGAAGACAAGGGCTGCAGGACATGGGGGCATTACTCAGACAGCCCGTCAGCAAGGACAAGCTGGCCCTCTTCCCTTTCCTTCTTTCTTCCTATCTCTATTCCTCTCTCTCTCTCTCTCTCTCTCTCTCTCTCTCTCTCTCTCTATACGCAAGAGTCTCATCTATAGAAAGGCTACGAGGCGCTTCTGATATGAAGTGTGGGTGATGGACCTTTGTTTAGTTCAAAGGTTTATACCTCTTTATTCCGGTCCCTTTGTGGATCCTTGGGCCTTGAAATATGTATCACTGTCCCACTTTCATTCTTGCCATCTAAAGGGGGAGGGAAATCAAAGCTCAAAGTTTCTCCGAAAGTCAGTTTGAATCCCTAAGTCCACATAATGTCATCATCCACTAACCTGATATTCGATGTACAGGCACTTAAAGAGAGCCTACAGTACCTGTCCAAGTTGCTAAATTGCCACACCTCTTGGCAAACTAAACAGTTTATCCTCATTGAAAGAACAAATGATCCTCTGTGCCACACAGGATGTGATGATTTGACTGACTCTTGGTTCTTTGGGGACTTAAACGTGGAGAACCAAGACACATTCTCAGCACTCTGTAAGCAATTTCCCATTGTGGTGTTCAAAGACCCTTCAGCATGGATGTGTGTGACATCACAGACCAGTCCATCTAAATGGAAATTACATTTACACATTTGGCAGACACTCTATCCAGATTGATTTACAGTCAATTCCGGGTACAGCTGTAGACAAATGTAAGAGTCTACAAATGTAAGAGTCTAAGAGTAAGTGTTAAGAGTCTTTCCCAAGGACTCTTACTGGTGTGTTGTGTTTGCCAGGTAGAGATCAAACCTCAGTCTGCTGGATGGCAGTAATATTACAAACTATGCTACACCTACTAGAGAAGGCTCCTCCAAAAGCCAGATTGAAACCTTGAGAGCTCATGTTGGTATCATCTGCTAACCTGCTAAGATGCCTAAAAATGCATTACATGCCAAAACTACAATGACCAGAGTACAACTGGCACTATAGTTTATCCTCATTGATAGAACAAATTACCCTCCTTACCCCACGAGACATTATTATTTAGTCAACTTTTGACCCTTCCAAGGCTAAATAGTCTGTAGAACCAAGAGTCTTTCTCCACCCTCAGTCAACAGTCCCCCAAAGCAATGAATTCCAAAGACCTGTCACCCTAGACATAAGTGACATCACTGGCCAATTCATCTAAGGGGTGAAGGAAAATCAAAGCTCAGAAATCCTCAAGTCAGTTTGAAACCCTGGGTGCAAACATCACCATTATCTGCTGACCTGTTAACGCACATGAAGAGGCATCACACACTGATAATTCAGTGACTGTCTCCAAAATACTGTAAAAAAAATTACTATACAGAACAGTGTACTTATTGAAAGAACAAATGTCCCATAGGACTGGATAATTTAACTCACTCTTGGCTTGTTTAATAAGTCTGTAAATCCAAGAGTCAGGCAACAGTCAGCCACTGCAGCTTGACATGATGATAATTCCAGGGACTCTTTAGCATAGATTTATTTTTAGCATACATTTTTGCGACATCCCAGGCCACTCCACCTCAGCTGACTGACTCATCCACGAAGCAGCCGAGGCCCAGCGGTGCATGCATGGCCGTCTCTCTGGGAAAAGAGTCACCATGGGCCAGGGCCTTCTATACACATGTGTGATCTGACAAACTCAGGGGAGGAGTAGATGGGATTAGGGAAACGGGAGCTCCATTGCCTCCCCAATGAGACAGCTAATGAGGTCCCACAGTCATGACACCTCCAGCAGACCATGCACCTAGCATGCATGGCGCTCTACGTGCCAAACACCGTTCTTACAGTAAGCCCACTAAAGCTGCTCTCTGCCATGAAAAGCTTCCCAGTATAAACAGCAGGGCTGTCAGCAACAGCAGCTATTGCTTAGGCTCCACTGAAAGGTTGATTAGCCTGCCAATGGATCCCTCAAAAAGAGTTCAGCTTCTTTAGCTCAGCCTCTCTAAAGATCCCCCCAGCACTGATGTATAGCATTAGATCAGGACACCTACTGTTAGTCAATTACTTCAATGCCTGACGCCAGGATGCCTCTTACACGGCATTGTGTTGGCAGGAGAACATTGTAAGAAAAGATTACAACAAGGCTTACTACAAATGCTCGAAGCGACAAGTCGTATCAGCAAAAGACAAACTGACAGTACATGTAATTATAGTTTTACCCAGGGTTTAAAAGCCTTTCATTGCAAGAGGCATTTTCTTCCATTTTATGGCATTGTTTTAAGTTTTGCACTTATTTTAATACAATTGTTATTGGTTCATTGGCATGAAATGAACAGGCAAGAAAGAAATCAGGTAACTATCAGTGTAACTATCAGGTCAAATATAATGTTTTGCTTTGTGACACATAATTACAATTGTAGTAATTACATGTTTAGCTTATATAATGTCCTTTCCAAACTCAGAATCATGAATTCAGACTTTTCCTCCTGATCTACGTAAAGCACAACAGCTTCCTTGTTTAGAATAAGAGTGCAGGTTAAGTTGCAAATACTTATAATACTTACAGTACTTATCAACTGGGTGAAGGTGCTCAGGCTACTTTTATACACCGCACATGAACTCTCCGCAGCTCAGCACCCACCTCCATGTCTGCGAGTAATCATGAAGCAAAAAAAAAAAAAAAACATGCAGAGGTGGGCGTTATGAAACTGCTTGTTTGGAAAAGAACAAACAACACATTCGTTAATGATGTAGTTAATTGGTAATGCTCATTAAGCACATCATTAACATAAATAACCAAGTGGGAAATGTACATTTCACAGATCTCACATACATGCTAGAATAAACACACATGCACACACATCTAAATCCTTCCCTTGGACACAACCGGGAAAAAAATAGCAAACACTGAATAAAATGTATGCTATAATTTACTGAGGTTGGAAAAATGGATGGTATCTTGTTGAAAAAGATTGGATTTGCTGTTATTTTTTCTTGTGCTGCAAAGTCACAGTAATGTATTTTCCTCATCATAAACAGTTCCACTTTACCACACTGTAAAAATTATGAAGTGTTTCAAGTTGAAAAAGAAAGCAGACTTTAAATAGTAAGTTAACAAATGTTAAATAGATTGTTGTTCTGTTAACTTACTTCTATTCTTAGTTGAAAGCTTGAATTTTGTAAATGTTGCCTTATGATTTAAAAACAAAATTAATTTTGAAGATAGACCTAAGCATGTCAGAGGAACAGAGGAGAACATGTTGTAGCAAGACTGGTCATCGCATTTTTAATTGGCAAATGTTGGCTATATTGTTGAGCAAATCAAATGGAACTTTAGGGGGCAAATATAGCCAAGTGTAAATATGACAAATTTTACATTTTTAGCTTAAGCAAATCTTGAAATATTGAAATGTGTCAATAGCAGCATGCACTATGATTAAAATTTTACAAAATATGATGTGCATCCAAATAATGTAATAGTGATGCAGGATGTGAATTTTCGTGAAGTTTGAACGTTTACATAACAAGATACTGGCACAGGCATGTCTTGAAACATTGAAATGTGTCAGTTGCAGCTCCCTTTTGGACAAAAATTCACAAAAATGGAAGTGTTTTTGAAGAATGTGGTATTGATGCAGTGTGCCAGTTTTATGCTAAAAGTAGGCGAGTGAAGTGCTAGATTTTTGCACTGACGTTATTTACTGGGTGGCATTACTCCACAAAGGAGTCAAATAGGGTCATGTACCTCCTGGAGCCCAATTTGCCATACAAAGTTCATAATTCTTAGCAACATGCTTGTTGAGCTATTGCCCAACAAGTGCTTTGTACCAATCGTACTTTAGGGGGTGCTAGCACAAAGGAAGGAACACAGCCTAGTTTTTGCAGCCTAGTTGAACATAGTCAGCTGTTGCAGTGGTAAAATGGTGAAACTCACCAGATGAAAAAGGCAAGTTCAATTTGAGGAATTCTACAAACCAAACGTAAAACTGAAATTAAACACAAACTAAACTAAAATGCCTTCTTTTCAGAAAATAAAACACAAAACTAAAACTATTAATGCACTGAAACAAAACTAATGATATTGTTAAACTTATAATAAAGGGATTGACAGAATTGGAGCCCTTCCAGGCAGATGCTGTCTTCTTCTGACTGCTGTTCTCTACATGTGGCTAAAAAACAGTCGACAGAAGCCTCTAAAAGGATGAAATTGAAACTTCTCTTAGCCTCAGCCCTAATGCTACATTGACAAACATCACAGACGCAGCATAGACCAGGACCTGAGTTATTCATTCTCTTCTGTGCTGTCAGCATTAAACTGTAATACAGATTCTGATGTAAGTATTGTATCTCTAACTGAAATGTGCACACTAAGTAGGTATGAAAAAGCACCAGTCCAATACGTAAAACCAAATATTGTAACCAGTTAAAGCCATCACGTGTGATGCAAGTGGAAATGCATGCGGAATCAAAAAAACGAGAACAGCTGTAGCTGTGAATTGGAATCAGCCTTTCCAGGCGCTGGGAAAGGGCACTCTGGTTCTTGATGGCAGGCAAAAGCAACCTTAGGTACCCTTTAAAATTGGCCAGTACTCTCACCAGGGTCAAATAACAGATTAATAGGTTCAGTAATGAGCTCCCCGGAGTGTCCAGCACACACCTCCCTCCGACCCAGCCTCCTTTATCCATCCCCTTGATGGATGGTGGCAAGTATCATTCACACATCACAGAGAAAAATGACTTGGATGGCATTTGTATGAAGGAGAAACATCCGCTATTGCATTGACATATTGCTCTTCTTTGTGTCTATGCTCGTCTTGGGACGTTTAACTGCCAGGGCTGCCTCAGCTGTGCTCTGTCTCCAGAGTTGAGAGTGGAGGAGTTCTTGAAACAAACAAACTCAAAAAAAAAAAAATCACATTTAGTGTTAGCTGATTTAGTTTAGCTGAAATTCATTAAATTATAGTGGCCTGCGCTCTTGCAGTGTCTGCACTTTAAATTCCTACTGGCCTCCCAGCGCATCTTCAGAAATACCAACCTACGCTGACTCATTCTGACTCAACCTACACAAAACAGCACATAACACAAGTGCACAAATTGCCTTCGATTGAGCGATATTTGCAAGCTTTGTCTTGAAGCAGCCACACGCGGACACATACCCACCCACGACACATGCACATAGCAAAACAAACACGAGTCAACTTCTTAAGCCCTATCTTGTAAATGATGATGTGTGGGTTAGTGGTGTGTTATCAGACATGGTCGTGCCTGCTGCCGTCTGACATCTTTGTCCAGGATCATTAGCTGGCCATCTCGGTGTCATGGAGCTCCACAGGGGAGGACAGGCCGAGAGGGAAACGAACAAGAGACACACGGCGCCCTGATTGCTTTATGCTATGCCATGCAGTGATGCTAATAACCTCTGTGTTCCTGCATTAATGCCCTCAGTCTTCTCATTCTCCTGGGGCCAGCAGCTTATGGCCTCATGGACGGATATATCCAGTATTGTGGTATCAAATAGTATCAACTCCTCTTAACCCTTAGAGCTTGTAGTTATTTATCTCATTTTCTAGGAGTTATCTTCAGATTTATAGCTAATTATTTCTTTTAGCACACTTAAACAAGCATAGAGACGTACCTTTAAGACAGACAAAAAAGAATGAACGGTTCAACAGTTTTCCACTTACTCTGGATGCAGTCGATTAGCCAAGAAAAGTCATGACCAAATTTTCCTCTTCATTTTAGTACTGGCGCTCAGTAGTCGCCCAAATGATTCCCGTAATAATACATGACCAAATTTTCTCTCAGCTCTCTCAAACAGCACCAGTTCGTTAAAATGAATGTGAATGTGATTTAGTACACTACATGATTTACTGTGAGTTGTAAAAATGTACAGGACAGGCAACAGGCAGCCATTACAGACAAGACCTGGGCTGCTATTCATAGTTATCAGTCACAAAAACAGATTATAGATCAGCACTGCTGCTCCTGAGATGGTTTGGGAAAACAGACCCTGTTGTTGAAAGCTGCAGGCCATAACCTTCACAGGAAATCATACTGTGTCCTAAACCACATCTACAAGTCTGTACCACCTTATGAAGAGCTGGATGCAGTTTGAGTCAGTTGAGAGAAGCTTTGGGGATGTATTTACAGATAGATTTGGTTGACCATTGACTTCTAGCATTAGTTAGCACTAGAGAAGCAAACTTTGGACATCAAATGATCAATCAATCAAATGTTTTGACTGATCGATAACATCACCAAGTAGAAAATTTTGTAAATTTGATTTGCTGAACCATTCCTTCAAGGAATGTAAAGAGAAGACAGTTTATTATGATGTGAACGTGATATCTTGTTTTTTGAAAATAAAAAGTGTCTTTTTGATGCTCCTTAACATCAAAACAAACTTAAAAAAGAGTGCAGACATGAATCTGTTGATACAGAAAACAGAACATAACTCATTATTAAAATATCATTACATTTGAATCCTATATGAAGGTAGAATAACTATATTTAAATATAAAATGAATGTGATAATTCTCAGTATTTTAAAGGACTTTTTTCATTGTGACTTGTTGAACACAATATTTCGCTTGTGATATGTGGCTTCAGACAGTTCCAAACTCCTCTTAATGTTGAGAGCATAGCTGTTGTGGTGTTTACAAGAGAAACTGCAGGCCTGTTCTTTAACAGTATTGATTTTGTTTTTGTCCAACTATTCCTGTGTAACTCAATATTCACATGGCATTAGAACGCTCTACAAAACAAAACTTCCATAAGACGTCTGCCACTAAGCAGATAGCAGGGATTTAGTCCCGTCTTTTATGAACAGCTCTTAGCCTCGCGCTCCAGTAAGCCCCAGGCAGACACATTAATTCGGAGAAAGATCTGATATAGTAGTCAGTATGTATGAATGTAAAATCTATCTTGGCTTAAAGCACCTCTCCTGTGGCTCAGATGAGCTGGCTGACTCAAGAGCCAATCACCTCTCGCCCGTACAAACAGGGCAATGCATACTAAGGCAGGTGTATTATAGAGCTCTCTGTGAAACAAGGACTTCATTGGGCTAAAATGTTTATCTTGGGCTCCGGGTTGATCTTTTCATTACTCGTCTGTGTGAGGATTAGGGCTGAATGTTCAGAACTTTCAGAGCTTGACTTATGAAGCTAATACTGAACTTTTGTTTCAAGTGCTAAAAGTCCAAGAGAGAATGAATGGCTATTAAGAATTTAAATTTTTAAACTGAAATAAAAATGAGTCTGCAGTATATATTTGAATATCCGCATCACTGTCTCAAGCAAGAAAGGTAGTTTATTTGTATGATTATTGGATACATCACTGTAATAAACATTAGTTCAAGGGGAATTCCAAGTTTTAAAATATTCAATCATGAAGATCCTTCAGAGTGTTTTGATGTGAATAATCTGTTCTATGAAAGAATTGTTCACGGTGGTAGCGATAGGAATCGGACATGATAGGAATCAGACGACAAAACCTCGACAGATGTGAAGGTTCACTTCGGATAGCGAATGAAGTGGCAATATTTGTGTCAAAGGCACTGCTACCCCTGGCTCCTATCACTAACACTGTAAAGGAAATCAGTGCTAGTAAGCCTCTGGACGATGGATTTCATGTCAAACCATTCTGAATGAGTTTGCTCATAGCATAAATGAGGCAAACAGGTTCTGCACATAATGTCCTAGGGTTTGGTGAGTAGTGATGATAAAATCATCACTTTGAACTGCTCACACACTCCAAACCATCGTTGACTTCATAAGCCACTGCATTGCTGTGGGGTAAATATTTTCTCTGTGGCTTCTTGCTCCTTTTATGTCAAGTAGGGCCATAAGTTCTCTCTGTTTATGAATCTTTGTGTGTGTTGGGGGGCTGACCAAATAGTGGCCCCACACCAAGGCTGATAGAAACACGTTTCGGTCCCCATTGCGTGCCACCAGGCCCCGGGGGCAAAGCTGCCCTTATATTCACTGGGTCGGTTAGCTAAAGCTCTACGGGTTAATGTCTCTGAAACCCAAAGAATCAAAGCAGCACTGCATGGGCAGCTCACTGCCATTACACACATTAGGCCATACAATCACATTACGATGGCCTCTCTAGTAGTTCAATACTTTAACATCGGACTCCTCTCTTTAAACATACTTAAAATGGACTAATTTAACAAACTCTCCTAAGTATGCCATTGGTTTTTGCCTTGAAATGCTCTTCTTACATATTGAAACATTTAGCAAATTAAAACTATGTTTTCACTGCAGCTGTTCAAATGGAGAAACTGAACTGAAAAAACAAATTTATAGTATAACTTTTAAACAAAACCTTTTGCGTTTGTAAAAGTAGAAGAGGACCTATTTTATTATGGTATGAACTGAATTAAAAGTTAATACTATGTGTTATACCATGTGTTGTTTTGTATAAAAAAAGATATCCCTAACATTTTCACCTAATTCAGAACAAACAGAATATAAACTCAAACCTGACGATACAGAATGCAAACTGAATAAAAGTGTAATTCATTTTGTAACTACATTGCAATTACAATTGTAATTATGCAGTGTAACTCAAATGCATAGCAAAATGACAATAATAACCCTAGACGTGAACAGTTATTATTATTATTATTTTTTTAAACATAGACATTATCTAATTCCCAGTCTGAATGTTACTGTGGTTCTGGGTGTATGAGACCGCAGTAGTTAAATGGCCTCCTCGTTAGTGGATCGGGCCTGGAGGAGCGTCTTGGGCTTTGAAATTGCTGCAGACTGGTCAAGCTCAGCCTCCTTTCTCCTCTCCACACCCCCCTTGAATTTTTTTTTTCTTTCCTCCATCTCTGAAAAGAGAGCAGGATTGCTCTTTAAAAAAAGAAAGAAAGAATGAAAGAAAGAAAAATCTAGAACTGCTTTTAATCTCGTGAATGAGTGCTGTGCCATGAAACTCAACCCAAGAGTGAGTGCCTAGCAGGCCCGGCCAGAGTATTAATATTTAAATTCCCATCCAGATAATCAATAGAGGGGGTACTTCTGTGCGCGGTTAGCCTCATATAGCAGACGATAATAGGGAGAAAACCTCCTGATTAAGACTCTTAGAGGCTCTCCACACTGTGTTGTGCCCAATACTTTAGCACTGATTATAACCTATTGAAGCAGAAAACCTGATCGAATATGACCTCTTTTGAATTCCTTGTTCCCTCAATGGAGTGTCAAAAAGAGCATTCAGCAGTTCATGTAGCAAAATGGCAGCCTGTCCAAATTGTTCGCCATTTCTTCTTTGCATATGGTGCGCAAGAGAAAATTTCAGGGCCCTTTATATATTAACATAATGCTTTGATATGGAACCCAGAGCCATATCGGGTAGCAATAGGGGAACTTATATCTCATTCTTCTTTTCAGTGTACAATAAAAAAAAAATCCCAGCTTAGTGCTTTTTGTCTTTTGAATGCTTTGAACTCTTTTTAGGCCTAAAGGGCACTTTTTGTGCTTTAGACTGTGGTGTGCATTCACTGTAAAAGCACTCAATGACACAAGGAGACCACAAGCAAAACTGTGAGTGTCTTCGGCCGGACCACACATCTTAAGCATTTGCATAATTTAAGGATTAAAAGGAGAGGGAGAGAGAGAGAGAGAGAGAGAGAGAGAGAGAGAGAGAGAGAGAGAGAGAGAGAGATACAGACAGAAAGAGACAGAGAGAGAGAGAAAATTAAAAAATAAAATTGGGTTATTAGCAATGAGAAGACGAAAAAATGACGCATACCTCGCCCAACCTGAAGGGTTAACCGGTGCAAGCTTCAGTCAAACTGCACCAACAACTGCTAGAACAACGTCTTGGAATTCAGACTTTTGAGAAGGGGCTGGGCTCTTTTGTCATTGTCCGTACTTAGCCGAGGCATCGTAGACAGAGGAGAAGAAAAGCATTATGGGCATGCAAGTGCAGGATCTGGGGATAATATCTCGTTTGAAGGGCCAGCAGAAAGAAAAGCAGAAGGAGCTGAAAAAGTGGCTGGGAGGGTGTTGAAAGGGAGCAAGTCCAAAGCTGAACTGCTCAGTTCATTTTCCAGCTCACTGGCCTTCGTAATCCATCTGGGCCAGCTGCTAACAAGATTGGGTCTGAAGTTTACCTCCACAATGACTTAATCAGATTTAGAGCCACAAAGATCAAATAATGACCCGGCTTCAGGGCAAGTTCACCCGGCCCTTGATTGCAATGTGTGGTCCTTGAGATTTATAAAGGAATTACTTATGGGTGATGGTGTCAAAAATGATATGAAATCATACTGAACTTTCCTAACTCGAGGGGGGTGCTTACAGCAAGGCATTGGATGTGTAACATTTGAGGCGGTGAACTGCTTTTGCTCTGAAGCCTGAGGAGCATAACCATGTTTCCATCCTTTAAATACAGTCCTCAAGTCAAGTTTAAAATGAAGCGAGCTATATTTAAAAAAAAAAAAAAAAAACAGTCTTAAAGCAGGAGCGGGGCTTACAATAATTACCACACTGCAATCTCAACTTTCCAAAGACACAGAGCAGCAGGGCCTTTAGGATTTTCTGAGAAACAGACTGGAGGAGAAGGTGGAGTTTCAATGGAAGTGTTGAGGCTAAATGCATCAGATCAAGATATGATTTGAGAGCTTTTGCTGTTTTGTTTTCTGATTCTCTCTCTGTCTCCTTTTCTTTCTTTCTTTCTTACTTTCTCTCTCTCTCTCTCTCTCTCTCTCTCTCTCTCTCTCTCTCTGTGTGTGTCTCTCTCTCTCTCTCTTGCCCCATCCCTGTCCTTAAAAGGAGTAACGGGATTATTGAGAGAGGCATAGAAACGAGATTGTCTCACACCAGATGGTGCGCACTGCTTCACCTTTGAGAGAAGTTAATTAAGCCTGCCATATTGCGCCTATCCAGGGGAAAATGTTGATGAATATTGAGCAATCAAATTCTGTTTCTCCTTTTCAGGCCTTTTCTGCGGGTTGGAGGAGGCCATTGAGGGAGTATTATGTGCAGAATCAAACTAATTCAAGGGCAGTCCCCCAGGTCCGTTCCCATGTTCTCACTGGCAAAGACACCAGGTCCAGAAATGTCCACTTGCAGGTCACTCCATGGGGTCCAACAAATTAAACTTCTCTTCCCCAACAAGCTGTTGTTAGTCACTAGGCTTTCACCAGGGGTTTTATGCCAAAAAATATTGTCACAAATCACAATTTCACAAGCTACAGATATAGGAATGTGATCACATTAATAATATTAACACAAAAAGAATTTGTATTAATATAAAGCTGCAGCAGACTGTCCTTTAGCGTGTTCAGTTTTCACCTCAGGCACTAGAGGCCTGGAAGTTTCTTTGAGGCGTCATGAGGGATCGAGGGTAAAGTCTGAAAGCTCTGAGTCTTGCAGTGTTTTATTGGGAAAAGGGGAGAGCTGGATTAGGAGCCTGAGCGAAATCAGAATAACAAAATAGTGTTCAAAGTGCCCAACATGCAGGGAAGAGCCTGCTGAGAGCAATATAAAAGTAGAGGTTAAGCTTATTGTAAACTCCCTCCACAACGTTCCAGAGGTAGACGTTACATATGATTAGAGGACCTTTGGTGTGGAGGTCCCGTCGCGGCACTTCCGTTCCAGTTGAGCATTGCTAATTTCCTAAAACCCCTGGCCATGGCTTCCTTTGCTTTTTACACACCTCTGTGATTTCATTCGGATCTAGCCCCCCACCTCCCCCCTGCTTTTTTCAGAAGTCTAAATTGAATGGCGAATCAGCTACAGTACTTTAGCCAATTCTCAAATGTTTAATCCTGCTTTGAGAACGCACAGTGTGAAATGAAATTCTGATTGGTCATGACTACTTGTGTTTAATTCCTCTTCGAAAACAAGGCAAAATAGCCAAAATTCTTTACTTGTTTCTCCTTAAATTTGAGCTATTTACTGATGCTTCACGAATGATTAAAAATGCAGGATTCCGGTATGTGTCTCCAGAACAGAAAGTCTTTGTTGGCAAAAGCGCACTTTGCTTTCGCGCCCAACCACCATCCAATTATTATTCGGCAAACTAGACCGAAACCAAGGATAAACCCCAATTTATTAGACAGAACTGGCAGATAATAGCACTGGACTATTTGTGTGTTTGCGAGAAAGGGAGAGATCAGTCTAAAGAAAAGAAGTTCATTGGTTAAGGCACAGAGCTTGGGCCGTGTTAACCAAGTCAATTGTCTCTTCATTGAGAGGCTCTCGTCCTCTTGAATGTGTTTGTGAAGCAACGCTCAGCATTCTTACCAGCGACTGTTTGCGTGGGCATTACGTCCCCTTGAAGTGTGGCCTCCTCCCTCTGGAGCCATTGATATCCCTCTATTGATCGAGGAGGCTGCGGACAGACCCACCAGGATAAAAGTGACTTGCGCTAATCACCCAGTAACTCTGGGGTGGGGAGGGGGACAGGGAGAATGCAGACAATGCTCTGCACTCACTTTTCATTAAGTAGAGCCCTAAATAAGCTTCTACAGAGCCCGGCACTTTGTACAACTGACACATTTCTATTTCCTCCGCATGAGAGTGATGTTAATGTGAGTTTTCTGGGCTGCTGAAGGTTAGCTGATCGTCCAGCGTGTATTAATAGTCTCAGTCGGACAGGTCGTTATTCATGCAGAGCTGGATGACCTTTCCATGTGTGAAAATCACAGCTATCCCCCACACCAGCCACAAAGCACATAATACAGCCCAATTAAAGGAGAGGACAAGCTTCACCTTACCTCTCAACACCAGCCCAACACCTCCTAATGGATTCTAAACTTATCACACTTTTCCATATTTGATTCAATTTTAATTTAAAAGCGGTCGGTCGGATAAATGTAACGACTTTGAAGCGTGCATACCAGTTTGACAGTCTCTGCTGACACCGCACAGAACAAACACCACACAAATTACTTGTTGGTCTAAACAGCATTTTCTTTGTAATGTGATAACTGTATAGTGGTGCACCATCAGCAGTTAATGTATTTCCTTAATTGCTGCATGTAAGCTCAGTGCCTAATGTTTTATAACACATTCACAGCAAGAAACACAAGAAAGTAAAGGGAAATTTTGATAATGTTTAAATTGCCCACTGTAGATACTTTGTAGAAATATATCTAGCATTCAGTTAAATATCTATTCAGTTCATCTTAATTCTCCTGAACCCAAACTTTAACCACAAACCACAACCTTAAAGTCACCCTCCCAGTCTGAACTCTATCCCTAACATTGCAACAGATAGTTTGCTCATAATATCAACATCTACAGAAAACAGACAGCTTTCCAAATAAAGAGAAGGCAGAAATTCCTGCTATAACTTTTAAGGCATCATACACTGTTGAATACATCACATACTCATTTAACATTATATATATAAATATATTATATATTTACATATATATTTATGCACATATTCATGCACACACACGTGTGTTAAATGAGCATGTGATCTACATGTGTGTGTGTATATTATTATATATAAATATATAAATTTACACGCACGCACATATTCATATATATTACACAGGCTTACAGAGGCAGAAGCAGAATTGTATCAGTGATTTTATAATATATATA
>JBBPCZ010000115.1:8809837-8838939 GCA_037974445.1 Brycinus macrolepidotus | reverse complement strand
ATTGCGAGCCAGACCTTCTTGTCCAACATCAGTGCCTGACCTCATAAATGCTCTACAGAATGAATGGGCACAAATTCACACAGAAACTCTCCAAAATTTTGTGGAAAGCCTTTTATAGCCGCACAGGGTGGACCAACTCCATGTTAAAGTCTATGTATTTGAATGCAGTGTCATTAAAGTCCCTGTTGGTGTAATGGTCAGGTGTCCCAATACTTGTGTATATAAACTCTTATAAGACATCAATTTCAGGCACCAAACACATCTTAGCTGATTGATTATATTTAATCTGAGGTGCTTAAGAATGGTGTTTCCTAGTGACATAATAGAAGTGTATGAAATACAGACACTGTAATATTTCAACAGAAAGCTCACCTGGATTCCATATTGACTCCAGTTCTCACTGCACTCTTCTGGCCTACTGAACTCTTCCTATTTTCTTTTAGTTACTTACTGCCTTTTCCACTGTTTTGCCTTTTGGGCAACCTGAACATTTCTGTTCTTTTTTATTATAGGACAGTGTAGAGATTCTGTGCCCTTAAACTACAGTAAGCAGAACACAGAACAGCAACCACTTAAGAATAATACCTCAGAGTTTTTTTTTTTTCCACCCTAAGCTTAAGATCAAACTGCACCCACATTTTAGCCTCTTTATACTATCATATTCTCCTATTCTTCCTCAGACATAAGAAAAAACAATGTTAGAGTTTATGCTAGAAGAAATTGGACTCTCTACAGGTTAAAGCTAGCGTAACTTAATTTCCCTTGTCATATCCATCTGCATTCCTCTGTTCTAACTCCTGTCTAATTCTGCTGCGCGGTGTGAGTGTGTAGACTCTGCAGATAATGAGAACGAATGTTCACTGTAGAAATTCTTATTAAGGAGAAGAGAAAACAGACAGATTCCTATAGATGTTGAGTTGCTGAAATCACCTTTAACTGAGCCAGGATTAATAAGCTATGTGACCTTTTCTTTGCTAACCCTGCTGACCAGCATAAGGCCTTTTTCCCAAAGGGTTAGAACAACGACGCATCTCCACACAGCCCACAGAATTTTCATTTGCACTAAATATATATGTAAACATTAAACAACCCACAACAAATAGATCCTATATATATCAAACTAAGTGTAAAGAAGTTAACACCACCTGTGTATGGAACAAACATATTTCTGCACATTTTAATGCACAGTTGATGGATTTAATCTTTTTGGGGGGAAAAAAACGCATAAAGTATGTGCCCTTTTGAAAACAAGTGTGTATAATCCTGTATATGAATATATATTCATTTTTATTGACTTCATTTCTAGACATTCTAGTTTAGTTTCTGGTTTTAATGGCCTTTAAAAACAAGTTATTTATTTTTTCAGCAGGGCATCAAAAAGCATGAAACAATGTAAATGATATAATAGCCTCCACAACTAAAAATACAGATACATTTTTTTTCACTTCTTTGAGTGTTTTAATGGAATCTGAAGGTATTTATGGCATGCTTCTTAAACAATTTCAGTCTTAAAAGGTAGTTGCGTCTTCTGCTTTACACCATCCAAGTGATTCCAGTTACACATTTACACCCATCAGTTCATAACTCCTCATCTCAGATGTCCAGTTGCAGAGTTCTACTGATCTGAAGCAAGAGTGGAACTTGTCCTCTCTCTCAGAGATAAAATATTAAAGTGCTTTTTATCTGATAGTGACTGTTTTGGTTGTCCTTGTCTATGAGGCCTTGCATGGTAGTTAGGAGTCCTATTTTCTCTGTATAATTTAATTATAATTTTTTAAAGAAGTTTTAGAGATTTACAACTGAAAAATGTGTAAGGCAGCTGAGGTGTGTGTGGGCAGCTACTTGAGTGAATGTTTGTCTCTTTGAAGGGGAACATAATGTCAGTGACAGCTCTGGGAACAGCTTTAGCTGTAACTGTAACTGGAAGACCGAAAATTAAAGCGGCAACAGGGCTGCCAAAAACAGTGGACAAATTAAACACGAATACATTTGATATTACACAATTCCTTGGTGTAATTTCTTTTAAATATGTTTATAAATATTTGTAGACATTTAAATTTGTTACATAAAATGTCATTTTAATCATCTCAGCACCTGACAGCACTTCATTTCCAACAACTACAGATTTTTATTCTATGCCCAAAGGAATGTGTCTTCTCCTGAGTAATAGGCTTGAGGAGAAAAAGGGGCAGAGCATTTATTAAGTTCTTCATAAATGGATATAGGACATATATATATGTCAGATGGGATTTGGCCCTTATTGTGGATCCATGTGTTCCAGCCTCATTTTGTGCTTTTCTATTAAGAGGCTGTATTAAAACCTATAAACTTCAAAACTCGCAGAAGCTGCAAACGTATGATTCTGCAACCGCCTTCGTGACACCCTTGGGAAGACTCCCAAAATGGATTAGTTTAATGCTCTTTAAAGCTTGTCTCTGAGTGTGTGCACATCTGTCTAGAGCCTCGCTGTCCTACAAACTTTCAACGCTGGAAATGTCAACACAAATCTGGACTCCGCTGCTGCCCACACCCCCACTATGAAAAACACTTATCCATGCCGAAGTGCACTTTCCTCATAACTGGATATAAAGGTTCTTGTTTTTCTCCCATTTGGAGAAGCAGCGATGTCCAAAGCATTGAGTGTAAAGCAGCCTTCTCCTTGTGTTTGTAATTTTCTGTGCAAATGTGTGTTTTGTTTACAGAGAGGGAAATTGCTTCATGGGGAATCCAAGCATGAAGTGGAAAAAATATGACTGTGATGGAGGATGAGTGGTCAGTTAGGGATGTGTGTTTCCCTCCCTATTTAGACTGTCCTGAGGTCATTTCTTTTATTCTTTCATACTTCATCCGCCTGTTCCACCTTCCTCCGCCTCACGCCATTATTTCTTATCATGTTAGCGGGCTCTTGCTGAAGGTACATGCACTCATTGAGCTCCAGTATGAGAAATACACATAAATGCTATTCTTCTTCTCCTTGCCTTTGACAGGGCCCATGTTCACGTCTTGCTCCAGACTTGGGGCTAATGAGGGATCTATACTCTGACAAGTGTTGTAAAATGAATGCTCTTGGCCAGGCTGAATTCTAATGAAAGACAATGGCATGTCTGTGGTAGAATGAGCATCAGGATAAGTGTGAGCTTCACTGCTCCTCTGTCTAGTCATTATGCAGGCCCACAGACACACAGGAGCTCATTGCACACATGTGTTTGTATGTCTTGTTACCCCTGCCTTAGCAAACCCACCAAAACGTCAGTGAACGTTGCAATTTCTCATGTTAAAATGCCTAGAAACGTCCACTTTTTTATGAAACCTCACTACACCGAGCGAGGGAATAAGAACCAGCTTGAGGGATCGAACTAGACACAGGTCACTTATGGGATTTTATTTGCTCCAAATGAAATGCTGAAGCTCTTTTTAACCCATTTAAAAAACAATAAAGTTACTTTATTGTCATTTTGCTTCATACCACCGATGATAAATATATATGTAACCCCACACTTACATAATTACTTCAATAATTCATTCAGTTCAGTGATGGCTGGTCATAATATCGGGGGTAAGGGCTAACCTATCAATAACTAATAGGTTAGTAATATCTATTGATAGCTCAGCACCACATTCAAGGGCCAACTACAGCAGTGAAACAACCAAATGACTACTGGTACCACACATAAATATTTAAATGTTGTACACTTACGACTACTGCAGGTTACAGCTTTTCACAGCCGTATTACACTTTTTTTAACCACAAAATGAACAGGACACAACAAATAATTTCTGGGTGCTTTAAGACAGCAATATATAAGCAAAACATATCTGACCTGAATATCTGCATATCATCACTGTCAGCTTGGCACTGACTAATACAGCTTACACAAATGTCTGCTTCTTATGAGGCAAATTAAAAGTTTCTGCATTAAACACTGCCATATAATGACCTACTCACATCTGACTCTCACTGTAAATAAAATACAATTGTTCATGTTCATGTGTATATGCAGCACTTTACAATGACTTTAAGCAGCCAATCAGACCTCATCCTATTAGTACTGATTACAGACTGTGGAGCGGTAGAAATGGACATCACAGGCTTAATATGTAATATATATTATCAACCCCTCTCTCTCTCTCTCTCTCTCTCTCTCTCTCTCTCTTATTATGATAATCTCATAATAAAATATCTCTGATTTTGTTTACGAACAAGTTTAATTAGACTGATATTATATTTCTGCTATTTTAAAATAAACAAGAGTCAGAAATAATTCATGTAGGCCCTGGGAGGGTTAATCAAACAACTAGACTGAGCAAGCTGACAGACTAGGGCTGCCCTTCTTGATAGTTATGGTCTAAAGAAAATAAATGTATGGCTGACCAAACAATATGATGTGGCAGCTCATTTGACCAATGCTTTGAGTTGAAATTCAGCATATTTTGAACAAAAATGAAGTTACTGCTACAAATTCTCATTATATTGAATAAGATGTTCTGTAAAGTTGGCAAGAGAAGCTATGAATGAACGTCTGAGTGGAGAATGGATAGGTCAATTAGACTGAGGCAGAAGTCAGAGTCAAACTGTAAGAGAAATTGTAGGCATTATGGATGCACCACAATTGCTTGAAGAAAACTCATATCACCTTAAATCAGGATCACCTAATCTGTTTTTCTCCGAAGTGTGGTAGCCCACTTGGCCTAAACCTCTCTGCCCCAGCAGGGTCATGCGACTGCTCTCTACTGTCACAAACCCACAGTGACAATGGCATCCTCTTTTTTCATCACTGTTAATCTGGGTGCGTTAACCGTGGCCGGTCCCTTGCTCATCCTCTCTCCAGGTTAATGCCCTGCTACAGCATGTCAGGTGCAGCGCGCTCTCCGGCCTGACTGCTGCTTAGGTGGGAAACTGTTCCCCGGGATCCGCGCCGGGGGAAAGGAGAACATGTCCTCTTACCTCCACATGTCACTGAGGTCACACGGGTGGGTTGCTCCTCCAGGCCAGCATGCTTCGCAGTGGCATCTTTCTGTGATGGCAGGAAGTGGGTGGTAAAAAAAAAACAATGAGCATTACTCATCTTTAAAGCTTTAAAGCTGAGACACTCAACTTGATGACCTCGGTTGACCTTCGCTGGCGTCAAGAAAAGCTGGGTGACTAGTTAACGTTCAGTTCACTTATTGTGCATGTGTGTTGATATTGCATTCTTTGGAGTTTTCATGTTTACCACAGCGGACAAAGCTGTAAATACCGCAAACCTGAATACGTTCCATGTTATCCAGATTTAGAAATATGGAAGTACATAATACAACCAGCCAGTATTTTCTCCGATGTAAAGACAACAGATCAAGCTAGCACTGATGAACTGATACATCCAATGGATGTATCAATCATGAGAAAAAATTACTAATTGCCAAGGACCATTTAAACAAAAACAACTGATAGATCTGATTTTATGACATGACAAAGTTCATGGGGATCTTGCTAATGCTGCAGTTTTACGAATTCAGTATACAAGAATAAAATGTTTCTTTGAAATTCATGCTGAATTTTATGCAGTCCAAATTGGAAACGGGATGGAGAAACTAGGATTAACTGTTTAGAATACTAGGGAATGGCCATGTGCATTCAAAAACTTGTAAAATATGTCAAAACAGCCCCAGAGTGAAAATGGCTTTGCATAACATCAGAAGCTTTTTTAAATTATTCAAATGCTTTTCTACAGATTATTTCAAAAATATCGCACCCCTTAGCCCTCACTAGGGACAGTCACAAGGAGTGCCCTCAAACAATTCTGTAAGCAGTCCAGGGATCAGTCCTCGGATGGCCGGCTTTTTGGGAGATCTCGTTTTTTTCTTTCAACACAGTGCACTTGCACCATTACAGAGCCATAAAGCACTGTGAAGGTCAGCAATTCTAAGGGCTGCCGCACAAATGCACCCATTTACGTGTCCCATCAAGTGTACAGTGCAGCCTTTTAGGGCTAAGCGCCCGTTTTGTGCTAAGTAGATTTGATATGCTTGTGCTCCGGAGGAGGCGAGTCTGTTTCTTTACACCACTACTCCTTCATTTGACCATGTGCTGAAGGAATGAGTGGTCAGTTAGTTCACATATGGAACAGAAATGCCACTCAGAGAGAGACAGAAGAGAGACAGAATTTATGTGCTTTGCCAAATGTGAAATTGTTTATTCGTTTTACATGGCTGCCCTGGTTAGAGAACATATTAAACAGTAGCCAACAGGCAGAAGATCTGATCAGTTAGGGAAATTTCCTTGCTGTTCCATTATTCAGCCTTCAGAGGGCCTGGGCATCGCTTGAAACAAATAGTGGCTGGATGACAGTTTAGTTGCCCACTTTAAAGGAAAGCACACGCATTTGAGAAGTATAGCATCCGCACTACATTCCCCAGCTGGTTTGTGGTTGAGAGATTTTAGCCGAGTGAACTGAAGCAGAGTGGACTCCTCACTGCTGGAGGTACCGCTGGATGATGATGTGCAATGTGTCCAACGGGCAGGAAGCAACTGACTGATATCCTAATTGCATCACACTTCCAGGACACTTACACTGGGCTCTCCTAAAACTGAAACACTTGCTATTTCAACTGTAGACCGAAAGTGCAGGACAGACGTATGAGAGATCACGGAGCAGAATGAAGATCCCTGCATTGTAGCAGTGCTCCCCACCACCCTGTTTATTACCCCTACATTTTGGGGTTTTCTAGCTTTAACCTAGTACGACTAATTGGCTAATTACAAAGTTTTCATAAGTTGCAGTGAGTGTGTAAGAGCAGGGAAAACACTAAAATGTGACAGGGATACGCTTGTCCCAGGGATGTGCCTATGAGGTGGGTTCTTATAGTAACTAGGTAGTTAATTCAAAGTCGACAATCGTAAGTGTTCTGTTTAATTTTTTCTCTCTCTTTGGTTATGGTGGTTACAGTGATGTAGGCTAGTTGATGGTTATCATTCTCAGAACATAATGCGTCCTAGGTGGCCCATCTCGACCTGTAAACAGGGTCCCTCTAAACTTAAATGCTGTCTATGCCATTGATCTGGACCGGGCATCATTGGGAAAAAGAACTTTGTGTATCATGCATGAAAAGTTGTACAAAGAAAAATTCTTCTAAAATAAACCCACTTCTAAATTCTTGTTTATCATCAGCTAGTGGTGAAGAAAACATGCAAACCATGCAAATCTGTGGCTGAGCTAATGTGATCTGACCTACCAGCTGCCACTCTCTTTCTTCTTTATTGCATTCGTAGTAGATTTATTAGAATACATGAAGTTTCATATGAACAATATTTGGACACATAGTGTACTAGGTAATGTATATGGAATGAAAATGTTTCAAACCATTTAAGCTAAAATATAGCATGTCACACTTTGGAAAATACATGGGCTGCTTGATATAGTCTGCATGATAGCCTGCACCTCTGAGAGCAGAACAAGACTTTAAGAGCAGCGATTTTGAGCAAGGAGTCAAGGGAGTCCAAAACACATCCATCAGTGAAGATCAGCAAAAAAAGGGGGCTATATGCTAACTCTTTTCATTTGACTACAACTAGGAGTCAAATTGCTTGTGGGACCAGTGTTGTCTCGTAAGCAACGTGGATCTGAGTACTCAGAACGTTTCAAACCTTCAGTGGACGCTCCTTGTGAGGTGTAAAGAGGCAAATATATGCTGGGGCACAGTTTCTCAGATCCACTGTGATTAGATTGCTTTGGCAGTTTAGAGGATGCTTTGAAAGTGAGATTCCTCCTCTCTTTAACTCATTGTCACGTTGTTTTTCAGGGCCATAGACTCTGCCCTTAATCTGTTTAGCTCAACTTAAATTGGTGGCGTTGACACCTCCTCGCCTTAACACGGGCTTTTCTTCTCGTCCCTGTCGAATCCTCTTTCACATAACTTAAAATGCCATCTTGCTCTCTCAGAGACAATAATTGAGTTTAGGCAAAGTTTAAACAGCTTAAAAGACGGGGTATACAGATGGACACTGGCATGATTAACGCAGACGCCGGCCCAAGGCCCACTGTTGGCCACAGGATTAGGACATTACAGAGAGAATGACAGGGCTTTTTTTGACACTTTATTCTCTCTCAATAACATTCTTTCACATATTAAGTTAATACCACCCCTAGGTAGCTACTTTATCATGCAGAAAATAAGACTTTAATCTAGTGGTGGTGAGTCTATCTCAGCCAGGCTTTGATGCTGCCCCCCTTGCCTTAACGCGGGTGAGGGAAGGACTGTGTAAGACAAAGCACCCGTGACAGGGACAATCAGAAGCAGCTCAGGCCACAAAAAAAAAGAGAGAGCAAGAGAGAGCTTCAATCTTTGGAGTGGAGAAGAGAGGAGAGGCATCGTTGAGGGAGAAAAAAAAAAACATTAAGTCAAAGGGAAAACATCAAAAGGAGCAGAAGACGACAAAATGAAGCTCCTGAAGAAGCAACTTCTGGAGCCAGGATTGTGCATGAGAAACATATCACTTTCACTCCCTTTCTTCAGGTTGGATTCGAGCCCGAGTGGCTGACTCACTGATCTCCTTGTATGGCACTTTATCTGAGGAGCACCTCTGACCTCCAGCTGAATGGTTCAAGATGCGGCGATAGGAGTAAGCTGCAGGCTCTGTGTCTGATGTGGGATTGCTGTTCTCCTTCTATGGCTGTTAGTAGAGGTGGTGGCCAGCCTCTCATAAAGACTGTCACCTCCTGAGAAAAGATTAGGGTCAGAGTGCCTCCCCACGTCCACACAAACATTAAGAGTAGCAACTTTTCCTTTTTTTTTCTTTTAAAGATCATAATCCAAACAAAAAGCAGTACACTCTTCTTGGTGTGTGGAGTTGTAAAAAGAGCTTCATCAAATTAGTTGCCTCTAACAAGTCAATTTCTGGTTTATGCATATAGTAACAGTTGAGTCACTCTGTAAATGGAGATTTATCTAAAAAAGTGGCTGCCATGGTATTGCTTTACTTTTTTGTTGATGCTCTAATGTGAAAATCTTTATGAAGTTATACATAAAAGTACATATAGCCACAGAGTCCAACAAGTTCTGCTGTCTACGACTCTAGTGAGTTAAAGCGTTATCTCTTGCATTTTGCTTCTGAATGTCCTAATGAATTCGGTCACCTGTCTGAACCTAAGCTGTCCATTTGATTGTCAGAGCTGGTGAGAGCCTTGGAGGGGTTTGATCCTGCTCGCACCAGCAGATGGTTGGTGTGGCTGGAGTCTGGCTGGGAATCACTCCCAAAATTCCCAACTGAAGGGTTGAGGGGCTAAATCCTCTGTTGCCGCCCCTAAGAAGACCATAAGCTTGAACAGAGCAAAAGAAAGGGCCTGCTACTGGCGCTAATTACCCAGAAACCACACAGAAAGTGTCCACTGTCACCCACTGAAGAGGTTCACATCCCTTCCTCCACAGATAAAAGGCGTAGTATGAAAACATTTCGCGGGGGACAAAGACGGGAAGATTAACATAATCTTTGGGTTTGTATCCCCTGTAAGCTGGCCATGTGTGAGCCTCAGCCCCTCTCTCTCTCTCCCTCTCTCTCTCTGTTTTCTCCTCTCTCACACTCACTTTTCTCCTCAGTGTTCCCCCATTTCTTCTCCTCTAAAGTCTGTTTTTTAAGGAAGAGACATGGCGGGAATAGGCTTTGGTGCCTAAGCCTGACAGTTGTGTTTTTCCCGCCTCTCTGTGATCCTCTCGGTGGATGGTATGCTTGCTGTTTGGGTTAATCAGACAATGGCGGGCGAAACGAGGTGTCATGCTGCTGACAGAGCCTTCTTCATGTTATGTCATTGTTAATCCCAAACCCTTAGCCCTCTCCCTCTCTCTTTTAGCCAACTTTCAAACCAGCATCCTCAGCCATAAGACAAGGAGGGGAGGGTAAATATTCTAGCTTCATACTCTGTTTATCAAAGTACTCTGCAGCTCCATTCTTTTTTTTTCCAAAGAGGGAAAAACTGAATTTATCATTTATTTCTCCCTTTCAAATGTAATACCAATCGAGCAGTTTCCAAATGGTTGCTACTACTTTTAGCTACACCCTTTGAAAAGTGGCTCTTCCATGGTTATTTTGTAAAGGCAATGGCTGCATATCATGACAAATGAAAAAATGTTTAAATGTCTCTTTGCATGGTTAAATGGTTCTTCCCTATGATGGAGAACCTCTTGTGTATGGTTTTTAAAGAACCTTTAAATGTATTCTACATAGAACTGTTGCTAGGGTATTTTTGTCCCTTGTTTTAGAAACCACATTAGCAAGTCTATTAGAGAGTCTTAGGAAGTCGCCATGGTTTACAGCAGTTAGGCTCCCCTGACTGTCCACATTTTGGGCTGAAGCAAAAATCTGATGACCTGTTTGAGACCCAATGGTTAACAGAAAGTGTGTGATAGTTTCATTACTTGATAGCTGTATTAACCTTACAGTTTAAGCGCAAAAACCAAAAAGGAAATACAGATATCAAACACGTCATAGCTGACTGATTACAGTTACAGGGTGATTGTGTAAATTGATTTTTCTTTTTCTTTTTTGCTGTGCTATGCAAAGAACTAAGCAATACACATGGCTGACACACAACGCAATTCTCTCACTTTCTGTCACAAGCCTCCCAGACCAAAGGTGGTGACGGGGACACGAGTTTCTCTGTCTCGGTCTGTCACTCTGTCTCTCTCTCTCTCTCTGTTTCTCTGTCTCACTCTCTTTTTCTCGCCTTCTAGTGCCTGAGATCCTCTCGGAGGCCTCCCAGCGCCTCACTTGATTTTGGGGGCCTTCATTTGGGTGGAGGCTGGGTGGGGAAGACAGGGAGAGAGATTGGGGGGTAGCGAGCATAGGCGTGGGTGGTGAAAATTGTTTCAATTAATCGGAGTGATGGGGTGATGCAGGAGCGTTTGTGTGCTCTGTAGAATACTAGTGGCTGCGTGACACTGCTGTTCATTATCCCTCTCTCTCTGTTCTTCTAAACCCCCGACTCTCAGACAGACGCCGAGGAGCGAACGTGCCGCATCGGAGGCGAGCCGTAAACGTCTTTTTCACAAACACGCGGGCCCTCTTTACGCTGCCTCTCTCACTCCCTTTCCCTTCCCCTCTTTCTCTGTCTCTCGCTCCAAGCGGGAGGCATTTGAAGGCGACACAAGACTTGCTGGTTTTGGTACAATCTGACATTTCAGACTCTTTCAGTTAGTTTTCCATCAGACATGATTCTTTTCTTTTTTTTTCTACACCACCACCTCCCCTCATTCCCCCACCCCCCGGCCCCCCGTCCCATTCTTGCCTTTTCTGATTTTCATATTCCCCTTATGTCAGGCTGAACTCTGCGCGACTACGGTGGCTTCTTTTATTTGTCTAAAGCTTGCAGCAACAGCGGCGCTCATTGTGGTGCCGAAACTCAGAACACTCTCGCTTTAATCGTAATAGCACCACTTTTCCAACGTCAAATATCGTATTCTGTTATTTTGATATCTTTGAAACAATATTTGTGATAGAAATATGCTTTAGAAAAAAACGTAAAACGGATGTATGAAAAGAGACTGCTTGGTTCTTTTCATGTTTTCTGACAATTTAAGTTGAATGGTACATCAAGAATGGGATGTTTCATTTATTCTTCATTTCCTTTTGTAATAATAATTTGCCCCCTAAGCAGTACCAGTTAAAGTAGAGCCCCCCCCCCCATTAAAAACCCCTCTGAAAGAGCAAGTTTGAAAATTAGCCTTTTTCTTTTTAGCTGCAGTGCCTCATATGGCACATTTTGTTTAAAGTTTCACTGCAGGCCTCAACCCGTAGTGTGTGTGTATGTGTGACTCTGACAATCCCAGCGTGAGACTGATGTATCAGAAGGCAAGCACACACACATGCACACACACCCTCCATGTAATGGTGTGTTTACAGAGTGTCTCCATCAATCCTTTTTTCTCAACGCACACATGACATTCCACAAAGGACCCAGATAAGACAGCTATCTTTTTGCCTCCCTCTTGCTCTCCCCATGTCTCATCTCCTCCCTTTACCTACATATATTTTTATACCCACTTTCTTTCCACAACAACAGGCGATTTGTTCTAATTTGAAGAGGCCCAAAACTTGCACTTTGTGCTTCACACAAACATATTTCATGTGGCACTGGAAATGTCAAACAATGCACTTATTGCGCAGATTCGCTTTGTCTGCTCCGCTGAAGTTGGCATCTTGTTGCTGTTAATTGAATTTGCACAGCCTTGATTCTGTACGTTATACAGAAGTGGACATTAACATTAACCATTCCTTACAGCTCATTAAAACACATTACACCAATCGGCGCTGGGCCTGGGCCTGTCATATGCTGGGCCTGGCCTTTGGTCAGCCAGGCTGCACAGGGACCTGTGAGTCACACTGAGATGACAGAGGGCCACTCGGCACATAAGCAGCAGAAATTAAGCAGGCCTCGCTGCTACTGAAACACACAGAGCCTGGGGCTAATGCTCTCTGCCCCAACCTTGCACCAAAGAGTGCCACAGTGCATTGGGGTACTCTATAAACACATGCACAGAGATCACACCAACTTTAATACACTTTACACATGGCCAAGTGCACATACACACACACACACACACTTTAACCCTTAGAAGTCTAGAGTTTTATTATCTTACTCACACAAGTGTGTGCGTGTGTGTGTGTTTGTGTGTGTGTGTGTGTGATATAGATATACATATATATACATTTACCCAATTATCTGAATTATCTGCATGCAAATGCTTGGGAGTCCCTCAACAAATTACATGTCCTGTCGATTTTCTAAGTGATAAGTACACATCCTCTACAGAGAACACACTTCTGCACATTTATCATCTTTCATGAATTTATCATATCAGGAAAAAAAACTAAACGTAAATGTGGCCTGTGCAAAAGTTATTGGTCATTTTAAATTTTATGTTTTGTTTTTTTTTACCCAGTATGTTAAACCCGGGAAATTACTAAAATAAGCAGAAAAGGCCACATGTATGTTTGTACCCTGTAGAATATTCATTTGTTTTTCACTTTGGAAATCAACAAAAGATATCCAAGGATAAAAAAAACTTTTGTGTAACGCTGTATTTAATTAGTCAATTAGTGTAATTAATTTGTTTCATTTATTGAATTAACTAGCAGTATGGTACGTAATTAACATTCAAATAGCATGCTGTATCAACAGGATTCAAGTCTAAATTTCTTATTCTATTTGTTTCTATCTAAAAATGACATAAAAACACGGTAAAATGGACTACAGCTTGCTCAGGGGTGCAGGGGAACATTCCCAATATACCTTTATCTCTTATTAAAGCCTTGTGTTCAGTTTCAAGAGTCAGACTTGTGCAATGAAAACGAAAGTGGAATGCTGAATATTTTATCTGAGAAATATGGATAGTAGATTTTTGACAACAAACAGCACTTACTGTCATGTCAGTGAAAGATTCTACCCCAGAGTCTTGTTCCTAAACTTCAGATATTGAAAAAGTACTGTCCTTCAACTGCAGCAATTGTTCAGCCCCCTAACTAGCATGATGTCCTTACTAGAAGTACATTGCAACTGTCACATTAGCAAATACTAAAATTTACTTTAATGCTCAGGCATCTTTGTATGAAACATAGTCATTTCAACAGTAATACACAGCAGGAAGTGTTAGAAACAATATAGCTTTTATTTTTAGTTGCAGCATAAAAGAAATCATTGATCACACAAATGGAAATGAATGACGACCAGGCCGTGAGAATGTATAATAGTTAGATTAGTCAATTAATCAAGTAACAGTTAATACAATAAATTCGTGTGTTGCAAGTATTTCAAAGTTTTAATTAATGTTGGGACAAACGGAGGGCTTTTCATAGTAGTTCTCTTGCTGGATACTACTAATACCAAACAGACCAGTCCAGCTGCCATGAGTTCGCTATGATCCTGGATCTACAATTATGTAACTGTGAAACTGTGCGCAATGCCATGTTTTGTGCCACAACACATGAAAGCATTAAATCTTGCTTCATCACACAGGTGCCGTTATTTTATCTAGTAGAATACAATGACTTTTTTAGGGAATGTACCATCCTTCCTCCAACCTGCTGAGTTTCTGTTTGTCCAGGAAACAGTCTAGCATCTAGAAATTGAGACTATTGGTGACTGGGCACCAGTTAAAGAAAGAGCTTTTCACTTAGAGAGAACTTTTAAAGTGGCACTGGGGGAGCTTGTCACAGAACAGAGTCACAGCACAGAGTGTATATTCACAAAGCTAATGTATTTTTCATTGTTCCCAAACACTAATGGGAGCAAGCAGAAGGTTCAGTGTTTGGGGGCCATCTGAATTCATTTGGCTCACAATCCATAATTGAGAAGCGAACGCATGGAAAATCGTCGTACATCACAACGCATTTTGGTGACAAAGCTTTTTGCGAGCAGCGGGTGACTTTTATTGTGTCCTCGCTGCCGTTTGGATACCATTGTGGCTGATTCGGTGACAGAGTTCATTCAACTGATTTAGCTTGTATCAAGAGGCACCCTGGGAATTGCTGTCCAAAGGTGTTGGGTCTCCAAGTTGTGAGGCCTTGTGAAGTA
This sequence comes from Brycinus macrolepidotus, assembly GCA_037974445.1. Lineage (NCBI taxonomy): Eukaryota > Metazoa > Chordata > Actinopteri > Characiformes > Alestidae > Brycinus > Brycinus macrolepidotus. The sequence continues at coordinate 8,824,396 of JBBPCZ010000115.1, read as the reverse complement.
TTCTGTAGTCCTTTTGTTCCGTTCACTGCCACAAAAACATTGCTATTAGGATTTCATTTTAGGGCAAACGCTGCTTCTGCCAAGATTACATGTCTTGCGGAGGCTGTAGAACAAATCAAGTGTGGCAATAAAAGGTTGTGCTTAATCACCAGCTTCTGTTTTAAAGGAGAAAGATGTTTCTAAAACAGGTTCCCAGTCTATTTGGTTACTGGTTTGAGCACTGCAAATTACTTCTTACAGTGAACGCCATATTAATATGTTGAGTCTTAACAAGACAATAAAAGCAACGATACAGGGAATTCCATGTATGGAAGTAATCTACAGTTAAATAAATGAAATATGTTTCTCCAAATCTCTGGCTAATTCCACCTTTCTTCACTAAATGATATATCATAAGCATAGCCATAGTGTACTGCATGAGCTAAAGCTTTGTGTAAGCCCTAGAGAAAAGCCATGCGGAGATATTTATTTCTACAGGAGACAATAAGCTCTGGGGTTTTAGGGGTTATTCCATGCCCGCTAAGTCCAATGTGACCAGATGGGATGTGTTGTTTGATGGGCCTCCTTCGCTTTGTCAAGCACAATGACAACTTGCCCCCCTCCTTCCCCACCTCCCACCCACCCATGATGCCTCCCCTCATTGTTTGGCTGTTAAGGAGATTGGGCTGGCATTTACTGCATCTGTAGCTGTGTCAGCTCGCGTACGAGTGTGTTTGTGTCAGCCAGGGCCTGCTCCGCTAGCTCCGGCTCAGCCCAGGCCCGGCTCACCCGTATGGACGGCCTGATCAAAGGCTGCTGGAGCAGGCAGTAGCGCAGAGGGTGCTGACAGGAGAGCGAGGAAAAAGCTGCATAATTGACAAGGCCCCTCAAAAATTCGGCGCCTCACAGCGCGCCACGGTCTGCGCATGCAGCAGCACACCAACGCCATAGCACCAGCCAGACAAGCCCCTTAAGATTCACTCTCACCGGAGTAATTATTACACCGCGTGCACGGTGGCTAACTATTAGGGAAGCTGCACCGTAATTTGCAGTAATGGATCATCAGTGCACGGATGATGTAAGCCAAAAAAGCCTGACATTAACCATTAGCTTGCTGACAAACAAGTGCTTTCCCAGGTAAGGTTTCAAGAGTGTCCCCCTTCCTCGTTCTCCAGCTGAACGGTGTCTATTTTGGCTCCAGACCGACGCTGGTTGCACATCACTGCTTGTCTGCTCTGAGAGCTGAAATGACAGAAGCCTCCGATGGCAGCCATTGAGGCTCCTGCCTGCCTCACCGTCACATGGCTGCTGTTGGGGAGCAGGCTTGCCAACTTGCCCCACATTAATCAGAGCCTCTCGCACCATTAGCCAGTCAATTATTTCCTGGGTCTGAGCCAGACTGCTAGCCCATGCAGTGTCTCTGTCTGGCCCTATCACTGCCCTCTGATTGGGCAATTTCTCGAACAACACATGATGTGCCAAATGAAAAATACAGCACTTTCTGTGATGTCACCAATCTAGTTTTGGGTTTCTGGCATCACTCAGCTAAAAAACAAAGGTACTGCTGCAATATTGCAGAGTACAAGTGAAAACAACAGCACTTTGACACAAAAGCATTCCGATAAACATACAAGGATACGTGTATGAAGTGTAGGTGAAGAGTGCAGCTATTCCCTGTAAGATGGTTTCCATCCGATTGCTTGATCACATCCCTTTAATACAGTATGGGCAGTCCACTTTGATCCCCTTCAGGGGCTTTGGACTATCTATACTTACACCTTCATCCAACTCCACTTCAAAGTCTCAAACACTTTCCACACTCCATGAACAATTGAATTAATCAACTCCATATTAGTTATAGGTCTGTGTCATTTCTTAAGCAGACACTCTTTATCCATCTCAGAAATTCATGGTTTTCAAATTTCATGGTTTTTTTCATGTCTTAGTCAATTTTTTTAGACTAGGCTGGCAACTAATGATATGTGCATAATGTGAGATGTTTTTTGGCTTACTTTTTTTTTTAAATAAGCATTTTGTACTTAATAAACTAAGCATTTTTTACTTTGTGTTTAATATTGACTCATAATCCAACTTCTTTGACCTCTCTCATGATTTAACTACTGCTTTCTATAAAAGCCTGCAGTAAAATACATATTTTACATATCTTTTTTGAACTACAGAAACACCCGTTGCAGTGGGAACTGATTTTGCTGTAATACATCCACAGATGTTTGCTCCTTTACTGTTACTGTTAATGCTGGTTTTAAAGCAAAAACAGTGTGGTGCAGCCAGTAAAGCAAAAAGTCTACCAAGGTACTTTCGTTTTTAACCAGTTGTGACCCACGATTGAAAATGTTTCAGGAGCATATTTTCAGCAGGCTTCTGACAGCATGCTGCTAATAGTAAGAGGCAAAAAACGCATGCTCACGTTTTTGCACCCATATGCTTACAAAAAGAGGCACTGCAAGTTTTAATTTTCAACTACACACTGTAGACATTTTGGCAGCTTTATGAGCATTTGAAAAAGTGCCTCACTGCCACAGGTTGCGGGTAATGTCTGTTAGGGTGCCTCTACAATAGTAGCTGGGATTTAATACAGCCAATACTCGATCCAGATTAGGACATTACTAAAAAAAAATTGACATTTCATTTATTCAAGTATTAATATATAAGGGCTCCATCATCAGTAAACCGGTGGATGACAAAGAAAAGCAATGTACAAAGACAAAGCACAAAGAAGCCAGAAAGCATTGCACTTGAATACTACCAATATTGTTTTTTCTTGTTTTAGATCTAGCAGCTTGTGCACATTTGGCAGGTGGTGACAACCAGCGATGGAGTTTACATGATGTGTACATGGATATAGGCAGAGCTGCACAAGTGCTGCTGTGATTAGAATGGCCCTGCTTAGAAAGTTTCACTGGTCTTTTGTGTGTGAGATGAGGGCTGGTGGGGGGCCAGCTTGCTCAGGAGGAGGGGAATCACTCTCTTCACTACAAAGGGAGAGTCCGACTCAGGAGCCGGGCTTAAGGGACCTCCATCATTAGCTGATAGTTTTGGAGATTAGGATCATGACACTGAGATTACAGAGGGGACAAAGGTTATGCTGTGGTAATTACAGGCTGACGCACTAACATTCTCATCTTCAGCCCAAATCTAATCAACATTATCACAGGGTTCGCATCATAGACAAGTCCCATGGTACTGTTGAGACGTCTTCTTCAACATCATAAGCAAGGGAAGAGGTCTTGACAGAGTATAACTATTTTATGTTGTAATAGGATTTCAGCCACCGAACTATGGGTAACCTACTAAATTTGAATAAAAGTCATGCTTTAGGATGGCTGCTGCTGCTGTTTTTTAAGTTATGCAACTCATTTTTGTCCATGACAGATACCAGTATGGGATCATAGAAACCACTTAAGCCTTTTAGACATCACTCAAAACTAAACATGAGGCAGTTGTGTGATGGCTTAGGTGTACAGTTTGCATGATGCTAATTGGTGGGGTATAAGCTTCCATTAGCTACATTAGCCTCATAGCTCCAGTGCAAAAGTAAAATGTAAATTTTAGATACCAACCATGGTTTGGAAGGTCAACTACTTTTGAGGTCCATTGTGCTAAACAAGGTTTTACATTTTTCACTTCAGACTACCACTAGCCTGCACTCATCTGGAGATAAGCGATTAAGAAATGGTTGTGTTTGGTGGGCTTGTAGGTGAAGTCCTGTAGGCAAAGGCTTGGCTGATTGATGGCTCAGAGAGAAATTAATGTTTCAGCAGCTGTGTAGGCCTACAGCACTATGAGGTTTAGTTCCTGCTCTATCTCTCCATTTATCTCACCCATTAATTTAACAAGCAACATTTGTATTTACCACCAAGCCTTGGTGGTTAGGAGCAATAAAAGAGCTAAACATTGGGCAGAGAGAGAGAGAGAGGGAGAGAGAGAAAGAAAGAGAAAGGAAGAGAAAAGGTTCAGGGTGATATGTCAAAAAAGCTGAGGTGAAGTGCTGACACGTCGACGTCTTAGCAGATAACGCTTAAATCATTTTTCCTCCAAAACTTCAGTCGCCAGGCTTCAAAGAGATATAGCCATAATACAAATTTTTGGAGTAAGTACTGCTGTTTGAAGTTATTTTATGGGATTTCGCTGTAAGGCCCAGAATTGATTTGCAGCAGGGATAAAAGGAAGATACTTTATCTTCGGAGCTTTGTCGGAAAAAGCTTAGCATCCATTGGTAGTTCCGCCAATATGCCTGCAGGGCATGGTGGGGGGGGTGGCTGGCATTGACATTATATACCAGAATGGATTGTGCTGAGTGTACACCTCCTACTGCTTATGAGCTGCTCTTTCATAATCTTTCATGAACCATACAATGTTTTATTTAATGTACCGGGTCAGAGAAAAACTTGAGAAAAAACATATCAATAATGAAAGACCGGGGTCTGGGGAGGGAGAGGGTGGTGGTGTAGGTTGGGGGTGGAGTGTGGGGGGAGAGGGTGGTGGTGGGGGGCTTGGTTGGTTGGGTTTGGGCAGCCTCTGCTTGGCAAACAGGTCAGGAGGACTCGTGTTATGTCTGAATGTGAGGCGAGCTACGCGCTTCTTTTCTTCTCCCTACCTGACAAATGCCAAACATCTCATCTGTGCTGTCCAGTGGCTCTCCGCTGCAGTGGAAAGGTTACTCAAAGCGGCCGAGAAAAAGCAGATGAGAATCTCTTTGGGCTTTGCAGTTTAAACAGAACGGACAGAGTTCAAGTCAAAATCTATGCAATCCTCGAGTGCAAACAGCGAAAAGCTTTTTTGATTTTTTTTTTTCCTCTGCCCAAACTAACTCTGTTTGAAAATCAACAAAAGATGGATGTGGCTTAAGGCTCATTGCATTGGTCCAATCCTGATTTCTCACTTGTGACCTTGACCCATGGTCTATTTGTACAAACAGAAAGGAAGGAGGCGCTAATATCTCTGTATCCCCCTGTGTCTGCTCATTTGAAGGCTGTTAAATAGGGCAGAGGCAGCTGCGGGCTTCTTAATTGCTTAATTGCACTCATTATTTGAACTAAAGATGAGCTCACCTCGCACCTCTAATTGAAAAGGTACTGCAGCGCAGTCCTGCTGAACGGCGCCATCCCGCGAGAGCAGAAATGCGGCTGATGTAGGAAGAGTATATGACTCTTTCTTTCTCTCTCTCTCTTTTCCTCTCTCTCTCTCTCTGGTTCATGAACATATGCTGTACGCAGGATCTGAATGCACAGTGATTCTCCAGGACACTGCAGGCCTAACAGATGAAAGAGACACATCTCAGAAGCCCCAAACCCTCCGAGGAAGGTCCAGGGGCCATGTGACTTATTCATGAATCCTGTGATGACGCCCCCCCTAACAGTACACACACTCACACACACACACACACACACACACACACTTGCGCTGCAGCTCTCTGACTTTCAGATGGTGCGGCCTGCCTGCCCTATTTAAAAAATAAATAGGAGACTGGTGTCTCTGCTAATAATTCATGGTCGGGGATGGCGAGAGGTGTTTATGTGGGGAAATGAGACACTCTTAACACCTGCTCCTCTGTGGAAACACTGCCCCACCTGGACAAAAGCTGCCACTGCAAGCCAAATCCTTTTAAATTACTTCAGGACTACTAATGTCCCTAAAGTAAACAACATTTAGGAGCTGGTAGAAAGCTAGTTTGAGCTATGAATATGAAACAGTTTTTTCAGAGCAATGTGTAGAGCAAAGGCACCAAATTATTTGTACATAACCATTTGCGTAAACAATCCATTGTCCTTCGGAAACTGTCATCAGTCAGAGCAAGACTTGCAAATCATTTCTGAGAAAACATTTTCACATATGACAAAACAACAAGAAAGCATGCTTGTGAGAACATACAGTGAAGAGCTGTGCTGTTACCTATTTTGACTGTTGACTGATGACTATTTTGTTGTTGTGTTGCTTTAAAAGGCGGACAGCATGTGGTCTTTTTGTGCAGGTGTAGTGGACCCTGGCTAAAATACAGTGAAGGATGATATTTATCCTTGGTTAGAGATGTACTTGGTTAGAGATGTAGCTTACAGTTCCTGGATGGCTCTGGCATTATTTGAGCAGGTAGCTAACGTTGCATAAACCCATCGGCCCATTTGCATCTTTCAGGCCGGTGCTTTGAGCCATTTCCCTGCGACCCCGTTTTAATCGAGCATGCTAAAATGTTATTTCCATATGCCTCTCCCGAGCGCACTCTCTTTTTTCGGCCTTTTGTCAGAGGCCTTTTTGTAGAGGAAATATGCTACTAATGGCTTATGAATTAATAAGCAGCCAAACTGAATTTGATTTTTATACAAGGTGATCCTGGAAGCGGCCGGCCTTCTACCACCATTTTATTCACATTGCGGCGTTTTCTGGCCGAGTGCATTCCTATTTCACAGGACACAACAATGCATCCCCCTTCTCTCTCAGTTCGTGCGCCCAGGCGATATGGGAAGGGATTGGTGTAATTTACTTACCCAAGCCGTGCCATTAATTTTCCAGCATTGTGAAAAGATGATTCATGTTTTAGGGGGCGGTCTGGATTACTTATTTAGGCATTCAGAGGGAACGAGGCAGGGCATGCTGCTTAATGGAATATAAAGTTGCAGGGTCTCATTCCCACTCAAACATCAACCTACAGGAGCCACACACGTGTTAATGTGCACTCCCCAAGCACCTTAATTCAACTCGAAATTCCTAATGGGACCAGGGATCGGAGTTGGGCCTTCAGAGAGGGGCTGGGGGGGCAACTTAACACGTAAATTCACTCATCTGAGTGGTGGATGTGCGTCTAGAAGCTTAACTGCTCCATTGGCTGAGTGTCTGCTGGGAGGTGTCAGGAGACCTGAGTGTGGGCCACTGTGTCCCAGGACCGTGACCTGTTTTTATTTCTCCCTCTTTCTCTTTTTGCAGTTGAGTGGTGACCCTGTTTTTTCTTGTGCGACTTAATCTACTGTATCAAATATGTTGATGGGCTGTTTGGTCTGAAAGAAAGACAGAAGGACCGTGGTGGAATTGCAACTCAAGACTACATCATTTGAAATACAATAATAAAAAGCTTACGTAAATGCCTTAGCTTGTAATGAGTTAAACCACTTTAATTATACGCTTATATTCTTCTTCTTCTTATCGTTATTATTATTATTCTTATAAGCCTAGAGAATTATTATTCTTTAACTACTATTTGTAATAATTGTAGACCAAGCAGAAATTTACATGCAGTAATTTTAGATGCTTACATGCAGTAGATATATTTTTTGAATTTTCCTAACTGACAGTGTTCTAACCCAATAGATTATAAATTGCCAGTACACGATTCAAAGTCTGCCTTCCTACAAAACAGTTTATTTAAAAAATTATTATTACCATCATTGTTTTTTTATGATGTTTTTGTTTGTTTTTCCTAATGTCATGAAAAAATAATCTGATCAACTATAAAAGTAACTGGGAGAAGTTATCTATTTATATTTAAGTGAGGTGATAAATATTTGTCCACAAAATAGTGCTGTTAGGAATTAAACAGGTTTATGCATTTGCTTGAAGTGGGGAGAATACATGTTTGTGTTTTTAATAAGACTGGGTTTGACGAGGCAGTAGCTCAAATTCATTTTTGGACCAAAGGAAGTTTGAAAATACCCCTCCACCAGTAAATCTGCAATGTCACAACATCTGTTGAGTCCACCCACATCTTCACAATCACCATCATTTCTAATAACTCAAATAGCAAATATGCTCAGCTAGACTTGGATCCTACAAAATTAGTAATGTATCACTGTTATATAGTTATTGCTCTGGCAGCGATACTAAAACTGAGAGCGGGAAGTTAAAGTTAGGGTATAAGTGTTTAAGGGGTTAGTACAGGATTTGAATCTCATTCTTATATAATCATCTTCTCAGTAATAACAAGTACAAATTATTAAGTGAGTTAAAACTCTGCAGCCAAATATTATGACGACAGTGTTGCTAACAGGAATCTTTGTAATATAGTTAGTCAAAGTAACCCCTTAACTCAGTACAAGAACACATTCAGCAGCAGAAACGGCTCTGTGCTCATGACCACTGCCTGAGTCACAGCCTAAACAATGGTTGGTTATTACTGCAAACGACAGCATGCCCTCCGCATGAATGCTCACAAGTACATAGAGTTATATGACAAGCAAACTTTCTCTCACATCCTGACACTAATGTCTCACACAAATGTCTCTAACAAGAGGAAAAAGTGATCGAATGATGGATGAAATGCTCATTTGACCCAACTGCTCAGGGCGTCTAGAGGTAAAAGGAAAAGCAGATAAAAGGATTAGAACAAAGATATGATACAAATGCACAAATGAATGAGGCTTTACTGAAACTCCAACTCAACCTGACAGAACTCATGAAAGGCTTGATATTTGTTTGGCGAGCTGGATCAGCTGAGTTGGGTCAGGGAATACTGGGACTACGCAGGACACCAAGTTCCAAGATCTGGAGTTGAGGACCCCTGGTGTAAAATGTCCCAACAACAGTTGGATGACCTTTTTGAAACATCCTCACAACCATTAAATCTTAACAGAAACCCAAAAACAGTGTTGTTCCTATGAGCCTCTCTTGCAGTTTCCATGAGCCACAGAAGTACTCACTTTTCACCTTGTATCAAAACATAGGGATGCAATGGAGGGCTGGCGCACATCAAAAATGTAATAGCAAAAAAAAAAAGAAAAAAAAAGGATGTGCTGAGCTAGGATGCTGACTGATGTCTTGCTAATCTGCTGTCAATTGCGGTGTTGGATAATTAACGTAGCACAGCCATAAGGACTTGGCTATTAGCAGGTTAATTAGGCAATAATGGAAGAGATAGCTCAGGTTAGCATCAGCTTCGCTGCAGCAGCTCTGCTCACAGGGCTGGTAAGGGGAAGTGTGTTAAATATAATCCTTAGTGTACTAATACAAAATGGCATACCTTCAACATAATTATTGCCATGCGAGTTCATCCTCCTTACCAATTCACAAAAGGAGAAATTGGAATAGATTATGTTTGGTGGCTGTCGACTCCTTTTAGTTTGATGAAGCATATGAGATTTCGATGGGAAGGGATATCCGTGCACCAGGTCATGTGTTTGGGATTTAAGACTGGATTTAATAACAAATTTCGATTGAATACACAGGGATTCACTTTTTGTGGCGAGTAAGGGCTTTATTTCTTCAGATCTAAGAACCGATTCTGAGGTTTGAGTCCATGCATCACTGTAAAACTCAGCTGAAGATGTTAACTCAATGTTATTGACAGTGTCTTGAACTAAGCAGACATCTTCTGATACAACTCAATAATCTCCATAATTGATGACTATGAACAGAACCTCTGCTTTGGTCACACACAGTTTGGTGTGTGGAGTGACCTGCAGACTAAAGGGTCAAGCTTGGTCTGGGGTTGATTTGGGGCAAAAGGTCAAGGTCCAGTAGAATCTTTGTAAAGCATAGGTCACCTCCACACATGCACACACAGTCTCTGCTTACAATAATTGACTCACAAATGTTTTTCCTTTGAGCACCATACGCCATTAAAGATGGCCACAGTGTCAATACGGCTTTAGCAGTAGCTGGTCCTCCATTGACAGCTTGGAGTTACTCAGTGACCTCAGATTACAGTCATCCGCAGCTCATAGACTTCTTGTCTTTCTCTTTCTCTCTCTCTAACTCACTCCCTTCCCCTTCACTTCCCTGCTTGCTTTCAGTGATTATGTCGCGTTCAAACTTCAGTCCCGGAAGGGCTTGGGCAGCCATGGGGATTCGACATTGTTGCTTCCTCTCCTTTTTTTGTCCTGTCCGTAAAACCTTGCTAATCCATGAATCCGACCTTGGATTTGAGCCGGGAGTCAGAGGGGGAAAATAATTGGGTTGTTGCTAATAATTGGATTTTCTGCTGCTTGGCTAGAAAAAAAAAAAAACCTTAACAACCACTGTCCTCACAGGAAGAGTTTGTACCACTAAGCTTCTGCTCAGAGCTTTGGCCAGTCATTCTTTGCTACATATAAAATGATTAGCATTCTATGATATGATTACAGCCTTAAAATCTCATTTTTTTTTTAAAGTGCTGTAATGTTCTGTAAGTGTGTTCTAATTCCTCATTATGAAGACTTAAGGCTCCCCACTGTCAAGATTTAAACACAAAAAAAGGAAAAGAAATGAACTCTGTCCTCAGAAATGCAAGTTTCCGGAGTTAACCTAGGGACATTAGCCATGGAGTCGAGAAGCAATTTAAAAATTAAGCTTTCTTTTTCTTTCTTAGCTTTTTCAGTTTGAGTTGGCAAGCGTGTGTCCGTGTGCATAAGTCCATAGGGAAATCTGTAGGGAATTTGCTGACAGCTATGGGAATTGTGCTGTACAACGGCATTGACTCCACAGAAACAAGCAATGAAGGGTAGCAAAATTAAGAGAGAAGAACACAATCGTGGATAAAACAAAAAGTGATGGCTGTTATGAATGTGTGAAGGGAATTACATGCAGAAGACTTTTATTTCAGGCCCTGGTAACGTTTGCTACAGCGATATTTCACTGTGCCTTGCGAAAACACATTTACATAAGATGCGTCGACACACTCGCCGCACTTAACACCTGCTTGGTTCAAACCTATGTTGTGTGTAAATCCAACTGAGAAGTGGAGAAAGTTCCATGTGTCTATTTTGTTGCATGTGTCGTGTTGACGTGTTTGTACGGTAGCAGGAGCTAAAGGTATAGTAATTAAAGTTTGCAGGCAGTGGTAGATGGGGAGCCAGAGTGGCTATGGAAATGTGTAATCCCGCTCACCGCGTGTGGGACGCAGGCACTTTGAGGCGGCCGTGAGTGACGGGCTCTATTAAGGGAGAGGCGCGGGGTGGCCCTTAGCCCTCTCCCTGTGCTTAAGCACACCCAGGAGGCCCCTCTGGAAGTCACCTTGTGTTCGGTGCCTTGGGAAGCCAGTAGGAGCTCGAATGAAGAAGAATTCAAACAGGCCAGAGTCCTACACAAGGTCCCTGACACCAAAGCAAATCCACAGGCCTCTGCAAATATCAATAAAGCTAGATCCTCTGCCCCGTTCCCCACCCATACACACAAGGGAAATGCTGTACAGCTTTATTTCAACTTGCAGGAAACATGTTTTTTTGCTTTGCGGTGCGCTTTTATAAACAGATTTGTCTTCGGCAGAGTAAAAAAGGAAGTTGAACTGGGGTGAAGGACATGAAAAGTAAGCAGTTATTAGTTTTGTGGCTTTCCGTTAGTTATGAAAGGTTATTTTTCAGCCACTTATTGCATTCACACCCCCTTTGTTTTGTACCTTTTTTCCCCTCCTCTGTTTACTGCATGCTCAGTGTGGGCAAAGTCAGCCGCTCCTTTGTGTGAGGGAGTTTACAGAATCCTGGGCTTTGGCGGTATTCTCTTCTTTCTTCCCCCTGAGACTGAAGATCAAAGCCGGGGGTAATTTTTGCCTATGAATTTCATCAATTTTGCATCCATTTTGAAGTCTGAACAAGAGGTCCTGCACGTAGACCCATCACTTCAGACACAAAATGCACCCCCACCCCACACCCCCCACAAGATTGAGGTCTAATTGCACGTAGGAAGATGCCATGCAAAAGAATATCAAAACAGTCTTGCGAACTAAGCCGCAATTGCATCGAGATTGAAAGGCCGGCAAGAGGGAGAGTTAGGAAAGGCAATTCTCTCTCCATCAATTTGTATATTATTGCATTGTAAAGGTCAAAGCTAAAAAATCCCCCCAGAGTGACTACAATTACAGGTAATTTCTAGAAGAGCAGAAATGAAAGGACAGAGAGAGCCGGGTCCATCCTGGACGTATTTACACACGAGCTGTAATCTAGTCATATGGAGTAAGGGCAATCTGGAGGCACTCAATGATCATTCTGGTAATGAAAAAATATGAAGGAAAGTAAGACACTAACCTCTGCGGTAAACACACACATGCATACATACTTAAACACAGATGAACACACACGCACACACATGCACACACACACACACACACACACACACACACACATATACACACACACACACACACATGCACATTCAAACCCTTGTGAATGCATTCATTACGAATACACATCAGTTTATAGTCATTATGAATGTAGTTAGATTACATTCAATATTAAACATAAGTAACATTAAAGTGCATAGATACACACATACAGACACAAGACAAACCTTTTTAGTACAACACCTGCAGTTCATGTCCTGGAATGAACTCAGACATCTTCATTTCATTAACATTATTACTACAGAAACTGACAGATACTAATACGAAGCATAAAATTACGTGCTCAATCCATCAAAATTTAGAATAGAAATTCTTATTAAATCTATATATTAAACACACTGAGTAATCAATGTAATTTAGTGAAACATAAAATGGAAACCGCATCTGTAATCCCACAGAAGCTATGAATGAGAGAAACCTGAGAAAGTAGTGCCACCTAGACTGTGGCAGAATGTATAACTTTTTTTTTGGTCCTCTGCCCTCTCCTAGGCTATGGCGGACAATTTACTCTCTCACAACAGTCCGGAAAAAAGTCGACTCCTTGGTCAGTGAGGCTCTCTAAAACCTCCCCTGGGCTCCCATGGCAAAAACAAATCATTGTTCTTTTTTCTCCTCCCGCCCTCTCTCTCTCTCTTTCTCCCCCTTTTTTTTAACCTGTCACCCATGGAAAATAATTAAAACAGGAGGACTGATTGTGTACAAGTCGGACCCTCTGTTCGGTAAGCCACCTTCATCTGGGAAAAGCCTTTTTTGGGTAATAATATGTTCTCCACTGCTTAAGTCTGAGATCAAATGCTCTCTCATAACGGTGGGGTAATTAGATTTCACTATGTAAATGGCCTTCAGAGGCCAGAGAGAGAGAGAGAGAGAGAGAGAGAGAGAGAGAGAGAGAGAGAGAGAGAGAGAGAGAAAGAGTCTGGGTGCTTGTTTGTTCACTGCTGCCTCCCTCAGGCCATTTGGGCTCCAGTCATTTGGCATCCTGGGCCTCAGCAACAGTGCAGCAGTGCCACCGAAACTGTTGCCAGGGCGGCTTCAATAAAACAACACTGACAACACAGCCCTGTTACAGCTGCCTATTGGACGAGTCCGATTTAATTCATCCAAGAGTCCTTTTATGAATAAATACCAAGCCAGAGGAGTATTATAATGCCCCTCATGTCGCCATAATCTGTCTTTAATTTGTTTTATTTTGTCTGTCCTCATATAGATAAATGAAGTGATGAACGGAGGCAAGGCCTTAAGTTTTTCTATTCACGCTCCAGTATAGAATCCCACGGTAGTTAGTCACAAACACTATCACATAAACAGCTTCGGAACCTCAGGCGCTATTGCCTTCAGTACTCTCCTGATATATTCACACGCAAAGTACTTTCGAATGCATTAGCAGAACGTTTTAATTGCCAGTTGACAGGAGCCTCTGTCCTAAATGGAAATTGTGTGTGTGTGTGCGTGTGTGTGTGTGTATGTATGAGTGTTTCTCCATGTGTGTGTGTCTCTGTGTTTTTTTTCTCCTCCTCGATTCTTTGTCCCCAGTAGACTGCACAAACATATGGTTACTCTCCCTCACCTTTAGTTAAGCCTCTCTTAATTAACTTTAAATGGCTAATTTGCAAGCTTGAGTAAGCAGGGTGTTATTCTCCACCGAAGAGACATTGTTTCTTTCAATCTTGAATAATGAAACAGGCAAGAATGATGCCAGGTTGGAGATTTCCATGTTTGCTTTACTTTTAATAAAGAGCAAAAATGAGAGATAGAAATATTGCCTTTGTGTGTATGTGAGTTTGTGTGTGTGTGTGTGTGTGTGTGTGTGTGTGTGTGTGTGTGTATGTATGTGGGGTGTCCACTTTTTAGTCTTTCTTTAAGCAAATGTCGAAATGAGACAGTTTCTATTGTCTTGAGGAGACAAAGGGAGTGGGGACTTTTTTTTTTCTTTCTTGCTCTCTTTCTTTCAAACGTAAACAGCAGGGCCCCATAATTCCGTACAGTTTAAGCATGGAAAGTCAACCATATGCCACGCTCGGAGCGCTGCAGCTCCAAGTGCCCGCAGACTTCAGATCAGTGACAAGTCTCTTTGCGCTCGCTGCCTTGTCAAGCCGCTGTTGTAAAACAATTAAGATCCTATTAACATATATTTTATTAATTGCCCTATCAGAGCAGAAACACAAAGGAATGTAAATGGCCCGGCCGGGCGGCTGGGCGGCCAGGCAGCGCTCAGAGAAGTAGAGCATGGCATCTTTCTCACAGAGAGTGACAGCTGAGAGAATCGGGGTCAGGTTATATCAGCTTGGACAGCTTCACAGATTTGTTGGCTATTGATAGCAGCAAATCAATTAGGCCACGGCACAACAGTAAAAAAAAAAAAAGCTGCAGGGACTCAGTAAGCTGCTTTTGATTTATTTATTTTTTATGTTCTTGTCATTTAATTTTTTTTTTTTGGGTGGGGTGGGGGTGAGGGGGGGGGGGGTTGGAGGGGGGGTGTTCCTTGCATTAATTTGTCTTTGGATTTCTGACTGAACCGGATAGACAATTCACAAATAAAGCCC
>JBBPCZ010000115.1:8752331-8809737 GCA_037974445.1 Brycinus macrolepidotus | reverse complement strand
CCCCCCCCCCCCCCCCCCCCCCCCCCCCCCCCCCCCACCCCCCCCCCCCCCCCCCCCTCTCCCCCCTACTTGCATTAATTTGTATTTGGATTTCTGACTGAACTGGATAGACAATTAACAAATAAAGCCCACATCCTACCTTCCTGTAATGACAGTTTCACAGCTAACGTAACACAGCTTTTTCATTTCCTCTGGAGTAATTGGACTGCCCCAGCGCATTATCCGGTCTAAATTGCAATACTAATTACAAAGCCTAACAGTTGAGCAGCATCAATACTCTATTAGGATTAATTAAGATTGGAAGTGACAGCTGACGATTAGGCACATCATTTGCAGTTCAACAATGTAGAGGTCAAACATTCAAGTTTCTTTCTTTCAGCCATGATTACTTTAAGCTGCTGTATAATTTCTCACAAAAAAATGATTATATTCTGATTAGCGAGTGCATATTCACATGATTTCGCCAACATCTCAATAGCACAGACACAGTTTATTTACCCTTGTTCAATTTTCACCCGGCAAGGCACGAACAGTTCCGTAATTGATTATGCTTCTAATTACAAACCATACAGTTAGTGGAAGTTATTGATAGTTGTGAATGTGGCTTTTAACCCTGGAGCTGTGTGTCTACCCAGAGGAGACGAGTGTCCTTCTGATTTAATGATGCTGGTGACTTTTAAATAATTAGAGTGTCACACAAAGTCACAATTGTTTTCACTCCAACCTGGACATAACAAGGCTCCACGTGTCTTTTTTTCAAATTGATGGTCAGCCTAATTAAAAAATGTGCTGTCATTATCTTTCTATTTCAGCTAATTAGGAAAATAGGCACATACATACACACAAATACATGTACATATACATATACATACACATACACACATACACACACACACACAGTGCTGTGCAAAAGTCTTATGCATCTATGCAAAGTGTTTAAGTGTTTAAAGCCATGTTTCTCAGCATGTGATAGTGTGTCTTTCTGCAAGCAAAGTTACATTAGAAGAAATGGAAACAAATGAGTAAGCAGTAAAAAGTATCAAGGTTTGTTTTGTTTGCAAAAAAAATAGTTGATATTTTGTGAGCTGGTAAGAAACACATTGATATGTACAAACTATGCAATAGTTTAGTAAATTACCACATATTTCACTGTTTTGTTTTAACATAAAAGAAATGGATAAAGAATTTTATTCTAAAGTGCTGCATATCCATTTGGATATGACAAATGAGCTTTTAAAAAGAATAATGTTTGATGCATAATGGATGGTTTTAGTAATAATATAAATATATAACATAAATATCAACTATGTATTATTATTAATACCATCTTTTTTTAGCATGGTCTCCACAAGACTTCTGAAGGTGTGCTGTGGTATCTGGCGCCAAGACATTAGCAGCAGATCCTTTAGTTGCTAGGTGGGGCCTCCATGGATCAGACTAGACTGTCCAGAACATCCCACAGATGCTCAATCCCAGTGAGATCTGGGGCTATTTGTCATGTTCTTCAAACTATTCCTGAACAATTTTGCAGTGTGGCCAGGCACTCAAAGAGGCCACTGCCATTAGGGAATATTGTTGATGAATGCCAGGACCCTGGGCTGCAAAGCAGAAAATTGCCCAGAACATAACACTGCTTTGGCTGGCCTGACTTCCTCCCATAATGCATCCTGGTGCCAACTCGTACCCAGGTAAGCGATGTACACGCACACAACCGTCCACTTGATGTAAAAGAAAGCTTGATTCATTAGACCAGCCCAACTACTTTCATTGCTCAGCGGTCCACTTCTGATACTCAGGTGCCCACTGAATGTGCTTTTAGCAGTGGACAGGGGTCAGCATGGGTACTAAGACCGGTCTGCAGCTACAAAGCCCCTTCCACACCAGACTGAGAATTACTGTGTGTTCTGACACCTTTCTATCATAGCAAGCATAAACTTTTTCAGCAATTTGTACTACAGTTACTCTTCTGTGTGAATGGGCCAGATGGGCTAGCCTTTGCTCCCCTCATTCATCAGTGAGCCTTGGGCGCCCATGACCCTGTTGCCAGTTCACTGGGTGTCCTTCCTTGGAGCAGTTAGGTGCCAACCACTTTATTCCAGTAGCACTCCACAAGACCTGCTGTTTTAGAGATCCTCTAAGCCAGTCATCTAGCCATCACAATTCAGCCCTTGTTAAAGTCACTCAGATCCTTACACTTGGCCATTTTTCCTGCTTCCAACATTTCAACTTCAAGAACTGACTGCTCACTTACTGCCTAATATATCCAACCCCTTGACTGGTGCCAGTATAATGAGATAATCAATGTTATTCACTTCACCTGTCAATGGCTTTAATGTTGTGGCCTGTGAGAAGAGCACACTTCGGCTCATTTCATGTGTTTCACAGCCATAAAATTGTGACAACACTTACATACTTGATCTGAACATTTCAAATGCCATCAAAACAGCACCAAATCATGTTTTCCTCAGGCATCTTAAGTAGATTGAGCAGGAGTGGGTCAACTGTTTGAGCGTCGATTCTCTCAGACAGACTGAAAAATGGCATACTAACTCAACATTACCTCCATAAACAGAAACAGGACGTTAAATGGAGGTTAAAGCAAATATGACAACATATCTGATGCAGATCTGAACATGACAACTAAGAATTTGTGGAGACAGAAAGGTTCTGACAATTTCACTGTTTGCTATGCCTTTTGTCAGAGGAGAGGGTACCCAGGGAAAAATGCATGTGCTTTTTAGGCACACACACACACACACACACACACGCACACACACACACTCACACACACACACATGCACACACGCACATACACATACAAAGCTATTACTACAGCAAAGGCACTACCTGCGAGTGGTTTCTTAAATGTCAAAAAGGACAGTGTGATTTTATAATTGCAATCATTTCGTATCTAAAGATCAGGATCCCATCCACAACAGCTATTCTTTTCAGTTTAATGGTCTGTGCTGAATGTCATACGGATGCAGTTTGGACTTGCACTGCACTCAAACTTTACAATAATATGGGATTCTGGCATTCTCAGATTGTGGCCAGCCAGGACCTCTGCAAAAAGTACTTTCTACAAAGACTTAGCTGAGACTGAAGAGGGTTTTCACGTATAATAGGTTCACCATAACTTATAACAAAATTACTTACATCCTCTTATTCAGTTTGTAGGAGGCCAACAACTCTCCCATATTCTTTCAAATAAATAGCTCATGGAACAAATGTAAAATGTATCAAATATGTAATGTATTTGTCAAAATAGCAGCATTTATTATGTGCTACAGCTAAAAAAATATTTGTGTCTCCAGTCTAGCTAAAGAGACAGCCTTAAGCTACAGTTGAAACCCATGTCGTGGCTATAATGATTTCTTATTTATCAGTTTGTAAAAGACACCATGGCTGTGTTATTGCTGTAAGAAAGCCTACGAGTAAACCTTGTGTGGTGGACAGTTGCTAGGTATTCTCTAAAAGCAACCAGAAGAGTGCTAGGGGGCATACTTACCCTCTAGCTCCCAGAGGAACCATGTTATTACTGGTAATAAAAAGTGATAAATATGGCGTGAGGAAAAGCTTGCACCACTGCAGAAAGAGTACAGCCTCTAAGATAAGGCCCCAAAGAGATTACGATGCACTTCTTTTTCTCTATTTTCCCTTCACTCTCTTTATTCTCAAAAAGCTCAGAGAATTGTGATAAATGCCAGCAATGAGCACAATGAGCATTCCTCAGGAAAAAAAAAACAGGCATCCTTGACAATAACAATCAGAACAGTTTAATCTTTTAGGGAGGGGGCCGGATGCTAAACTACTGTCAAGTCAAATATTTCCAGCAGAATCCATTTATATAATGGATAAAACGAAAGAAAAAAAATGTAAGCAAAAGGGACTAAAAGTGTTTCCCCCATCTCGAAACCCCCTCAGTACACTGAATTTCTCCTTGGATTGCTGGGCACAAAGGCAGCATTGTTGGCAGAGCCATTATGAGTAGCCTGTACTATACTGGACAGAGCATGGCTCCAGGGAGTCAGCTATGGATTGGAAGGGAGGGAGGGGTCAAGATTCATCAGCCCCCATCTCAGCTGACCTCTTCCGCTTCCAAGGAAGAGTGCACTGACACACAGGAGCTGAATAGACAGATTTTCCAAATGTTTTGAAATCTGTTTGGGGGTTTGTGTGTGCTGGGGGAGACAGAGAGAGAGAGAGAGAGAGAGAGAGGGAGAGAGACGCAAGGCTCCAAGAAATGGACTTGGCCTATAAACATTAAGTGATGTGGTGCCCATTTCTCCAGAAGGATGACATTAAGGGACCTTTTTTATTGACGGTTGTGAAGAAAAGGAGAAAGAGCGCTCCCAATTAAGAATCAATTGAAGGAGCAGGCGACTGAGAGGGAGGGAAATGTTCGCTGTTATCCCCGCAGCTTCCAGGCTTTTTTATTTTGGGAACATAAAAGGAGGAATGAGAATGGTGTGTGTCTTCTTAAATCCCATTCTTTTCTTCATTCTTTCCTTCTCTCTGTCTCTCAATCTCTCTCTCTCTCTCTCTCTCTCTCTCTCTGTCTTCCCTTCAACCCCCCCTTTTTCCACACTGCAAATGGTAGCCGTGCCCCCACTCAGAATAGATGTATTACTTATGACATCCTAGTTTTCATCCGTTCACAATTTTTACATTAGAGTTAAATCTCTGCAGCTGGATTCTTACGGCTGAGTTAGCCCGAGCCCATCAAATATTGAAGCGTTTGGAGCCACTGCCAAGCAGGTTGAGGGGAGTTCACGTCCAAAAGCCAAGCTGCAGATTCACAGACATCCCAATAGGAGTGTACAACAGAAAAGAGCACTGATAAAAATTTCATTGAAATGAGACGGGGATATTGCTAGCATTCTCCCCAGCATCAGTATGAAAACTTAATCCAAGTTAATGGAAGAGATATGAAAGCCTTTCTCAATTCAAAACACAACCGGTGCATAATTTATAAATTATTGTCAGAAAAAGTGATTCTGCTCCGAGATTTACTCTGCACGAGATGGAACGTGGACTCCGTGGAGACGGTGGGAAGGAGGAAAAAAAAGAGAGGGAGAGAAAACATTGCTCTTTTTGACCTTTGATGCCGAGAGATTTTACACTAGAGTTGTCGATACAATCAAGCAAACTGGTCATTTCTTGAAAACCGCAGCAGCGAGAGCATTCACTGCAAGGAAATATCAAAACAGGCCTATTCGGGTTACCCACGAAAACACTCAGTGGCAAAAAAAAAAAGAAAGGAAAGGAAACAAACGGAGAGAAAGTAGATGGGTGGAACATGCTCTGTGATCGGTGGCTTGACAGTTGCTAAAAGCGTCGTTATGTTGTCGGCAAGTAGCCCTGATGACATTATAACGAACCAGTAGATTGTTTTAAAAGCCTTCTCTCTTTCTTGCTCTTTCTCTCTCTCTCACTCTCTCTCTCTCTGCTTTCTTCAGACTCCAATTACAGATGATACGTTTGCATGGCGGAGCCCCCACGGCTAATACGCGCTGACAGTCACCTCATCCTGAAGCATGCTGGGAGTAATAGTAGCGGTGTTGCGCACTGGAAAACATTCCTCACTAATGTAGGCTGCTCGTGTCCGGAGCGCGAGTGCCGCGTTGTTCCTGCTCCTTAACATGGCAGGGAGCGAATCCTGATTAAGATTAGCGCGTGTAAGTGCTCCTCTTTCCCCGAAGGCACATTGCAGCTACACATATCTGCACCTTTCAGCCATACGCCTAAAGACTCCCTCTAACAACCAAGGAGCAATGTGAGGACTAGAGCACTGGCTTTCATGTCTGTACGTAAGACCCTCGTAGTAAAAGGCCCATATAATCATATAATCAGATCATCAGAGTTTGATGCGGTATGTAAACATTGTTATCTTTCAAAATGTGCCATTCACTCCCTATATCATATTGTCCATTTATGGATAACAAGCAGCAAACATAGTCTTGTGAATTTAATATTTCTACGATGTCATAAAAAACAACTAATTTACATACCTATTCACCCTCAACTTTGTTTCAACCCAGACTGTTTTTAATGAGGCACATTATAGGACAGCCAATCAGAACAGAGGTGATTTACAGAGAAGAACAAAAGTGGCCTGTCTAATTACAAGGGATGAAGAGAAGTTAGAAAATGGTCGCACGACAATGAATTATGACTGGTTTTGGAACAGAAAAGCTCAAAGTACAAAAACAATCAGTGCAGATTGTAAGATTTAGGCCCTTTAACAAATCATGATGATCCGTAAGTGAGTGCAGTTTTAAGTAATGTGTCTACTGGAATGGTAATTACCATAAAAAGAAACCGTTCCCTACCATAATGTGTGTTCAGCTTTAAGGAAAGGATGCCACTCAAAAAAAGGAAGAGAGAAAAAAAGTTAAGTGGCTCTAGCCATGTTATATGATTCATTTCTGCCTCTCTTCTCTGTAATACCACAAGTGGGGAAGAGGGAGCATAAGGAGAAGTATATGTTTGCCTTGGCAGCAGGACTTTACTAGACATGCTCCAAACTGGCAGCTGGTGGGGACCGTGCACGCTTGGCTAGGCTGCCACTTATTCAAGGTGATAAAAGCATAAAAAGGGAATATGAATTTTCAATGGAGTGCTGAAGTACACAGTGCAAACTTATTTGGGACACCGCCATTAAACTCTTATCTCTCGGAAGGCGAAGGTCTGAAAAGCTCTCGTTTAATGTGGATAAATGGATGTAGAGGATCCGTCTCGGCACTGCCTGCCGCACGTGTGCTGCACAGTCGCATCTGACAAAAAATTGATGAGGGTCCCAATAGCAAAAGGATGGGAGGGAGCTAAAGGACAGGTGAGATGTGCAAGGAGTGGATAAGGAGCCGGTAAACGGGGCACACATGGTTTGCTTTAGCCTGGCAATTCCCTCAAATGGGGCTGCCACTGCAAGGCCTTTACTATGCTAGTGATTGTAATACAGTCATTCTACATTAGGTCCTCTGGAGCTGTATCACATCATCCTCACTGCAAATACCCACCACAAGAGCATGTACAGCAAGCCAAACAGTGCCGGCGTCCATGTTTTATTCATGCTGAAAGTTGTTCTGTTCTCTCTCGCTTGCTCTCTCACTCTCTCTTTCTCTCTCTCACTGGTTTTAATTATGAGTGGTGGTTAATTTATAGCCATTTGGAGGGGGGTGGCTTCTGGGGGGAAGGCGTGTTGGGTGTCATTAAAATCTTCCCCAAATTCATCACGGGCCTGCCATCTATTATTTAGCCCTCTGCTCATGTGTGAGTAAAGCAGGCTTTATTTCGGCGCACCCGTAACGGGGCAAACTCAAGTGGAAAAAGGTTTCTGCCGAGCAGGAGAAGGCTCTCTGCCCCTCAGAGTGGAAGAGTTAAGGAGAGTAAAAGCTACCTTTACCCAGGCCAGGGAGGAACAGGAGAGGAGGGGATGTGTCTGTGTGTGTGTGTGTGTCTGTGTGTGTGTTTAAGAGAGAGAGAGAAAGAGAGAGAGAGAGAGAGAAGGAGAGAAGTAGCAGTGTGCAATGGGAGCAATTTTCTGACCTTCTGGCGGGCACGAGGGGTGATGTTGTTCATCTTTGGAAGGCAGTGTGTGTCAGCGCGAGTCCAGTCCAGGTGCTCTGGGACCGAGTGTCCGGCAGCGGGAAAAAAGCTGCAGAGACGTCCCCGGACTGGAGGAGCTCACTCAGTCAGCTTTACTTACAATTCCCCTTCAGAGACCTGGGGCCTCGCATGCCCGCTCCCACTCCCTCACTCTTGTTCTCTCTCTCTACTTTTTTTCCCTCTTTTTTTTTTGTAAACCACCCCACCACCTTACCTTAAGCATCATTTCTCTATCACTCTACAGCCAACTCTATTTTAAACCTTTTATCTTTCACACTTTACGGAATCATCCTCCTCCTCCATCATTCCTTCCCTGCACCTTTTTTCTCTTATACTCTCTTTCTTTTTTTTTCTTTTTTTTATAAAACCTCTTTACCTTCAGCAATCTCTCTCTGTCATACCATAGCCACTCTTTTTATTGTACCATTTCCCTGCTTTTAACGTTCTCTTTTTCTTTCTTCCTTTTTTGTTTTTTTTATCAAACCTCCTTAAGCATCATTTCTCCATCACTTTGGGGCCAAACTCTATTTTAAACCTTTTATCTTTTACTCTATCATTCAAATTCACTCTCTGCGTCAATCACTCCAGCTCTTTTACCTTTCCTTGTTTTTAAGTTGTTGTTTTTTTTCTTTTTCTTTCTGCCTCCTTTCAATCAAGCCACTGTACTCTACAGTCACATTTATTTGAAACCTTTTTTTTTTTACACTTTACAAATGCACCCACCCCATCACTCATCCCTCACTCTCTCTTTCCCTGTATCTTTTCCTCTTTTATTGTTTCTTGGGCTCTTCCCCATTGTGTCATTATGCTATATTTAGGGATTCCCTGATCCCTTTCCCCTTCACCTGTCCGTCATAACATTCATCACTCACTGCTCCCTTGGACTCACTCATCCTGCTCTTCTGTTTGTTGTTGTTGTTGTTTTTGTTTGCAGCGCTGGATTTGGCATGCTGCCGTTGCCGAGGCTCCGTGAGCTGCTGCTTGGCAAACGCTTTGGCCTCTCATGTATTAATTACAGAGCTAAAGCTGCTGTGAGCGTTTGTAAGCGCGGGAGCACCTGTGCCTGGAGCCCATCTCTCGTTAAGCACTCAGCCACGTTCTCCACACTAACCTGCTTCTGCTTTACCCCTAGCGGCTCCCTACTGTCCCAACCTCACATATCAAGGACAATTATCACAATGTGTTAATAATTGTGTTATCTTTCTTTTCTACTTTTGTATAATGACAAGTAGCAAACCTTCAGTCTGATTATGTGGCACCAGAGTGATTGAATCACTTATACATGTAAACCCAGTCATTTACAAACCTATGCAAATATACTGCATATTATAATTTACACATCCTTAATTAATTACACACACACACACACACAGCAAAGAACTGATCTACCATACTACCACACCACAATGAACCATAATAGACCATTCTCAACCATAGTATACCTAACCTTACTAAACCATACCATTAAACATTACTAAGCCACACCTCACTATTCTAAACCAAAGTAAACTGTTCTCAACCATTCTATACCTTTCCAAGTCATACCATGCTAAGACTAGAGGTGAAGCATTACCACTTCTTTCTTTTTTGATACCAGTACTGATATTTAACCCTTGAGTGCTGGCTGATACTAATGTACTAAAAATAAGCATGCTCAGTGTACTCATACAGAAAGAAAATATACAACTAACAACAAGGCATCACACAATTTGTGTGTATGTGTATGTGTGTTATTTCAGACTAGGTTTGTTACCATACTGGCTTGGATTCATTCTCTTCGCCATCCAATCTCAGATCCTGCATTTTCTGCTAATATCAGTCAGATTCTAAAAACCGTACTGGATTGGTGCCATGACTTACACATACTATTTTAAACCAAAGCACAATCAAATATACCATAGCAGATAATAATACTAGGCCATTCTCATCCATACCATAATATAGCATAGCATAGTAAATCACTCTAGAGCTTTCTGCACCATACCACAATAACATATGCCATACTAAATCATATTAGACCATTCAAAACCAAACTATGCTGAAACACGTCACACTGAGCCATACTAGGCCATGTCATACTACAAGAATACCTTTCTAAAACATACCACATTATGACAAACAGTACAAAAAAAGCAATTCTAAAAAAATACAAATCTATGTTAAGTAATACTAAACTATACTATTCCATTTAGGAATGTGCTCATCTAGTCAAGGTGCTAATGTGTGTGTATAACCCTTTTCATCCTTAGTGTGTTTTCACACTCTGTTCAAATTTGGGCTGTAGTGAGGTCCGGTCAAAGCCTAGATCAGACCACAGAAAGTGTACATGTGTTTAATTACTAATTACTTCAAGTCTCTCTCTTGCTCACTCTCACTCTCTCCCTTTTAAGAACAGACACCTTCTGAGAACATTACTGTTCTACTGCCAAATAAATAAATAAATAAACACATAAATAGACATTAATATTTAAAACATCCCACATTTCAAAAGTAGACCTGATTTGCTATTCATGGTAGGATATAAGCATAATTTATGTATGTATTAAAATACAGGTATATTTTTCCTTGGAATGCAATATTTGTATCATGCTGTTATTGAACCAAAGCAACTCGGACCACCTTACAGTCACCCTTCTCATTTTCTCTCTCTGTTAATTTTTAAGGAGAAATGGATTAACAGGCAAGAAATTAGAAGCAATTAAAGTCAATCAGGTCAGATCATCCGGTGAAACAGCTCTGAGGAGACAGAGAAAATGGAAGGTACGCATGATCAAAAGACTTCACAATCCATGCTGATTTCTCCTTTATGGTGTCAGCCAGGAGGTGTGAAACTACATATTAATATACTTAATTCTGTTTATTCTTCCATTCCCTCTTATCTGCTCAAATGATCACCACTGATCAGGTACTGTTTGAAAAATTGTTTGACTGTATATAAGTATATATGTACAAAGTGATACTGTGTGCTGTTGCGCTGTCCATTACATTAGTAAAAAGGGAATTATGAGAGACAGAAAAATGTGTGTGTGTGTGTGTGTGTGTGTGTGTGTATGTGTGGGTGGGTGGGGGTCTTTATTCTATCTGCTGTGACCTCTTTTTTTGACCCGTCACATTACTGTCGTGCAGAAATGTATCCTTTGCATACAAAAGGTCAGGCATATAAATCAAACTGTGCATTCCGGCTCGTACGATTCATCATGGGTGATGGGGGGCGGACCATAAGGCTTAATCAGAGACTTCCCTTTACATAAGATGAATTAAACGTGGCAAGCCGATATATGAACGCCACTGTTTGGAGGCTTGTGATCAAATACAAACTTCTCATTAAATCGCCAAGCAGTAGTGGGCCCCTAGCTTAGCACAGTCATCAGCGAGTGTTTTTTTTTTTCTTTTTTACCCATTGTGGTGTGATCCGAGGGACTAATTTACCCCCCAGGTCCAAGAGATGTTTGTTGGCACAGTGACATTTGTGCTTGTTAGATAATACACCATGATGCAACACACTGAAACTAAGTGCATCCCAACTCTGTGGGCCACTGCGCCAGTGCCATGGCTTGTGTGCGGATGCTTGTGTAAGTGTCTGTGGCTAGATTTTGGTGTTGGTGGTGGGATATCACAGTCCTACTGTGATGCTAATTAGGGTACCACTCATCCCACGCAAAAAAAAACACCCAACACCTCTGTTTACTACAAGGTAAAAGAAAATAAATGAAAATGACTCAACGCAGGTACTCCAAATCTTTCACAACGGGACAGGTTAATTCTTAATTAACCAAATATGCACACGTCTGTGTGTGTGTGTGTGAGTGTGTGATTTCAATTAGCAACTGCAGAAGCTTTTGTGTATCCCCCTCCTCCTACTCTCTCACTCCCCCTTCCTCTTCTTTCACCGAGAAGTTTTGACTTCCTCTCACGGCAGTGAGCCTCTCTCAGTGGCTGATCGAGAACAAGCAGAGGTTCAGGAAGGAGTGGAGATTTGCCATCCAGACAGACATCACACCTCTCCCACACGCCGCTAATTAGAGTTCATTACTTATACGCTTTGATTTAGCCTCACTCCTTGCTGCATCAGGTGCCAAATTATTCTGTGCTTGTTCTACAAATGAAAGGAACTGAACAGATTGATTGATACCAATGTTTTTTTTTTCTTTAACCTCTATCTTCCAACAACCTTTAGATTTAAAATCAAAGGGCCCCAAAACTTGATTTCATTACCCCAGGATCTTTAAAGGTAATGAGATCAAAAAGACATATACTGTGCCCAAAAAAGCGGAAAAGGAACATACAGAACGAGAACAGTCAGTGTGGCTGACTGCTCACGTCCCATTTGTTAAAGTCAGCTTTTTTTCCCAGCTTGCCTCACTCATGCAAATGAAGGGGCATTACGAGAGAGGGCACTGACCTGTGAGGTTACAGGAGCGATACTGACAAAGGAAACATATGGTGCATGTGTCGGGACAGTTAACAATGTCCATAACAAAAGCTTAACACAACTGGTTTTCCACATTAATAATCCCGAATATTAATACACTAAAACTCAGCGCTTTTTAAACTGAATTCACAATTAATTGAAAGTCAATTAGCTTGTACAATTTGTGCATATAGAAAAAGGAAGAGTTTAAAGAGTGCATATCAAATAAAAAACTAATTTGAAATTTAAAGTCTTTAAATTAGAGATTGATTTACCACGTAATAACTTTAAAATTTTAAACATACTATTCACTCCCCCAGTCATGCCGACCATAGATCATAACTACGCTGCAAAAACAGGCTGTTCTGAATTGAATTCAGCTTGTTACTGTGGTGTCACAAGAACCACGACATTTACATATATTTACCTTTTGCACATACAGCAATTAAGATATGCCTGTTTAATGTTGAAATTTTAGGGGTGTTTCCATTTAGTCTAGTTTATGAATGAGGATCAATACATGGGCAGCCAATCAGAAAAGAGATAATTTACATGTAGCAGTCTCAAAGGTACAATACCACAGTCATTCTAAAGGACAAAGAGAGGTTGGAAAATATTCATGTACAAGTGAATTACGGCATTTTGGTACATAAAAGCACACAAATGTTACAAGTGGACCTTATATAAGTGAAAAAAGTAAAAAGCCAAGAAAAAACGTACAATATGGGCCCTTTTAATTTACCTGACAGTGTCTGCTTTATCACTTTATCAAAGATAAACAAAAAAAAAACCATACCAATACAAAATCCAAAAACAAAATGCAAATTTCCATCTCCTAAAGTATTGAAACTTGTAGGACTGAACATGCCACTGTCAATACATTCATCAGAGATTTGCTATGTGACCAATTTCCTCCCTCACGTGCTCTCTCTCTCTTTCGTAATGTTATAGTCTATAGCTGCTTTCAGAATAGCTTCAGAGTTAAAGAAATGGGTAAATGTGCCCCTGAACGAACCATGGAGGATGAGAGGGATGTGTTGGGCTGGTGGAAAGGTCACAGCAGATCTTCCCCCCGCTTGTTAAGCTCGCTCTGAGTGGTAAGCATTTCTGCAGCAGTAATGAGAGGAACTTTAGCGCAGAGGGTCTAACAGTTGATGAGAGGAGGGTTCTCTGCCAAATACGATTGATAATCCCACAAAAATAGACTGCTGCACTGTAAACACTACTGTAAAATACCAGTTTATCCTAGTGTTGTATTTTATGTGGGTCAGTAACACCATAAATCATTGTAAAAGTGTGTCTGCCATGATCCAACTCTGTTAGTGATTACAAGCAGATTCGGCCAAGGTTTCAAAATTAGCTGCACCAGTTGTGCCAGATCAAGTCAGATTTCAAAATCAAGGGTATGGGTCAGTATGAGTTTGGTTACGTTTAGCAACTTGCACTGGTAGCAGAGATCAGGGCTGCACTATAGGACACTAATGAACCACTGTAGCAGTATTGTTAAAAGGCTACAGTATGAAAATGAGGTTTTAGGGGTGTGCTGCCAGATATCTGTTTCTATGGGTGTTTTGATGAATCAAGGTGTTCATGTGAATTATTTGGTCAAAATGATGCAGGCCGAAACAATTCAACCCACATTACTAATTTTTCTAATGACCAGTGTACTTTACAATATAATATCACATTCATGATGTGCATCACTGCAATATTAGTGTCATGTTTAAAATGTCATACCAATCTTAAACATGTTGTAAAGCATTAATAAGCAAAGCTTATATAATGGATAAAGTTTGTAGATGAGTAAGCAGTGTATGAAGCATGAGGCCTACAAGTTGAAGAAGGTAAGAACTCCTCTCAGACTCTAATATACAGAGTACTTTGCTAGACAGTGTGTGAGTAAATCCTCTGGTTTGAAGTTTTGCTTTCTCACACCCTCAGCCTGCGGCAGCTGGCCTGTAGTCCTATCAGCCCTAAATCTAACTCAGCCCTCTAAATTACTCTTACTCCAGCACTGATCCCGGCATGCTCCTGCTCTGGGAGAGTCTCCCCCTCTTTAACTCATCAGCCAGCCTGCCGCTAATACCCCTGGACCTGCCGCAGTCCCGCGCCCGCCTCCCCGCTCCCATCAAATAGAATCATCACCCCCCGTACCAAAACAAAGAGATCCTTCCTGCGAGTGTGTTTTTGATACGGGTTACCATAGTAATGAATCGGTGCTGCTCTCTTCTGAGAGCTTGTTATGTGTCGTATCAGAGATTCGCTTTTTTTTCTCTCTCTCTCTCTGGCCCCAGTTCATCTGTCAAACCGGGTTTTTCTCCCTCAAAATAATGATGGCTCTCAGAGCCGTGGGCCCCTGGTTCAGACGGAGCCTCATTCCAGCATGCAGCTGGCGCTCCTCAGGGGTCCGGCCACGGCAGGTTGCCGTAGAAATGCCCCTGACATGAACAGACACAAACAAGCTCTCACTACAAGCGCTGCTAGGGCTTATTTAGCCTTAATCAATATGGTGGCTGGCGTGAACCCACTCATTTTTCAGTATGCTAGTCAGTACAACAACAAGCTAGCAACAGGCTAAGAGAGAGAGAGCATCATATTCAGAGTTGCCCCTATTATCATGTAGCTGGTTGAGTTATAGAGGGAGATGATATGAATTAGATAGATAGAAACACTGAGAGTTTCACTCAAGTTGCTGGCGCTGTAAACAATACAGGGCATCCACTGCAGGTGGCACGGTAGGTAACATACAATCCATCCTTGAAACTGTTTTTTGTCCTTAAGGGGAATTAAAAAAAATGAAAATAACATTTTGTCTTTCACACTTTTATGCCAGAGTAGACCATTTCTTTCCAATGAAATCCAAATTCTCTCTCATTACCATATGCACATCTAATTCCAAATCTCTTGTTCGTCATGCTCCCAAACTAACATTCTATTATCTGTATTTCTCCTTGAATTAATAATGGCATGAGGAAATCAAGACATTCAGTGCTACACTGTCTCGATGCATCCTTGGTGATCAAAGCAATAGTTTGGCAAATAAATTTTATTCTTGCTCTAAATGGAACTGATCTGCCAATATGTTTGGTGTCCAAAGCTGACTCATTTAATTTTGCACTGGAGCTACAGTATGAGGGTAATTTAGCTAACAAGTAATGAAAGCTTATGTCTCACCAATTAGCATCATGCAAAAAGCATGTCAAAAGCATTTTACAGGCTTCCGGTATTTATCAGTGTACTTCTCAATAATACTCTTAAAAATAAATATCTAATAGCTAGCCATCATTTTAAGTGTGTTTCTTTGTTCTGTCTTTATTTTTAACCAATAGTTATATTCTGTTTGTTGATTTTTAACAAACAGTTTCATACAATAATTCATTTACACATCACTTCATACAGTGGACATCCCAAAGACACAGAGAGACATATGTGCTGTGATGTTGAGTCAAATGAGGAGGTACATGGATCTGACTGTATTTTTGCTTACCTGGACAGAAGCGATGTTAGAGAACAAAGTTTAAAATAGCATCTCTTGTTTAGAAATGCATTTTTACATGCAATCTAGCACTCAGCTTTTTCTCCTGAAACTCATTCACCAGTCAGAAACAGAGTCAAACAAGTGAATGTGTATTTTATTTCTCTTTGTTTGAACATTGTTTGCCATTTTGAGTTAATCTCAGGTGGACTTGTCTCTAAATCTGTTATCTATAAAAAGTATGTTTAAACAGTGATAGCATCATGAAGTCTGTTCATTTTTATAATAACAGTATGCCATAATGCAACTACCTAATTGTAGCAAAGATTATATAAAAAGTTAAAAGATAATAGTGGCTCGTGGTCCATTAAAGTTTTTTAAATTTTACATTAGTGAACAATTATAGATTGCTATTATAGATTGTTGTAAACTGTGATCTAAGCAAAGATTAATGCCAAGCTGCTCCTCTACAGCACACTTTCACCAACACTGCTCTGGTCCTTCTGCATCATTCTGTGGTAAATAGGGTAAGAGCAATGTCTGGGTCAGGTCCCAGTGGAGCTCATAGTGAGAAGGTAAGGACGGTATGGATGGTGCATGGCCTCTCCCAGGCTCAGGGGCAGGTGAGAGCGCTCCAAGCAGAGGCACGTGAGCTCAGACAAGTCTGTTAGCGTCTAGCCCTTGGTCTGCCGTGGGCCTCTCCCATGTGCATCCCCCTGGCCAGGCCTGCTCCACATCCTCCATCACACACTTCATGATAATTGAGCAGAGCCATGTGCTTTCTCCAACTGCTTTCCCAAAGTGCCTACTTTAAACTGACATTACCCCCCCCATTTCAACCCAAAATGGGAGAAACCCATAAAACCCAAAAAAGATCAAGCAGGAGTAACAGGGACTATGCCAAAAATAAAAACGAGTTCTCCTACAAGAGATTAGGGCACTAAGGGAATGCAGGGATTGAGGACTGAATTTTCAGCCCTTATTCCAAATGTAGTAACCAAGACTTCTTTGTTTCTATGGTTGAGCACTGTAGCTACATGGTCAATGTAGCTTTACTAAGTAATGGAAGCTAATAAGACACCAGTTAGCACTGCACAAAATGTATGCCTTGTGCATCCACATAAATGTGCCTCAAACTGCTAAAACAACAGATAAATGGTCAGAATAAGTTCCAGCTTCAGGACGGCTGCTACTTTTTACCTACATTTTACTTTTGTCCATTTTATAGACAATAATCTGTCAAACACCATGAGAAACCACATCTGCATCTCTGTTTGATGTTGTCTGAGTGTGTGATGATTATGGCTTGTTAAACTAGTGGGTATAAGCCTCTATTACTTATTGGCTACATGAGCCTCATATTTCCTGTGCAAAGTGTAAGAAGCACCAAACATGCTTTTGCTGACTGGGAACAATTGGTGTAAGAGGGAAAATGTGTAAATTTTGATTTTTATTTTAAGGCACTGCGATCTTTCATGCCCCAATTGCTGCACACACATCTCACTTGTCCCTGTTGAGGGAAATGACATGAGATGATGGAAATTCATTACCAGGATAAATAAAGAGGAGGAGAGCATGGCCTTTTCTCCACAGCACCGTCACTAATTGGCCTAATTGTGGCTCTTTGATGAGAGGAGACTATGTCAGGGGTAGAGCAGGTAGATGACCTGGGAGGTCTGCCAATCTGCACTGACCCCCCTCCCATCTCTTTCTTTCTTTATCTCTCTCTCAAACACACACACATACACACACACAGCTTCATTTTGAGCTTCCTTTGCGTCTTTGTTGAGGCTGCGAAGTCAAGGTCTTCTCACCTGTCTTAATGACTCCTCTTGCATGTACAAGAAAACTAATTGATATTCTAGCTGGCGAACACTTACTGCCCCATTAATCAATAGGTGTCTGTTTCTCTCTATGATAAAAATGTATTTTGCCGGGTAATTAATTTCCTTCTTTCTTCAGTCTTTCTGAGTGGCCCAGCTTTAGATACTTGACATTTAGCCCTCTGTGTAAGGTTCAAATACTCCAAGAGCTTAAGAAGTAAACGTTGCCAGAAAAGTGGGTTAAAATGAGCCTGACTTCATGCTTACACTCCTAATGAGTAATCACTTTTTTCTGTTGCTATAGGATGACATTTCCATCCACTCGTCTGATTGAGCACAGCAAGGAGGGCGAATTCAGCCCGAGTAAACATATCATGCAGAATCTTGTCAAATGCATAGAAACTTTCGTGAAGAGGTGTTATCTTTATTCTCGCTGCGCTAAAATATCAGATCAGGCGCCGCCAACAGTTTTCCTGCAGCTAAAAACGTCCTCGGAAAAATGAACCGAGGCAAGTGATTTTTCCTGAAATGCCTGTCAACACAGTTTGTATGTCAAATTTAGGCCTTTTGTGAGACCCTTGAAAGCTGTTCAAACTAAGTTTCAGGGGGAAAAAAACAGGTTCGATGGAACGTTGTTAATATGATACCTGGGGAAAAGGTGAACATGCCCTTCCAGCTCACCTGATGTGAATGTTTCAATTTTGGACTGATCTTAGCCTCTTCAATCTATAATTTAATTTATTAACCCTTATAGTGACGCATAAACACACAGTGTGAACAATGTGAAATTCTTTCTCTGCATTTAACCCATTCACCAAGTGAAGCAGGGGGCTGCTACCAATGAGGGGCGCTCGGGGAGCAGTGTGTGGTGACAGTACCTTGCTCAAGGGTACCTCAGTGGTGACACTAGCAGTTGGGATTCGAACCCCCAACCTTTTGATTGCAGGGCCAACGCCCTAACCACTAGGGCACCAACTGCCTATAACTCTTCCGTTATAGAAGTAAACCCAGAAAAAACATGATATAATTTCACCTGCTCACCAACTTAAACTCTACAGTATGTCACTGCATCCAGGCTGCAGTTCTTCACTCTCATAACTACACTTTAGTCTCATGGTAGTTACTAAATAATTCATAATGATTAGTAGATAACAAGCCTTATGACTAATACCTGAAAAATAAACATTTGGATTAACTAGGAGACGACAGACATGGATGAATAAAGTATTCTTACTCATTACATTTTTCCATAATGTTTCATTACCTGAAAGAATTGAGATGATAGAATCAGGGCCCTGTACCTGTGGAGTTGCAAAGTGATAAACCACATTTTAGAGCTAAACCTTGTGGAAGGAAAGGCATTTATCTGCCTCCTCCATGTACAAATGGACTCTTAACTCATGCGAACACCAGTGACCTGCCCACGCCAGGCGTCGTGCTGTGTGCTGACCGATCCACTGCTTATCTGGCAGTCTGAGGGGCAGGAGAGAACATTGGAATATTTGATTTCTGGTCGGTCAGCCGAGCATAAGTAACAATGTAAGAAGCCCTTCAATAACCCATCTCTCTATCCAGGCCTTTCTGACCTTCCCCCACCCCACCTAGCCAACCCCCACCCAAGCCCTCACATCTCCAACACAGATGCGCAGAGATTGCCACTAACAGTGCCCTCAACTGTGATAGATTCTCACAAACAGCCTTCCTGGTGTTTGGCTAAGCACTGTTTGGGCAGATGTCAGGAAGCATAATTTCACTGAAAAGTTCACCCATACCTGCTGCCGGCTGGGGTCTGAACAGTGTTAGCCTCCTGGGGCGCACCAAGGCCTAAAGACAGCCACACAAACCCATCTCAGTAACGGGCAATGGCTCGTACTGGCCACCACCCTAGCGTCTTAAGGTTAGCCATGGGTTAGTTAAGCAAAACTCCGCAATACATCTCTCTGCTTTTGAGTTATTACTAAAGAAAAAAAAAAGGAAAAGCTAACCCTCAGCATGAGGTGCCTCTCCGACAAGTCCTGTCTCCTGCAATGGTGGACAGCAGACATGACCTTAATGAGACACTCACAGTTACATGTGTTAGTCTGCTGGTACCATATTGTTTCCTTGTTATCTCAAGAAACCAGCAGACTAGTAGTGAGCGGTCGCCACAGTGCTGATTGCAATGGCAAATGTGGAAGGTGTTTCAAGAACTGAGAGGCCTTTTTGGCTCATTACTGCTTTATGAGGTTGGATGTTTGTGGAGGCAGTTCACTTTAAATGCCTAGCTCAAGGGCAAATCCACAGGATCTGCTGTATTTGGTAAGACCAGGCTAGACACACGTACACACGTAAAGCATTACAACTATCCCGTGTCTCTTAAGCACGATAAGCACACATTATTGTAGTAGTTTTTTCCTTTTTGCAGTAACCAAATTAGCTCCAGAGTTCATTCAAACAATATGTATTTCCCGTTAAATGATTAATGAACCTCCCATATTCTGCAAATATGAATAAAAATATCCCATTCCCAGTGTCTCCTGACAAAAAGAAACTAAATGTAATTTAGTGCTGCACATGAAATATTAAAATTGTATCTGTAAAAATAAATAAGTAGGAGCACAAATATAGAAATTTACAAAACACAGACATGGTGGGGTATTTGAAAATAAATGAGTTTTTTTCTGACACACACAAAATGATGTACAATGAGGCAAAACTGCTTTGGGATATTTTTGATCAAATTATTAATGAGTAATAATCCATTATTTATAACGCCGGGCGTTAACTATTAATCTAAAATGAATGCACACAGCATTAGTTTTCATAGCTCAGTACTCAGGCCTGTTTTTTTTCTCTTTTTTTTTTGGAATAAGCAGCCGTCAGCTGCAATATGGAGGCAGGCGTTCTCCTGCTCACGACTGTGTAAATGTCAATATCTCAAAAGGTGCTTTTACGGTTCATTCAAGCACTGATAAGAAATCATTACACTTTTTAAATGTATCGACAGTTTCCAGGAGGCGATTAATGCATAAAAAGCATTTTTTTTGCAGTTCGTTAGTTTTTGCGCATCTTAAATTGACTCGCCAAGACACTTTTGCATGAGTCAGCAAGCACATCATAGCGAGCCCACATGATTTCTTAATGGACGTGTCTTCTTTCAGCTTGCATCCCACTTCTGACTCACTTGCCCAGTGCTACAGAGAAGTGCAGGAACTTTTATTTTTGTAACAAATTTTATAGGTCACTGACGGATGCGATTAGGCCAGGCATTATGGGACATGTTTCTGAGAAGACATTTCAGTCTTCTCTCTTTTCCACATCATTAAACTTCTATTCCAAAAAGAGGGTGATTAGCGTGTAGCTGAAGAAGTGCTTTTGACTATTATTGTGGGTTTCTAAGTCCAGCTCTCTCCCTCTGCCTCATCCAGTTTAAAAAATGGTTGCATTATAAGCATTTAACCCATTTTGCTTCAACATATTGCACACATCAAAAGGCTGTTTTGGGGTAAAAGCGCTCAGCTATATAACTGGAGGGTACACTTTGTACAGTTCTGTCCCAGCTCAACCCTTCACCCCCCACCCCCCTCCCATCATCCTCCGCCCGCTCCCTTGCTCTGAAAGCACTAGGTGTTAATACTACAGAAGAGAGAGGAGTCAGAAAAAAAATCCTCCAGGTGCCCTGTGGGTATCTTTCAAATTAATCGTCTGGCTGCTGTGTCTTATGTGCGGTTTTGAAACATTAACAAGACCTTTGAGAGCGGAGGGAAAGGGAGGGGAAAAAATGGTGAGTGAAAAAGAGTGCAGGACACGGCATGACAGTCTTTAATGATTTATTGAGCAGATACAAATTATTTTGGCCTGGGCCTCCACTGTTTGGTGGAAGTCAATGAGAAGGCGAGCCAGGGCATGCCATGGGCATTCAGCTGGACACAGAGCGAGGGAGAGAATGAAAGCAAGGGAGATCGTGAGAGGATGTGGGCGCTGACAGACTGGGTTTGGAGGGGGTGGGGTGGGGTGGTTTGGGGGGGGGGGTGTATGGACGCCAAACTTCAGTTTGTCAGGCTCAACCTGTGCAGAACTGTTGAAATTAAACAAACGCTACAAACTAGCCCACCATTGTGCATCCATGTAGGCAAAGATATGCAAGAGGTCTGTGATGACCGCAAGTCCTCTCATAGCTTAACAAGCAGTTTCCTGCTAAGTTTCACACAATGTCTGAGGCTATTTGTAACCAGAGAGCAAGCAAGCATGACAATAAACTGTGAGAATTATAAGAGTCCGAAGTTCACACGTGTGATTTTGAACCTGCTAACTAAAAAGGCAAAGGGACAGAGGTCTCTGTGTTTGAAACAGTACCTATTCTTACTAATCACTATTCCCTATGTAGAAAAACCAGGGGGGTTTATACACATGGTGGAAAAATTTAATGAAATACCAGCATTAAGTGTCTTAGTAAGGTGAACAACTTCAGTGTTCCTTGGCATAGCCCCTTTAACTGCACACCATTTTTCCAATATTCCCTTAAATGATGTTCTGCTAAGAGTGATGAAGAGTGCTAACACATTGGTTCAAAATCTCTCAAATGGGATGAGATTGAGTTACTTTCAGGGCTGTAAAGTACACATTTAATGACCATGAGACTCGCATTAGTAAAATGCACTAATGCATTATGTAAAGAAAAACAGAGCTACAGTTCTTCATGTCAGTGCATGAGGTGGCTAGACCGTGTCAGCAAGAGCAATGCATCCACACTACATAGAGAGGGATAATATAGGAAGGTTCATTGCTTAGAGCCCTCGTTACAAAGACGAATGACCACTTGAGAGCTCAGAGGTACTAAAACCACAGGCGCTCACCTATAGAAATAGTGTTATGGTCACATGAGTAATCCTTCACCAAAGTTCCACAAGTGGTTGAGTGAATGTGTGCTGTATACCAAAAGAATGTGAGACACCTGAAAGCAGGACCACTACAGTGAGAGAGTACACTGGCTTTGTCATTTGCTGAAGGCATTTCTCCTGATATGGTTAAGGGTTACTGAAAATCTTACTGATCACCTTTATCCAATGACGAAACATTTGTATCCCAATGGGATAAAGACAGGTTCCTCAGGGCATGGTAGGTCACTGAGTGGTTTAAGAAGAGTGAAAATGATGTATATCAAATGCTAGGGCTATTGCATCAGATCTCAATACAACTGAACACCAATGAGAGATTTTGTCTGGGTTAACACTCTCTACCACCATCACCATAATAAGAGGGGACATCTTTTGGAAGAGAGAAAGTCAGTATGGTTCCAGAGATTTGAATACTCTATGTGAAAGTGCACTGAAGATGTTCTGGTGGCTCATGGAGGCCCTACATCTTGCTAAGACATTTAGATTTTGTCAGACATCTTTACAGCATTGCTATTGGGAACAGTATGTGTGAGTCAAATGAATGATTTCAAATGTCATGCCATCATCCATTGTACATACCTGCTATTATCCATTGAGAAGCTGGCCATAAATCTTCTCAGTCTCACCCTAATCTTATTAAACCAAACAACAGTACATTACAGATATTCTGTATCCACTAGTATATATTGCTTGTACACTGCCTATTGCAGTGCATTAGTGAACTGTAAGAGCGCAGTGGATATGCTTTCTCCATTTCCAGGCACCTTTATAAAATTGTCGATTCTTGAAATGCTGTATACTGAATAAGGAAAAGTTTTGCATGTTTGAATTTTCCCCGTTCAACAACGCCTGAATGATCAGGTCATTCTCAAGCTCATGGGTGCAGTGAGGTGTGTTGGACCAGGGAAAACACTAGTGCATCAGGGTCCCCAAACACTGGGACTGAGAAGCATTCCTCTGAGTGGTACCAGCTCCCTGAGAGTGTATTAATGGAACAGAATATGTGGCATCTGTCAAGATGTCAGTCAAAGCACAGCACGTCCTGGGAGCGTGGGTGGGCTGCTGAAACCTTCTCGCTAATTTGCCAAAGCCAAAACCTCCTCCATCTCCCCTTCGGCCTGAATGGACCTTGCCAGCAGTTTAGCGAAGATGACCACTTGAGATGTGCACTGGTAAGACGTTTCAGCCATGTTAAATATTTCCTTTGAAATAATTAAGAGCATTTTAAGCTCTCAGTGGTACGCTGGCCTCAGTAAGCACTTTTTTTGAAGCAGAAATGATGGATGAATGCTTCTGAATGTTCTGTGCATCTAATTTGTGCTGATGGAGTAATGGAGACATTCTCTCTCTGAGCAGCAAAGTCTTTCAAATGAACATGTCCATAAACATGTTACTTTAAAATTAGGCTGTTTTTAAAACCAAAATGACCTGTAAGCTGATCATGTAAACTAATCTGGTTGATTCCACTGTCACTTCTTACTTATGCTGTTGGTAAATTTATGCATTAGGTTTTCTGTCCAGCTTATGAGGACCTAACCAATGGAAGAGTGTGCTTGACTGTACCAACCCAAAAAATCCTGAACGGACAATTTCCAAACCTGTGATGGCCAGCGATGCTGTTCACCCTCCTCACTACAAGGGGAGCTAGTGGTCTCAGGACCGGTTAATTGAGTATTTTCAGTTCCTGTTGCAAAGTATTGCCTCCTGTGGTGCCTCCTATGGTTTGTTATACTGTGGTTTGTTATACTTTCTATGTGGTTGCCATAATCTTGACTGCTATTTGTATTTGATCCATGCCTCATAGCCTTGCCTATGACACTCCTTTTCTTGATTTTTGACTTTTTCTCTGCCTTTTTTGGACTATGTACTTTGCCTTGCTTCTCTGATCATGTTTGCCCCTGTTTGACCTGAAATGGACTGTTTTACAAAACTGCCTTGTCTTTGTCACTTGCCTTTGAAACTGCGTCTCTGAAATTACATATTGATATCAAAGTTTTATCCACAAATCCTCTGCAAATCCCTACAAATCCATTGTTCAAGATTGTAACCCTTTTATTCCCAACCACAACTTACCAATGAAATAATGTTTTTTGTCTATTTTATAGTTTCTATTTATGTTTTTAGTATGCAGAAATCATTAGGCCTTGTAGGCCCTAAGGGATCCCCACTATCTGTAAATGGCAAAACTGCTGTGGTACTTAACATGACAATACACTTTTGCAATGTACCCTACCAGCCATGAAATAACAAATGTTGATTTAACCTCTTTCTTTTGCTTGCCCTCATTCAGGTATATAACTGTGAGTTAAATGCAATCAGACACAAAGGCCACTTGGTTAATTAAGCACACTATAAATTGAGGTGAGGTCTCTGCGTACGTGTGTGTGTGTGTGTGTGGATTATAACCCCTGTCCTGGGAGTACTGTCATCATCTATGCATGATTAACACACATACTGGAACAATTAGTTTAACTCACCATGACACCTTCATTATGTAAAGCTCTAAGGCCATGTCCTACCTGTGCTTAGTCAGAATAAAGCTACGCATCCCACAGTCACCAGGTCTTTTATACTGAGATCACTTTCAGTGGAGAGCCATTTTGGCAGTAATTAAAATTACTGTGCTGTGCTCAGAAGTCACTTGGGGCAAATGCATTTGCAAAAATGAATTAAAACTGAGTTAAGCAGAGAGCAATCCCACAGAACAAATGATTACTACTAATGAGAAAGGGCACAAAAGTAAAGGCTATTACCATGCAACATGGCCTTTCTGAATTCAAACAGACTGCCTCTGTAAGAAAGAAAAATACCTGGGTGTTGTCTGCACCCCTAAGTGCTGCTGGTTAGTCCATCCTGTACCGCAGACGGCCTCACAGTGGAGGCCCATTTCTCATAGCATAGCAATTAGCAAATCCGTGCTCAGCACTGAAAAAAAAGCACTCTTAAGTGTAATATTTTTAAGAAGGAATAGTTTGGGTAAAAATCTCCCCTACACATTTCCCCTTAGCCCAGATGCAGTCAGTCAGCCAGGTTTGCTTCTTTAGTTTTGGACTGGCACTACAAGACTAATGTAGCAGAACAGAACAGAATGACATACTGCTATCTATAAAGATGTGACATATAAGGACATTGCTTTGCTGATTGACTATATTTGTGCTAAGGAGAAAACCTTTGTTTACGTTATATAGCCTGTTCTGATACAAAGTAAGAACTTGGCAGTTATGTCCCTTTATAATGAGTAGAAGTGTACTGGTCAATTAATCGTTCAGTTTGTACTCAAAATAAGACAGCCTAAAGGGGAGAGATTTTCCTACATTTCTACATGATTCAATCATTGAGAAGTGGTTTGATGTGAAATATTAATTCTGATAGGGAGAAAATAGTAAAAAATGAAAAGATATTATAATCTTAGGGGCATTACAATGCCCATTGTGTATCTCTCTGCCACGAATGTACTTTTGCTTAACTATGCTTTACGACAAAAACTTCTGAAACAATCCTTTAATACTGTACTGCTGTTATACTTTAATACTGTACTACTGTAACACTTTTTGATGATGCAGCCATTAAAAGCATGAAAGGCTTGGAGGTCTGGTTCCCATGGCTACCGCTATGAACAATTCTGAGTTGTTTTTCTCCACAATAGCACACTTTCACATCAAACCTCTCTGGCTGACGTTTTTATATGTCATTGATTTATTTGATACAAACAAATAAATCCAGTCTAATCAAATTTATGACAAGTCCTCTTTGAGGGCATCATGGATACTTTAGTAACTGAGGAAACTTTTTAGGACCAGTTATTGTCATGCAAATGAAATCATTCTACCTGATTCCTAACGACTTTCACCCGCTGATCGACGCATGAGCATTTCTTTGAGGTAAAGTAGCTACTTCTTTAAGTTTTAGCACTCTGAATGAATCTGCTACACTTTACCACTGCCATTATGTGCTCCCTCAGACACAATCTCACACACTCAGGCCCTGGGCTCACGAAGGAGAGAACAGAGTGAGTGATCACATTACACTGATTTATTCCTTTGTAGTGAGGTGTGTTTCGGTGGAGGAAAGTGTGCCCTGCCTGCGGTGGGCCACTGCATACATTAATGAGAGCAGATAATCTGCTGCATAACATGGACTTCATGCAAGCGCTTAGCAAGGCCCTAATGCTCACCAGCAAAATGGAGCGCCCACCATTAAAATTTTAGTGCTGAGGGGTAAAAAAAAAAAAAAAAAAAAAGAGAAAGAAAGCCATGCAAAGTAGCAATCAGACAGGTCCTTTTAATGGAGAACTGAAAGGATGAAAATGTGAGGCCTGCTTATGAAATTTTAATCTGGCTATTAGTTTAAGGCTGAAAGGAGGTGCTATTGGCAAAGCTTAACAACAGTTTTGGGTTAGGAAGTGTAGTCGGAATAGCACTTTCATTTAGTAAGCAAAGTCAATATGTCAAGTCTTTCCAGCCGGATGGTTCCGTAAACACGAGATGAGTGACCAAGAAAGCTAATATAGGCCCAAGCGTTTTAGCCGCAGCTTCGTCAAACACTGCGACCACAAGTTAAAGAGATATGTTTACTCTCTTTTCTTACTAGAATACCTGTCACAGATTTTGTTTTTTAACTTGTTAGCCCCACTGTAAAAAAGTAAAAAAAAAAAAATAAATTAAAAAAAGGCTGAAAAAAGGTTGCCAAAGAATAAGACATATGTGTATTAGCAAGCCATAGATTCAAAGAACATTTCTCCTCCCTAGTTCACCCCTTACACCTCTACACCTCTCTAATTAGCACAAAGAGACATCTCCATGAAAGATTCTTGTGCACCAAATTAAATAAAAAATATGAATAAAACATACTCTAGGCTTCTGATGTTCCTTTTCATTTTTTTGTACCTTGCTAACGAACGTGCATTAAAAAAAGACGAATAAAGAGGGAAGGAGAGGAGAAGAGAGGAGAGGAGAGGGAGGAGAGAGAAGGACCCAATTTCTGAAGTGATTTTTTTTTTCAGGTTGCCATTATATAAGAAGCTAGTCCTTTGGTTTCTTGTTTATAGTGCAAATGTCTCACTCTTGCTCGTCGGATGTTCGGACACCTGACGCACACTCGTGACACTTGCACCCGAGAGGAGATGAAAGGTGTGTCTGCGTGCCAAAGCAGCCTGTCTGGCTACGAGCAGACGAGAGAGGCCCATTTGTACAAGGAGCGAGTGAAAAAAAGTTGGCGAAAAAGGGTGAGGGGAAGGGGGGGGCAGCTTGTCATAAACAGACTTTATGTTGAAAGAGACTTTCACAAGACAGAGGGAAAAGTGGTACCATTTGTCAGATGAAAGTCTCTTCTCGTACCTTGCTGAGGATATGATCTGTGGTTTAGACTTGTGGGTTAGATTGGGGCAGGGCATGCAGAGAGCACTAGCCTGCCTTTATCAAGACGATAAAACGTGAAAGGGGTTGGGCCAGAGACATAGTATCCCACACTTCTTCAGAGACCCTGTTCACACCTGGCATTAACAGGAAGATCTGAACAATGCAGAAGAAAAAGACATCAAATGTTTGCACACATATGAGCACATACACTATATGGACATAAGTATTGGGACGCATAACCATTACACCAACAGGGACTTTAACGACATTGCATTCAAATACATAGACTTTTATATGGAGTTGGTCCCCCCTTCCACTCTTTTCAAGAACAGTTTCCACTCTTCTTGAAAGGCTTTCCACAAGATTTTGAAGTGTTTCTGTGGGAATTTGTGCCCATTCATTCTGTAGAGCATTTATGAGGTCAGACACTGATGTTGGACAAGAAG
This sequence comes from Brycinus macrolepidotus, assembly GCA_037974445.1. NCBI lineage: Eukaryota > Metazoa > Chordata > Actinopteri > Characiformes > Alestidae > Brycinus > Brycinus macrolepidotus. The sequence continues at coordinate 8,781,740 of JBBPCZ010000115.1, read as the reverse complement.
GTCTGGCTCGCAATCTCTGTTCAGGTAAGGGCTCTGTGCAGGCCAGTCCAGTTCTTCCAACCATGTCTTTATGAAAGTTGCTTTGTGCACTGGAGCAAAGTCATGCTGGTATAGAAAAGGTTCTTCCCCAAACTGTGTCCAAAAGTTGGAAGCATGGCGTTGTCCAAAATGTCTTGGTTTGCTGAAGCATTAAGATTGCCCTTAACTGGAAGTAAGGGGCCTCACCCAAACCCTGAAAAACAGGTGTGTCCCAATACTTTTCTCCATACAATGTACTTCTGTTCACACAGAAGACATCGGTTGAGCAGACAGTCCTTCAGTGTGGCTCAAAACACATTTGCATACACACTGCCAAAAGAATGTGGCCATATCCCAATGCGGTCTGAGTGATCAAATCTCAACGCATCCTCAGTGCACCCTGGGTACGTCAATACCTGTACTTAGCACTGTCCACTTGTGATCAGATCACCTAAGACGCATGTTAATGCCAGATGTGAACAGCGCCATAGTCTTCCCTGAAAGAATGTTTCACTGCACTTGATGTCCAAATGTTTTTTTTTCTTTTTTTGCTGAGTTTGTCCTGTGAGTGATCTGTCTGCACGGGTCACACCTTTAGTATAAGAGAAACCTGAAGGTTGAGGTCAGAATGAAAAAAAGAAAAGATTTGGTATCTGGTCTAAACTGAAAGGCGCAGTATGGCGTGTCTGTGAGCATAATCACATCTTCATATCAGTATGTCTCAATAATAGACACTAAGACAAAAGACCAGAATTTCATAGCATCTGCAGAGTTTAACAACTAGAATTTTGTTAGATTTTCGTAACTAGCATTGCAGGGGGAGAATAAAGCATTCAGTGCAAATTGTTTGGTTATTTAGGTCTTTCTGATAATTAAATGGGGTGTAGTCTAGCTAAGAAAGCTTGTTTTATAGCACTTGAAATTGGACAAAGCATGCACTTCAAAGGTACAGTGTGACACGTGGGATGTGCTGTAGCAAATTCTGTGGAAAGTGAACAATTTTGTTTTTCAGACACAAATGAAAGCACTTAAATCTTGTTTTGTAATCAGAACTCAATTCTTCACCATATATATATATATATATATATATATATAGTGAAGAATTGAGTTCTGATTATATATTATATATATTTTAAGGTATCTCATCCTTTTTTTGTCCTCCATTTTGCTATTAAGCCAGTCTCTTTGAGTGGTGTGCATGGTAGGGTGACTTGATAATACACTGGCTGCTTTTGTAGGAGGAGGTCTTTTGTAGTTGCGAATTGACAGCTTAGTGCGGTATATGAAGTCGGCTGGCTCTGTGTACAACACTGCAGGGTTGCCTCGCGCTTTATATACTTGACTTTATTGATTTCTTCTTACACCGGCAAAAAGAGCAGTAATTATGAGCCTGGACCGACTCATTGATTTGACTCGCCATCGGAGACTTCACACTGACAAATCATTACCTACCCTCCCCTGGGCTCCATCAGTTAACCAGAGTTTTGTGTTTTAACTTGTTTAACTGAACCCCGATCTATATTTACCACAGCAGCATTATACAGACTTGGACTGTCTACTTATGTGACTACAAAACAGAGAGAAACTGATTTTGGCCTTTGATGCTAAAGCTATTTCAGGGAGCGCTAAATGATATGAATGGAAAGAACATATCGGAGAAAAACAATGTGTAATGCCAACATCATCTTCATTACAAAGAGCCAGTAGAGAGAGAGAGAGAGAGAGAGAGAGAGAGAGAGAGAGAAAGGGAAAAAAAGTTGCCACTGTTTCGATGGAAACAAACATTGCTTTGGGCCTCTTTGTAAACAGTACACAGCTGCTATTTCGAGTGATGGGAGCTCCACCTTGTCACAACAATTCCTTAAAAGAGGAACAGTTTAATGTCAACAATATTTTCTCCATCTGCCTGTTCATGAAATCCTGTGGATCCACTGGGGAAAAGCTTCCTCTCACATAGGCAGAGAGGTGCAGACTCCAGATTTCGCAAAGAGCTCACCGGATTACATCAACCCTGGAAAACACCAATGCTGCATTCACTGGCAGTAATAGGCTCTGGTCTTGGCACAAATCCATCTGCTTAATCTACCTGCCAGTGCGTTACAGGTTTTCGGGTTGGGGTTGCAAATGGGATTGGGGGCTGGATTGTTAGTATACAACACAGCGCATACAATCCAACATCAGGGTACTGAACTACTGGTGAACATTATCGGAGAAAAAATATTCTGACATTTGCATTTTGAGAGCTGCTGGTCTTGCCTGGTGTTACGTTCCTCTCCAGGTGTGCAAACTCACTGAGTCAGGAAGCAGGTGGTCATGTGACAGAGGAAGGGAAAAAAAAAAGCCAGGCTTTGCTTCTGTTCCAATTTACAGTGATCGTGAATTAGTGCTGTGGCTTCTCTCTTCTCGCCAACCTCCTGACAGGTTCCCACAGACAGAAAATCCCAATTAAGGTTGCCGTGAGCACAGTGTCAGCTTCTAATTGGATTAGATTACAAACTTGATTAGGGCCAATTAGCGTGCGGAGCCTTCACCTTTTTAAAAAAGAAAAAGTAATTTACCCTAATGGAGATTCTTGCCAAGGTGTATATTAGGACTCTTACTGCAGTAACTGAGTCAGATGGCCTGGCCCCGGGCTTTGTGAGTTAAGCAGGCTGAAGCCGAGCTTATAAATAGGCTTGCCGCTGACACACACGACAGGAACTGAGAATGAATTTCGCACAGGAATATTACCTTTACCAATCAGGATTCTGTGCGGGAGCCAACACTTCGCATTTAAATTGCATTGAAGTAAAGCTTCTGGTAACAAGTGTGACCTATGGTAAAGCTTGACTAACACTCGCCTCTGCTAAGCCTCAGCTCAGCATAATCGAAAGCCACCATACAGCTAATTTGCTGGAAACATTTCTGGCATGCCATATATACTACGACCAAAGTGGCAAGAAAAGGGACTAGTACCTTTCATGATGCTCAGTTTCATTCTGTTATGAAGTCCTATCATTTTTAATCCCTTTTTAAGATTAATATCTGTCATTTGACTTGAAACGATGCCACACCAATTAAAGCCAGGCATGCTAATGCGGTCAGCACAGCAAAGCAAATTGAGTAAGAAATGGAGGTTAAGTGTCTGTTTTCAAAAGCACCATAATTATATACCTCTTAAACTGTCTATTAAACTCAAATCACTGCCACACAGCAAGGTGTTTTTCTCCTTTAATGAATGATGGGTCCTTTAAAGTTGCTTGGCATCTCTGAAGCAGCTCATATATAAACAATGACATTAATTAATTACCTCTCTCCGCCGCTCGCGCACAACGTGAGAGGTTTATGCACAAACGAAAATAGGAGCGTGGAGGGTTTACAGAAAATCCAGGATATTTAATTGGAGTTTGTGTGTGTCTTTGTATGCGCCTCTGTATCTACCAGCAAAATGACTTATGAAATTAAAGCGAAATGCTTTGATCTGTGATAAGATTTGAATAGCTGGGATTTAAATATTTAAAACTCTTGTGTAGCGTCACGCTTTGATCTGCCGGCTGATTAAGGAGGGGGGTTTGTTATTGAATCTACACTAAGTGAACGCGGGTGAGCCGGCCCACTCTAATTGCGAGTTGTCTTGCTGAGCGATGGGGTAAATTACACATCTTAAAGGAAAAGTGTAAACAGTTCGTTTGAATTAGCTTTCTCTTTTCACCTCCTTCTCTTTTAGAAGAATGAGGGGAGAAGACAGGGACAAAAAATTCAAACAGCTGAATCTATAGTGGGAGGAAAGTCAAAGCAGAAAACAAATGCCATTACGAATGCAAAAGCTACTGCAATTTTCCCCTTTTCTGTGTAGAAGAGTACTTGGCTGCTAACCTTGTAACTTTTGCATGGAAAATATTTGACAACGGAGACGCAAAGCTTGGTTTTTGAAGGTCGATGCAGTTGAACAAGCTCCATTTAACCAAAACACATAAATTTACACATAAATTTAGGATTATAAAACAGATAAATATAATACCTGTACAGTGTGGTCCTCAAATGTGATATTACGAAAACATTTATATCAAGTGAACAACTCAATAAATAGATGAAGAGTTATAAAGAAGAGAAAACCACAGTGAAAAGCATCTCCGTGTGACTGAAAACCACTATTTTGAGAGCAATCACATTATTTACAGTAATTGGTTGCTCTTTAAGATTTTAATTAAGAATTGAAAACCACTCATGTGTATGGATGAGCATTTATAGTCTTTGACTTCCAAATAACTATATTTGTTAAACAAACAGTATTTAAGCGATCAGAATTTATTTTATTATTGGGTGTAAAGGACAAATACACAGAAGGTCGAACATTTGTTTATTTTGTACAGGCATGACTATAGTGTAGTGGGGCCAGACACTGTCTAAAATTAGAACATCTGGGGACAACTATGAACATTTTTTGGCTAAATGTTTATGTTTAGATATGGCTGGTGGTTGGTGGTAACAGTTTTCATCTGGCTTTGTATGACCACATGCTATTTATGCTATTTTTTAAGGTAAAGTTAAACTATAGTTATTTATATATAGTTTTACATTTACACTGATTGTTATTGAGCGCATGTAAAAACTCTAGCCATACCTTAATCCATTCTGGAATATTTACACTACTGTTCCTATCAATACTTAATAGTGCCAAAAAGTTATTGCTGGAGAGCTGTGTTAACTAACTATGCTCTCATTTACATACCAGGAATAAAAGCAACCCAGAGAGTGCTAGAATTCCACGCGATCATTATTGAAGATCTGATGCTACAGTTTGTGTCATTCATCCTCCTTAATCAGTGGTCAGTTTCTGGCCACAGGACATTGTTGGCTAGATATTTCTGGACAGTGGAGCAGTGACACTGATATGTTTAAAAACACCTGCAGCACACACACACACACACACACACAGACACAGACACAGACACTCACACACACATGTGAGACTACCATGTCAGTGTCACTCCTGTACTGAGAATAATCCACCACCCAAGTAATGTAAGCTGCGAGATGGGGCCTCCATGGATTGGACTAGTTTGTCCAGGACATCCTACAGATGCTCAGTCGGGAATACTAGGGATGGGAATTGATAAGAAATTATTGATGTCAATGCCATTATCGATTCTTCTTATTGATCTGACTCCTTATCAATTCCATTATCGATTCCTAAACAGTATAAAATAAAAAATTTTTTTTACTAATCATAATTTTGTGGACAGGTAATAAGACCTGGTTAGCTACAAATTTACATTAAAGAAAGGTAGCCATAGGCCATTTTTTTAGCTTTGAAAGCAGCTGTTTTATTAGATGTCAGAACTCAGCCTTTACATGGTAAATATGAACACTTGAACAATAAATTATGCACTTATCTTCCTTTAAACAATAAATAATATGGTCCAAATATGCAACCTTGCCTTGGACCGCTTTCTCCGCTCCATGATAATTCGAGTCGCGGAGTGTGACGTCATCGCGCGCAACGCAGGAAAAAGTCCAAAAGAATCGTTAGAGGAACTGATATCATCAGAGGTAAAGAATTCCGATGCTTCGCAAAATTAAAAACGGTTCTAAACTGGAACCGAGTTTCGATTCCCACCCCTAGGGAATACCGCTGTAGAGTACTTAGTCGGCAACAATGTTTAGGTAGGTGGTCTGTGTCAAAGTAACATCCACAAGAACGCCCCGACCCAAGGTTTCCCAGTGGAACACTGCCCAGAACATCACACTGCCTCTGTCAGCTTGCCTTCTTCCTATGGTGCATCCTGGTGCCATCTCTTCCCCAGGTAAGCAACACACACAAACCCGTCCACATGATGTAAAAGAAAACATCGTTCATCAGGCCAGGCCTCCTTCTTCCATTGCTCCATGGTCCAGTCCTGATACTCATGTACCTATTGTAGGGGGTCAAGGGTCAGTATGGGCACTCTGACTGGCCTGTGGAAACACAGCCCCATACACAGCAAGCTATGACCAGCATTTACTTTTTCAGCAGTTTGTGTTACATTAGCTTTTCTCTAGGATTGGACCAGACAGGCTAGCCTTCACTCCCCAGTGAGCCCTGGGTACTCATGTCTCTGTTGCTGGTTAAACCTGTTGTCCTTCCTTGGATCACTTTTGGGAGGTACCAACCACTGCATATCGGATATATCCCACAAGACCTGCCGTTTTGGAGATGCTCTAACCCAGTCATCCATCTCTCACAATTTGTCTGGTGTTTTTCTGGTCTCCAACACAACTTCAAGAACTGACTGTTCAACCACTGCCTAATATCCTGTCATTCAACAGGTGCCATTGTAACAAGAGAATCAATGTTATTTACTGTTGTCAGTGGTTCACTTCACCTATCAGTGGTTTTAATGCAACAGCAAATCAGCTGACCTCTGAAAGCGGTATAAATCAGAAACACACATGTAGGCAGCCATCAGCTGCAAGTCGTCAAGAACCCCAGATTACAGAATCAGTGTCAGTCAGAGACATTCAGGTGTGTATCTCTTTAATTGCCAGAAACTGAGGAGGTAGATTATACTGAGGAAAATGCAAACAGCACCTGACAGTACGCTAGATGCATACGCTGCTCTTCCTCTAAGGATCACATTAGCACTTCAATTGATGCTGAACTGGGGCTGGTTGGCCCTTCTGTACCTGGCTCTCCACAGGGCAATTCATCCCTCCCCACCATCGGCAAGATGTTTATCATGGAGTTAACAAGGCCAGTGCTGCTGAACTCTCTGCTTAGAGCTAACCCATGGTTGACCACTAGAGTCAGAGCTCTTCCTCAATATGTCCCCCCCCCCCACACACACACACACACTATTTTTCTTTTTCACATCTGCAAAGGAAAGCGTTTGAATTAATCAGCATCAAGCTGATAGCATCTTTGTAGTGGTGCTGGACCATGCTGAGTTCATAGAATTCAGAATAAGTTAGCATAAATGAGTGTGCTAACATGCTAAAGGCCGATATAAATGGAGGAATTACTGGACTATAATTGCAAAAAGCCATTTCTCTTTAGTTAAACTAAGTTAATTTGATTTTAGTTAGAAAAAGTACACTATCCACCACTTTCTGTTTCTTATTATGCACTGGAAGTCTGTATGTTTGTGTTTGCTAGAATTGTGCAATTCTCTGTGGTAGACAAAGGAATATTTCAACTATCATTCATTTGCTCGCCTGCACTTTCAGTTTTCTCCCTTTAAAATTAAAAAGAATAATATTCCGTTGAAAAATTATCAGCCTTGCAGTAAAGAGGTTTTTTTCTCCAAATGCAGTTCTAGTCCAATAATTACATTAAGTATGATATTTGCACTAAATAAATAATGTTTAAACAGCCCAAAATTTAATTCATAAGCATGAAAAAAACACAGTTAAATGTGTCCAGTTGATCCAGCACTGCCTCAGTGAGTTTGTTCCAGATTAATATAACAGGGCTGTAAAATGCTTATTAAATCAGAGGAGCGGCCCTGCTTACAATACAATGCTTTCATCATCTTATAAATATTCAAAATGTAGATTGCTCCGAAAACAAATACGAGACACAGTTTGCAGTTGTCTTCATGTGACATGAATGTTTCATTACATGCTAAATGCAGAAAAGTCATTTCAATTTCTTCCCCAGCTGCAAGCAGCATCAAACCTGAACTGACTCCTAATGAGTGCAGTTACAGTGGGGAACTTATCATACTCATTTAATGTGCCTGTGTTTGAAGCTACTTCATTATGTGCAATAAACGCTTTGCAAAGGATGACTCTTATGCCTTGGATTCATTTGGATCTTTGTTTCAGAAGGTTTTTTAATCCAATATGAAAATGAGCCACAAGTTGTTTCATCTAACTGAATGTGCATATATAGAAATCATACTGGATATCATACACCATCTGCTTACTTATACTCATGTGTTTCTAATAAGATAATGGAGGCGATGGGAGGCGTTAGAGTTACTCTGAAGGCCAAGCGACGTGTGAAATTTTCTTTTTAGCACCAGACGGGAGGAGTCCCAGAGGTGGGTGGGGCGAGGGTAACTGAAGTGTTCACAGGTCAGTGATGATGCATCTTCCAAAAGCTGTTGTCTGCTTCTGACAGGATGTAGTAGGCCATGCATTGCCTGTCTTAACTTTTCGCCCACCGCACCAAATGATTATTCAGATTGTTGTGGCAGCATTTGTGAGAGAGAGCCACCTGCTCGTGAGAAAGGTGATCAATGAAAAGGGAGCTTTAAGAGCCATTGCCATACGAGACCTTATTGATATTTCAAGGTCCAGGCCCGGATCAATGGAGTCTGCTTCGGTCTGTCTGACTGGGCTCACCCCCCCTCTCCTAAATACCAGCTCTCAGAACTCTAAGGGTGAAATTAATTGATTGAAGCAATGACAATTATTGGACAGTGGTGTCAATCTGTGCTTATTTATGCTCTCATGAGTCTTTGGGGGGAGTCTTCTGGGGCAAGCAATGCTCAGGGTGTAGAGGGCTGCTAGAACACAGTTTTTCTCCAGTTCTGACATTTGTTCTTCTCTGATGTAGCTTGATGCAAATATCACTATTGAGGGAGGAAGAATAGCATGAAAATTTAATATGGTTTTACCACTGGGAATGTACCCATAATGATATGGGCTACCATTCAAAACACATGCAGTGACAATGCCACATGAGATCAACATTATGGCAATTAACAGAAGTCTTATGTATAAAAAAGAGGGGGGAAGGCAGAAAGATAGAAAAAAGATAGATCTGTTTGAACTTTGAGCATTACTCATTAGTCTACAATATTGTTTTGTAAAGAAGAATTGCAGTACTCAGTGTTGGAGGGCTGAAATGGTAAGAAATTTTGAAAAATGAATTAATCTTGGTCTGTAAAACTAGAAAGAATGATCTATTATCCACTATCTATAATTATCTATATTATCAGCCATAACATTAAAACATTATTAATCTGTTGCTCATGTGACCACTGTAGATTCTTACAAAGACAGACAGGGATCAGCATGGACACAGACAAGCAACTGACTAGTCTGTGGCTACGTAGCTTCATATGCAGCAAGCTGTGATGCACTGTGTGTTCTAAAACCTTACTATCAGAGGCAGCATTACCTTTTTCAGCAATTTGTGCTACCGAAACTCGTCTGTGGGATCAGACTGGACAAGCTAGTCTTCGCTCCACATGTGCATCAGTGAGCCTTGGATGTCCATTACCCTCTTGCCGCTCCACCAGTTATCTTTCCATGGACCACTTTTGGTGAGTACTAACTACTGTGTGGAGAACACCCCATAAAACCTGCCATTTTGGAGATGTTCTGACCCAGTTGTCAAGCCTTATGCATTTTTCCTTCCTGCATCCAAGACACAACATCAAGAATGGACAGTTCATCTCAAAACAAAAAAAACCTTACACGTTAACATCAAATCCTGGGATCAAGATTGGCAGTTTGTTTGCTCATTTTAATGCTTGGAGCTCCAAGGTGAAGTAGAAAACCCAACTTACACACACACACACACACAGCCATGCAGAGTTTCAGCAGCTGTCCTTTTTCTTTAGCAGTGTCTCTTAGAGTTTGAAAAATGACAACTTGTTACCACTCAGTGGATCCATTCTTTCTTCCTCTTTGTTCTTCATGTGTTTATTAAAAGGCCATTGCAGCTTCAGTGCAATAAAAATCCAATCAGTGTGAAAAGACCCAATGACTCATCCGTCAGTATATGAGGTTGGTGTGTTTTTTCTTTAGCTCTCTACAGAAGCTGACTAGTAGAATAGCTATATTAGTTATGTGGCTAAGTCATGGCTTCACATGTGGCCACATGATTGACCACAGACAAACATATCCTGAGGCAGATTGAGGAGTAAGTGCAACTTAAACAGAGCAATGTCTCCTCATGGTGCAACAGGGTTCAGCTTCAACAGTAACCATATTAAAAGCATTGCTGACAGCAGGACATGTATCAGAGATACTGTGACATGCAGTAACATGCAAAACTCATTTAATGTTATTTTATTGTGGTATTCCATTTTTTTCTTTTTGAGGAGGGAGGGGCTGCACAAATATCTACCCAGTCTAGCTGCTTCAAAACTTACCTGCTACATGTTCTCCATCACACAGTGTTCCAAAGGTTAGAAGGTAAGGCTTAACACATGCTTCCTAATGTGAAATAAGCCACTGCATCTTTTCAAGCTGCTGCTTACACATCACAATGTGCTTGAGAAGTTTGCTTACTTCTAATTCCTTGAACATAGTATAATGTATAACACACACCTGCTCCTTTTCCCAATCAATTACTCTTAATACTCTTATTACAATTACTCAGACATTGTTCTCAGAGTGTACCGCAAACCCATGCTCATTTACTGATCTATTCAATAGTGATTAAGGTAAGTACAGTTTAATGCAGAGGTCAATGAGGCTAAAAGTACAGAGAAAGAGCGTGGAACCAGAAGGTTAGTTCAACATAATGCTTTCTATGCTAACTGATCTTTCCAGGGCAGTTTTTTAGATTTAGTACTAAATCTATACATATTTGCTTAATATAACAAACTAGTGCTGCGATTTTGTCTATATTTGTTTTACACACCTCTATATTTGTTCCTTTGGTAAGCATGCACACACCTGGCCATCTTCATGGAAAAAAACTGGATTAATCAGACCAGGTCCTCTTCTTCAATTGCTTCATCGTCCACTTCTGATTCTCAAATACCCATTGTAGATGCTTTCAGCGGTGGACACGAGTCAGCATGGGCACTCTGACTGGTCTATGGCTTCGCATCCCCATACACATAGCCAGCATGAACTTTTTCAGCAATTTGAGCTACAGTAGCTTTTCTGTGGAATCAGATCAGATGCAAGAGGCGTCGCTCCTCACGTGTATCAATGAACCCCCTCACCAGTTTACCAGTTGTACTAACCACAGCATAACAGGAACACCCCAAAAGACCTGCCGTATTGCAGATGGCCTGACCCAGTCAGCCATCACAAAGGCTCTTGACAAGGTCACTCATATCCTTACACTTTCACATGCTTCCTCCTTCCAACACATCTACTTCAAGAACTGAAAAACTGCCTGTTAACCTGCTGCTTAATATATCCCACCCCATTAACAGGTACAATCGTAATGAGATGATAAATGTTACTCACCTTTAATGTTATTGCTTTCTTGAGGTGCAAAACGTTTAGGTGATGCTAAGTGCTTAGGTGTTAAAATGTCTGCATTTTATTCATTTTTCTGCATTTGTAACCTTCCAAAAATAAATAATAACACATTACATAAGTATAATCACTTCTCCAAACTGTCTAGAACATGAGAACCTACCTCTTCAACTTTCACAAAATTTAATCTTGAGAATAAAAAACCCAAGTAGTGTTCTAAGTGCATTTAAAATGCAGAAGAGATATCAACCTTGTAAAAAGGGTTACCTAGCCCCTTGGAAAGTGAGGTGTAAATGTGTGAGGGAGTCTTCTAGAAGAAGTTACCTGTACCATCCAGAATGCTCAGCACCCCCCGCCCCCCACCCACCCCCCCACCCCCCACACCCTCCTCCCCCATACCTTGCCTGTCTTGTCGATACTGTCCCTTAAGAAGGCCAAGCCTGCTGACAGGTCCCATCTAGTCATTGTGTCTCTTAAAGTATCTCTCCTTGCCGCTTATCAAAATGACTCTCTGTTAAATAAACCATGAAAAAAGCTTTTCCACTGACGGTGTGCCGAAGCGGAAAACATCGCAGCCTGTAAAGCTAGAACATTAATCAACAGATTGGATTTATGCATGGCACTGAGGTTCCTTACTTCCCTTGTACCCTATATTAAGCAGCAGAGGCAGAAAGGACAAATTAATAAATAAACAAGTAAATAACACTGCAGGCTCATCTATCTGTCTGGCAGCATATCAGGCAACAAAGCAAAAGAGAAATCACGGTAGTACCGGGTGTTTATAGGACCGGGTGGGGGTGTGGTGGGGGGTGGTGGTAGGAAGGCACTGCCAACAACGATCAGGCAATGTGGCTAGCTCATACTGTCAGCGAATGTAGCAGAATGCTAAGTGGCTAGCCAAAATGGCACAGCCAAGTATAAAGGTGGTGTCCTTGCATTTAGAGCACGGGAACGGGTAACAGGGGTTGGCAGCAGGCTCTTTTAGCACAGCCTGTCTTTTTTATAGGTCTCCACAGATATGCAAAGCTACATTAAATCAAGCAGGGGATAGATAGTGACAGGAGGTCAGGCAGCCACAGAGACATTACTGACTTTGATTACTCACATTTGACTGTCAGAATGCCTGTCTTTCTGATATGAGATTGTAGATCACCACATATCAAGAAAGATGTCTTTGATGTAATGTGCGGTATCTTTCAGGTACCATTATTAAACAGAGCAGCTGTAAATGGCAGGGGAGGCTGCCTTTGTCCTAACACTTCAAAGGTGGCTAAAGATGGAGAGGATCACAATGGGTATGGAAAATGTCACATGAGATTGAGCGCTATACATAAAACATTCTACCATTTCACTCATATGCTAGCATGAAAATCAGCCCAGGGTTCAGCTGATGAGAAAAGAAGAAAAGAGTAAGTACTATCTCAATGCGTGCATACTATTTACACTTAAGGCAACTCTGCTTCTTGAGATTACAGTTATTGTAAGTTTGTGTCGTTGTCCAAGCACGCTGAGCTGTCCAGTAATGTTGGAATAAAGAAAGTTATTAAAAAAAATGTGGTGTCGCTTCATGTGATGCAAAAGAATGCTAGCTTTCACCATCCCAGTGATGCTAGTATCGTATAATTGAGGAATCCTAGCTAGAAGGTGCGATTGGACAAAAATGTAAATTGGGGCAAAGTGGAGAAAAAATTCTAAAGCAAACATTTTTTTAAAAGTGATAAATCTCTAAACTTTTTATTTACTTGAAGAAATTTCCATGAACAGATTTAGAACTATGAAACCTTTTAGCATGTTTTGCAGGTGTTACATGTTTTTAAAATATAGATCTGGACATTGAACAGGAACATACATTCAGGATACTGACAGGTATGTTTAAATGAATATAATTACATGAAAACATCACGTTTGTATTTTGTATTTTGTTGTAATTGTGATGTGCCCCTACAGATAAACATAATTCGTCTTCTGTTCATTCAGAATGATGTAAAGCTCCTATTAATTTCTCTGTGGAGAGATGTGTAATCACACCCTCCGAACATGGTCAGTGAAAGACTGATTCCATGTTTTCCACCCTTCCAGCTTAACTGGGCCATGTAGCTGGCCATGTCCGAGCAGGAAGAAGCGATACAGATGAAGGTGACAGCATTTCACACCTTGGAAAAATGCTCCTGATGGGCACCCTGCCAGTCTTTCAGCCACAATTCAGACAGAGTTAGGCTATACGAACTGTAAGAAAAACAGCAGGCTTCTTCCACAAAAATGGCCCAAAACATATCTTGAGTAGGGGCATATCCAAACCTCAAATCTCACTCTAGGGAACAATGTCTCCACCTATAGCAGACTCAAAGACACAATGACTGCCTGCCATTTTGACACGTCAAAGATACAATTACAAGATCCTGGGGCTGGACCTGCCTGTACGTGCCAGTCTGTCTGAAGTGGAGTGGGTACTGTTTTCCTCTCTTTGTCTTCCAATGGGTGATAAGCGAAGATGTCCCTGTAAGGCTGTGCCACTGTATTCAGATATCACCACTGAAAATGTGTGGTTATGATGCCTCCTCTGTGATCTGGCTTGCTTGTTTTAAGATGACTGACTGTTCATGAAAGCCATCTTCAAAAACACCTTCAATAAAGGTAATATGTCTACATCAAGCAACACTCCTCTTTGTTTTGTGTGTCATAATGATTATAGATGCAGACCCCTATTCTCACTTCTAATATGACCAAGCAGGCATGCCTTCACAGCCTCAATGTTTCAGAAATGTTGCTGAAGTGAAGAGAGAAAAGGGGAGAATCAGAAAAACACAGAGATGGGACGTTTTGATCATTTTTATGTCACTGTGGCTTGTAATAAAGACGCTTCTGAGGAGCCGAGCATCCCAGCCTGCATCAACTACCCCGCATGCTTCTCGGGTGAAGTCTAAATCAAACTCTGTTTTTCTCTGCTGCTACAATGTCAGCTCTATCATAAAGAGAGATAGAGGCGAAGAAATCAATAAAATCATGCATCTAATAAGGGGAGCGGGATTAAAAATGGTTCCGCTAGAGCCTTGAGGGGGAAATAGAGACGAGATTTAGGACTTTCGACAAGACCAGCGGAGCTTCTCCCTCCTTCCCCCCTTCTGAGCTGGATGGGTAGTGGGCTGGGACTTGTTTATGGCAGGTTGGGATTAAAGAGGTCGGATACACACTGCCATTTCTCAAGGCCTCAAAAGCCCAGTTGGCTAATTAAACAGTAACTGTCAAGACAAGGGTCTCTCCTGAACTCGCCTCCTGGCTTTGCACCCTTCAATTCCAGCAGTTTAATTTATCTAGAGTGGGGCCTACCCTTTGGGGCACTGGGCAGCTTTCCAGCTCGGTGCTGTACAGTGGGATGGTGAGGAGTCTGGGAAATGGTGCACAGGCTGGGAAAAGGGGAGGCGTTTTGGGGGGCACAGGAAAAGCCAGGTCAAAACCTGTTCACCCCTGCTGACAGCCAGTGTAAGACCCGACTGATCTGAGGGTCTAAAGGACAGAAGGGGGGTGGGGGCGGGTGGGGTCTAGCACTGTCGACAAGAGCGCGGGAGCAGCAAAGGATTGTGGTCCACAGCCATGGCGCTGGAAGGGCACAAGCTTGTGTCCGAGGGGTCCCTGCGGAGCCTGCGTTAGGATGAAGGGCCCCGATGTTGTTGACCTAGCCCCAGGGTGCGTGTGTCACAGCCAAGGCCATCAACGGAGCCCCTGTCATCACATTTGCACTTCAAAAAGCATACGGCTCTCGCAGCCTTGGAGCAGGGAGCCTCAGAGGTGCTTGTGGTAGTGGATTCACCAGCTTACAGGAGACCTGCTGAATTAAACAATGAATGGCAGCTGCTGAACCTGACCGACTTGATCTTGGAGAGACTCTCCACTGCTAGTCTTCCTCATAATCCCTCTCTCACACACAGTCCTTCTCGCACAACTGAGGCGTGTGTCAGGACTGATCGTGGTTTTATTTCGATAATATAGTTACAATGTGGTCTGTAGTCAGTAACATGCAGAGAAAGGGTGAGAATTGCAAGAAAAATCTTGGATAGACATTCTTATATTCTATAAAAGCAAGTTAGAGATCACATGAATTAGCCTGCTTTGGTAGTTGCATATCAGTAGACGTAAAATGCTATGTCATTTTTACAGCGTTTCCTACAGGTCTGAAGGTATATAGAATCTATATATAAGGCAAGCATCCTTTGTAATAAAAAAAGAAAAAAATATATAGATATAGATAGATATAGATATAGATATAGATATAGATATAGATAGATAGATAGATAGATATACACACTATATGGACAAAAGTATTGGGACACATCTGTTTTTCAGGGTTTGGGCGAGGCCACTTACCTCCAGTGAAGGGCAATCTTAATGTTTCAGCATATCAAGACGTTTTGGACAACGCCATGCTTCCAACTTTGTGGACACAGTTTGGGGAAGAACCTTTTCTATTCCAGCATGTCTGTGCCTCCAGTGCACAAAGCAGTGTCCATAAAGACATGATTGGAAGAGTTCGGAGTGGAAAAACCTGACTGGCCCGCACAGAGCCCTGACCTCAACCCCATCCAACATCTTTGGGATGAACTGGAACGGAGATTGCAAGCCAGGTCTTCTCGTCCAACATCAGTGCCTCATAAATGCTATACAGAATGAATGGGCACAAATTCCCACAGAAACCCTCTAAAATCTTGTGGAAAGCCTTCCAAGAAGACTGGAAGCTGTCACAGCTGCAAAGGGGGGCCAACTCCATATTAAAGTCTATGTATTTGAATGCAATGCCATTAAAGTCCCCGTTGGTGTAATGGTTAGGAGTCCCAATACTTTTGTCCATATAGTGTATCTGTATCTTTTACTGAGTGTGCAGCTTTGAAATGCTGAAACACAAGCAGCTGATATTGTCTCTCATTTTTGTTGATATACTTGAGGGGGACAAATAAAGAAGTCTATGAGTAGAAAACAATGTTAGTTAAAGAATAAAACTATTTATGTTAGGGCAGTTTACTTGATTTAACTTAAATCTAGTTCTAGCCTACCTAGTTTTAGACTAAAAGAAAATGAAAGGCAGAATTTCAGTGAGAAAGGTAATTTCATCTAAATTAGTAGCAGTAAGGAAGCAGCTCACAATCCTTAAGATACTTCACAGGCTGTGCTACATGTAAACCACAGCTGCAATTTCATCAGTTGAATTTTCAGACTGCATTTTTATGCCTCTAAATAAATGAATGAGGATTAAAGCAAGACTTAAACAAAAAATAAACATAAATAAGCCCCATGAATAAACCGAGGAATTGGTCAGAGTCCATTCACGCTACTAAATATCCTCATTTGTTCCTGTCTCTCCCCCTTAAAACTAGGCTGTTTCTACTTTTAATCCCTCCTTCTGCAAGTGCAAAATATTCCATGGTGGAATCAGACCGTTTTGAGTCTAAGTTTACATGCCTATGGCTTTGTTCACACTACGAGACAAATTTAGATTTGTTTCTTAAATCAGATTTTAGACCTGAGTGTTCAGATATGAAGTGACCAGATCCAATTTGTTTCGTCAGACTGCAGTTACATTCGTTTTCGTTCCCACATTGATTCCCATCGTACCAACACTGACTAGGGTGGGGTACGCCATACTATTTATCTTACTAGTCGCATTATTGAGCTTACATCTTAATGTGTACTATTCCTTAAGGACCATAACTAGAAGAATGATTGTTAATCATTGTTAATTGTCACTGTAAAACTACAGCATACAAAGTAAAAATATTACCTCAATGTCTGTTAAAAGTCACATTACGTATAATATGCAATATGAGTTCTTTATCGTACATTCTGACATCAAAAAACACCTCTAAATAATGACAAAACACATGAAACTGGTCAAACCAAGTTATATGTCCAGATATCCAATTTGAAACCACCAAGAAACCACAGAGTAAGCATAGCTGTTAAGAGATGTGTCTGAAAAAAGAATCAACTTTATACTATTTTCACAAAAAAGAAACCTGTTTGCATACATGGTGTAAGTGCATCAGTTCATAACGCCATGCACTGTAGCTAACAGGAAGTATGCTGATAGAGTTTCTGTTCTATGCTATCATGCAACTGGTTGAATCAGTGTTGCTTGAACGCTACAGCATCGACCTGAATCAATTTATTTTGAGACTGAACCGTTACTCTACTGGCCTTCAACTTTAGTGCCCTTGGCTTGATCACATGAATTAGCCTGTTTTGGTAGTTGCATATCACTAGACGTAAAATGGTATGTCATTTTTACAGCGTTTCCTATGGGTCTGAAGGTATATAGAATCTATATATAAGGTAAGCATCATTTGTAATAAAAAAAGAAATAAGTATGATGTACATATATATATATGTGTGTGTGTGTGTTTGTGTGTGTGTATTTAAATACATATATTATACATATATATAGATAGATAGATAGCTAGATAGATAGATAGATAGATAGATATAGATATAGATTGATAGATAGATAGATAGATATAGATATAGACACACTATATGGACAAAATGAACACTATATGCTATCATGCAACTGGTTGAATCAGTGTTGCTTGAACGCTACAGCATCAACCAGAGTCAACTTATTTTGCAGATGGGTTGAGACTGAACCGTTACTCTACTGGCCTTCAACTTTAGTGCCCTTGGCTTAGGGTCATGATTGTGGTATGCCTCAATAAAATGTCCATCATCAATTATTTAACTTACCAATTGTTCCTCCTGACAAAAATCTCCTGAAAAGTAAATTATCTGTGGGCACAGTCACGGGGGGAAAAGCCTATCAGGCTCTTGTCAGCTCGGGCTGACAGAGATGGAGGTTTCAGCTGTGTTACTAGAGGCTACTAAAGCTTTATTTTCACACAGGTGCAATACTTTGCCCGATTTCTACAGGTCCTGCTGGATTTTTGAGAAGAAAAAAAAAGATTCTGTTGGAATTTTGGAAAACACCAATGCCCTGGGCAATAGGTCCCCCTATAAGAAGTGTGTTCTAGCAGAACCACACCAGGGGGGATGACAGACATGCTATTATATTTAAGATGCTGCAGTAGCCATGTGTATTTGGTTCCGTACAAACATATAGTGTACAATGTTGAGAAACAGATTAGGAGTCTGTGCAGGGACTGGTGGTCTTGAACCTAAAAACCATAGAGTGTCATCAATTCATGAACTTCTTATCCCCTAATAAGCATCCACCTGGTGTGGTTCTGCTAGAAAATACTTCTTAAAAGGTGGGATGATAGACAGAACTGAAATCAAAAAAAGGCTAGGACCCATAGGTGGCACTAATGCCCAGTAGGATTTGGAGGACATCCCTCTCTACATGTCCTCCCTCCTCCACTCTCAAAGCTCATGTTGGTCACATTCCAGCAGAGAGAGCTGAGGTCTAAAAGGGTTATGCTGGATTTGAAGGCTCATTGCCACAGCAATGCTGCTCACTGAGCTGTGACAGGACTGCAGGCAGAGAAAGTGTGACTTACTGCCCCAGTGACTTGCCTTCACATCAGCAACAATCTCTTTATCACAGCACCAAAGAGATACGCACTATATGTCCCAAAGTGTTCAGACACCCCTTCAAATTGGCAAATTTAAGTGCCCCCATTGCTGACACAGGTGTTCAGCTGTACATTAACTTTGTATAATTTCCAAAGAAAAGTATTACCAATACACTGGGAGGCTCTGGAGCCGCTACACATTAGACTGAGGGCTCCATGTCCATTACCCAGCATCAGTTAGAGGGGTATAAATCCCCGCAGCATCGGGCCGCTCCCTTGAGTGATACCACTAATGAATGCGGAAATGATAACGCTAATTATCCAGAATTAGAGTAAGATGAACTGCAGGCATATCATTTGTCATAATACATACATATGCACAAGTAACCAGCTTCAAAACCCTGCATACAAGGTAAACAGAAACACAGTTGAAATGCGCCTAACACATTTCAGATGTTCACATTTCAGATGCCTTTGTAGAAGCACACTGCTTAGCACCACGTGGCTATGTCTGTCCATCACACTAACGAGAATACAGAAGCTCTATTGTGTGTCAGGAAAACAGCAATTTGCTGGTGCTGCTGGTGATGGTGCTGGTTTCCAGTCGCATCATATCACACATTACTCGCGTTGGTTTGCAAAAGCGCCTCAACAGCCACCAGCAACTCCCTGCTCATGTCATCTGTGAATCACAAATTGTAGCTTCTGACGCGAACCGCTGCACAGAAGCCAAGAGCCGAGGGGCTTTCGGCCGAAGCCGGCACCAGACTTAAAAGTGATGCGAAACGGGGTGCAAGGGGGGGCAGAATTTGCCTTCGAGCCTAACACAGAGAGAGCTTCAATGGTATGAAAAAAAGAAAGGGAGGGAGGGAGGGTGTATAAGAGACAGAGGCAGCATAAGAAGAAGAAAAAAAACACTAAGGCATGGCCAGCTTCTCCATCATTTCTTTTTAAAAGGTCAGGATTTTTGTAGGTAGAGCAGTGGATGAGTGGAGCATTGCAGATGCGCTGAACAGCAGGGTATTTTCCGCTGCCATGACCAGCTAAGGAGGACTCCTTTAAAACACATCTGCCAGTAAACATTTTGGCCGAACTCCGGGTCATCTCCCCTGTCTGAGCAAAAGGCAGCCGAGCGTGAACATGTACCTGCACAAGGCCAGGCACCACGTGTCACCGGCTCAACCCGTCTATACCCCCTTATTTCACTTTCCAGCTCTGTGCTAATCTGCCGATGTGCAGTCTTTAGCTCCTACCTGGAGCTCTGCTCTTTTCAAACAGATCCAGTGGAGCCAAAGAGCTTTTCCTGATGGACCTCTCACAAAACAGCTCTGCTTATCTGAGGAGTAACATGGTGATTAGGCCCAAGTACCACTGAAGACTAGTTCAGAGTTAATACTAATTTGTTCTAATTTATTCAGTTGTAAACAAACGCTGTCTAAATTATTGCATACGTTTAACAGAAAAGAAATTAGGATTGGTTCTTATTCACATTGTTATTCAATTTAATCTTAACGATAAGATAGGAACCAGAAATGTGGTAGGATAGAAGACATTTGCAATACTGTCTGACCAGTTAAAACAGCAGCAGAGGTCATAGCGGGCAATAAAAGTCAATTTCTAAACACAAATATCACATAATATAATATTATTATAGAATTTTGTTATTTTGATATATGACACATTTGAAATATTAAATAAGTCTAATGCTACATATAGCTAGTGAGCAGTTAAATCAGTTAATGCACACAATTCAACAGGGGCAAAATGCTAAAGGAAAATTGACCTACGAGATGACATTTTCTGGCTAAAAGGGTATTCCGATGGTGAAAATACTGCAAAATTATTTGTTAAGATAAGATAAAGATAAGATAAACCTTTATTAGCCCTACAAGTGTGAAATTTGCATTGCTACTGCAGAAAGTGGACAGTACAAAGGTAAGAGCAGCAGAAAGTAGCAAAACAATAGATACAAAAAACAACTAATACAAAAATATAAAAAATATAGACATTTGTACAGTATGTGTATACTGTACAGTTTTACATTTGGAAGTTTTCTAATTTGCAGTTTGGATGCCTAATTATAAGCTATTCTGCCACAGTGGGGGTCATAACAGTAGTTTTGATTTCAACTCAACATGCGGAATTTAATGGCAGAAGGCCTTTAAAATTACTTCCATGTTTGTTTTAGACAATATAGTGCTGTGGTTGAAACATCAGTGTTTTTACATCATGCTTGTGGCTTTAAATAGAGTGAATTGTAAAAATCCAGCAAAGTGATATCCATTATAAATAAAGGTAAATAGTGGATAAATATCCAGTTGAATCTGGTGAAATCATATCGCTGCATTGAAATCTCAGAGGTCCATTTGGTAAAAGGAGAGGAAAATGGAGGTAAAAAGAGAGAAAGACGGGGAGAAAGCTCTCAGTTCCATCGGAGACTGCGGCTAAGTGCCTCTTTACTTCAGCCATTCACTTGAGAGAAAGCAAAATGGCCTTTCGGCATTATGGCTTATTCCTTGCTAACATCCCTGCATGCCTCTGACAATGCAAGCAAGATAGCTTGAAAGTACGGCCTTTATGCTACATGTGCGTCAGAGGGGAAAAAAAAGCATCAAATGCTATCGAGTATGAAAGCTTTCCCTCTTTGTGGGCAGACGTGATAAAGAGGTTGTTCAGGCAGGCTCGGTAAGATTGAGCCAGTCGGGACAGATGTGCGCTTGGTGATGAGTACCCCAGTCGAGGATGGTGAAACACCCGTGGGACTCAAGCAAACATCTGGAAGGAATTGTCAATGGGTTTGATACAGGAGCCAAACTAATAAAAAATGAATTTATGGCACCACACTGTAAACAACACACAAGCTGACCCAAAGCCCTAAGCCCTCAAACATGAACAGTATCATTTTGATATGTATCATGGAGTCTGTGTGTGTGTGTTTTGCATTGTAATTTGTGACTGCCTTGCATGCTGAAAATCTTCTCCATGTATGTTATTTCAGTGGTTATTCTATGTACATATTGTGATTAATTGAGTAGTTAGAGGAGTAAATGGAAAAGAAAAAAAACGAACGAATGCAAACGAATGGACCTTAATTACCTAAATTTTGCAAACGAGCTGCTAAGTGTCAGAATGTCATGGCGGATAAGGCTAAAGTGGTACCGCTGAAGCAGACATGGCTGTATAGAGCCATCCATTAAACATAAATGGCCCCTGAAGCCACAAAAAGCTTAAATATGTGGGAGGGCTAAGGTCACAAGCTCCAATAGGGTGGGGGGCGGATGGAAGACAGGTTTTTGCCCCTCACTCTTTTAATGTGCTGTGGCTCAACTTAAACATTGTTTAGAGCTCAATGCCTGCAGATAAGTCACACAGGGGAGAGCCTGAGGCTATTCCTATAATGAGCTTCGGAAAATGCCACATTTTCATTTTTTTTTATTATGGGACCATTTTAGAGAGAGAAAAGGAGAAATGTCTCAGGGGAAGGTGTGGCAATCATTTGCACTTCCCAGCATTTAAAGGAACATTGCACCTTGATGTTTGTTGCTTTTTTCCAAACACGTTTAAGGGTCCAGAAAGCCAGATTAGGTTTTGATCAATGTAAGCACAACAGAAAACTTTTTTCATGGGTGTTACTGATGCTGATTTTATACACTGTTTATTTATAATGACCTGTGACAATTTGCAGGATTTGGCTGACTGATCTTAACACTCGCCGCATGAGTACACACACACATGCACACATACACACACACGCACACGCACACACACACACAAATCCGACACCCCTGAGACTGCTTCATTATGTGTCATTAAATGTTTTAAAGTTTGCATAATTGATCCTCCCAATAAGTCCTCATTGATTTACGGCAGTCTCGGTTGGAGAAAGTACTTTAAAAATTCATAACAGCTGTATATGTCTCTTCACAATCCATTAGCTGCTCCTGGATCCCTCAGTCCTCCCATTGATTGACCTTGTAGAGGGATTCTCCTAGATTGTGCATTTTTCTGTTTGTTTTGGGGGGGTTTTTTCTCCTTTTTTTTCCAACAATGTGGGAAGAGGTAGGTTTCAACATTTTCCCTGAGCAGAGCTTTGATTTTTTTTTCTTATTCCTTTTCTTATCTTTCTCTCTCTCTACCCATCGTTCTCAGTCCTCCTCTTCCTCTCTCTCCCTATCTGACTAAATTGAAGACCTTACTCTGAGACGATGAATAAATAAAGCATGTTCCATAAACAGCTTTCCGCTATTATTTAAGCTTCCAGGGACTCTCACTCTGACAGCCTCTTCTCCCTGCCATCAAATTCAAGTGTGTAAATTTTCTAAAAGGCTCTGAATGTTTAATGATGATTTCAGGGAATGATGGAGTAATAGCCGAATAGTGAAGCTATTAGTTTTAATATTTATATTGAGTGCTTTGAATCATTAATGTGACAGGATGTAGAATCAGAGCTGCGGGACATATGTGCTTTACAACCAAACCGCCACTTCATAGAAAATATTTGTTTTTGTTTGTTTTTTTATTCACCCAAACACCAGGACCAAACAGTAGAGATTGGGACAAGTACATGGAGGGGAGGTTTTAGTCCATGATTTGTCAGCTCTTACATTAATTTTAATATCGGAGCACAAAAAAAACAGATGTGGTTGTAGAATTCATGAAAAGAGTTTGCTTAAATGTGGAGCGTTCCTGAAAAACCAACAAACCAAGTTGTCCATCTCTTATCCCAACATAAAGCCCAGATACACTGTCCTATGTATAATTGAGGACTATTGTGGGCTTGTGAACTTTTACGATGATGTGAGCTAAAAATGATGAAAACAAATATCCAAACAGGTATATTTTAAATATATACATGTTTAAATATAATTACAGCTTAAATATAAATACAGATTAAACATAATTACAGCTCAATAAATAAACTTAATAATTCATTTTTTGAAATAACTTCTCCAATATTATATTATTAATATACTCAGACAATACTCTGTTCATATTTAGATTACTTTGACATACAATAAAAACTTTTATTTTTCTATATAGCCAATGAGACAAAACAACTGTTGTTTGCTGCTTACAAATATTGCTTGTTGCTTAATTCAAGCTTTTAATTATATAAGAACTTAAAAAAAATAAGAGAACATCTACATGTCCCAAATATGTAACATACGGTTAGAAAATTTCAGAACATACAGTGGCCTCGCACCATCCTCATGGCATTAAAGTAGTCTACAGGTCATAGAAAAAAGTGTGAAGCCTCATCAATATACGTGACATGTAAAGGAGATGGAAAAAAGAGCAGTACCTGTACTGCAGAGTAGGCAAATGAATGATTACATGGATTTTAAGAGTGCCATTGAGTGTGCAGATCCCAGCTGTCTGGTATTAAACAGTTCCAGTTTCAGCTGCTTTAGCTTGCAAACTATTTTCCATTTATATGCTATGTTACATTAAATGTGTTAAATTTATAAAATGATATCAATTAGAGAAATATAAGAAAATAACATATTATGCTGAATGTCTTAATATCCGGTTATTAGGCAGCACTCACTCACTGCACTCAGCTCTGCTCGGAAAGTCTATTAATGTTTGATTTAAATGTAATTTAAATAGAATTTTCATTTTGGAATGTAACACACCATAGCCTGTCTGCAGTCTGGACATTTTTGTGAGTTACTGAAGTTATCCTCTCACTTTATCCTAATTATCATCAACTAAAGTTACTAAATCACATTGTGCTACATATTCATTCATGCTGAAAGTATTAAAAGTACCCTTATCTAATAGATCTCCACAAAATAGCCACATAAAACTCTCCACTGTATCTACTGGAAATAACTCTTACACAAGATAATTCCAAAGAAATAGTGCTTTTTTAAATGCTTTGGCCTAAAAGACACAAGTTCAGGCATAACCCTGACCCTAGGAGGTCTGCATTTTCCTATTATTTGCAAAGTTTTACAATATATGTACAATTCTTGACTACAAAACACAGCATTCCACATTAAACCAACCAAATACCAGCACACGAGGCAATGTAGGCTGTTGTTCAGCTACTTTCACAAAACTGTAAATATCATAAAAGTCATAGACCTAAGGTATTCCTTTAAATATCTACCCAAGTCAAATCATAGCTGTATCATATCAAGAACATTATGCTGTATTATTTTTATACCTGCATCCACTATATCAGGTCAATTGGTCCTCTGTGCTGGTATACTGATAGCTATCCATTGCTGGATAGCACTACATAAACTAAAGCATTACTGTATCAGAGAATCTTAATGCAATTCTGGAAACAGATGGGATGGGGAGTGATTGTTGACACAGTAATTAAAGGAAAAAACAAAAGCACCACTCAGCAGAACGCCAGAGAGCGTTTTTCATTATTTAGATGTAGCTGTGGCACAGTTTGTTTGTCAGAGCCTTCGTTGTGTTAAAAAGCTGGCACAAAAAGCCTAAAGGCCTGTGCTTTCTCCGGCTCTGCAGAACGCCCGACTTAAAGGCCAGCTGATTCTTGTGGGTATCAGACAGTGTGTTCCTCAGGGGCCCAGGCTCTTTCATGCACATTTACTGCACTTGACTCAACGTGGAGACACTCTAGGATGGAAAAGGCGTGTTTGGAGGACGCGGCTTGGACATTAAAGTGCTGCTCTGCCATTGTTTTTAGCCACTGTTAAATGTCATCCTCCTCTCCTGAGTCTACCCAACCCGCGTCAGCCCGATACAGCATACGCAGGAAGATGCGTCACATGGAAAAGTAGTTATTGTTGTTGTTATTTTTTTTCCCCCAGTCCTGCCTTCCTTACCTCAACCTGGAACGTGGGGGTGGAGGGGCGTTGCACAAACGGAGCTGCTGGTCTGGCTGTCATGTGCACTCTAACCAGGGCTGAGAGACAGAGCGAGGGATAGATCGAGACAGCGGGTGAGAGAAGAGGTTGGATGGATTGAGTGCACAGTTTAGGAAGGCAGTGATTCAATCCATTTCTTTCTCTCTTCACTGGGGAGGCCTGAACCTCTCCAGCCTTGCAATACTCGCCTCTATGTTTCAGCAAATATATAGATTTTGTATGATTGATTTTGTCAGGAATGTCCAAATGCGAAGTGAATTTGAACATTTTTCTTTTAAATAAAAGTCTGAGGATGCTCACAAAGCGTTCATAGTGTACAGTCTGTAAATCAGTGATGGCAGGTAGAGTGTAACCGAATGAAGGTATTGCACCAGTCAATTAACAGCAGTGTGTGTCTTTCCCTGCATGCTTAAAAATAAAAGCACCAAAAAGATTCTTTGGAGCAATAACTACTTTTTGTTCTCTGAAGAACTTTTCAGTGAACGGATACTGAACCATTTTTGTTACGGAGATATGCAACTTTAAACAACTTGTTTACCAGTGAAAGAACTTCCATATCATGTAAAGGATTTATACCAGTTAAAGGCTTGGATGTCTAAGGCAAGGATCATGCATGAAACTTCTCAAAAATTTCCATTAGACATAAAAACGCACCACTTTAATGCTCAGTGGCTAAAGAGTTCGCCATTTTGTTTATTTTGATATAAACATTATTTCCATAATCCTTTTTTGCAGGCTCATATCTGCACTGAATTTTTAAAACCAGTTTATTTTGTAAAAAAAAAAAGAAAAAAGTGCTTTTAATTTTTTCTTTGTGGTACTGAACTATTTATTCTGTTAGCAAAAGCGCTATGTTTGCTACTTAGGCTTGAGCTGAAAGTTTGAACAGATTTAGGAACCGGACGTATGGGAGGTAAGGCTTGTCAGAATTTTGCAACTGTGTTATGTAACAGCCTAAGTCTAGACTACAACACATTTTAAGCGGTGATTCACCAATTGCTATGCAGCTCAGTCCAAGACTAGGCTTTATCCACGTCCAGGAAATCAGTTTGTTACATCTTTTCTTAACTTGCAATAAACATAACTCTTATATAACCTTCACACCAGGGTATCCGCTTTTTTTTAAATTATACTTCTTTACAGTGTTACCTCTAGATGCCACTATAACATTCACGTTGACATGAAAATAACACCATATTCAAAACTGTCTGCAGTTTAATAGTTAAAAATGCAAAACAGCTTTCTCTATAAGTGAATAAAATAAGTCTTCACTTCTGTGCTGCTTCCTAAAACTGTCCTTTTGCAAAAGACCAGTCATTAAGGAAGCAGGCCCTTTTACAATTAACCTCCAAGACAACATTGCTCTCTCAGACACGCAGTTTCAGTGTGAGAATTCTTAAAGTGGCTTTAATTCACACAGAGGTAGCGTGACTAGAGCAGATGCTGCGTAAAGACTGCTACATGTTAATGTGTGTGTGTGTGTGTGTGTGTGTGTGTGTATAATCAGACCACTCTGATCTGTCCCTGAATACATAAGAGGATGTTAACTTGGCCTGAGCAGAGCATTAAAAGGCAGCATTAGAAGGACTTGAGGCGCTTCTGGAAATACATGCCCAGGAATGATGATGGACCACATTAGAGAGTGAAATAGAACTGCAGAGGGTGATTGAGGAGCATAACGCTTGCCTTTTCCTGGCACCTGTCTCGTCTCTTCTCCTTCTCTCTCCCGCATTTTCAGCCTAATTGCTATGGAGGGCTTGCAGTCCGCACACACAGGCACACACACACACACATACACACACACAAACACACACACTCACACAGACGCAAACTCCTTGTTCGGCCTTGCAGAATAAATCTCATATTTCCCTTGCGTGGGGTAGAATTTAAAGAGATGTATTATAATTTTATCACCTCCTGCCCCCCAGAAAGACACTGTGTATGATTCTTGCCCTCAACATGGGATGAAGTCTAATTATATATTCCACAGGGGGTCCTGAGGAGCCATCGACCTGCCGAGACAATTCCGACGCCATCAAAGAGCTTATCCCCTTCTTTGACTTTTTAAGTGGAATGAAGCGGCGAGCATGGTACGGCTTATGTATGCAGCACAAAGCATGTTTGGAAATTACACCTCAGATGCCACATCTTTTACAGTTGGTGAATCCAATTTGATGGGATATGTGTATGGAATGAAATGACTGCACAGCTGCACTGGAAAAACAAACTCATCCACGGACTAAAATACATCTTCAACGAGGTAGTAAAGAATCAAGACCAGAACATATGAGGCCTTAAGTGTAACATATTATTCAGAATTAAACTTTCTGAGTTACCTAAATTAGAAATCACAGAAATCACACTCCTTCCTGGCCCAAAAGCAGGGGACAAGGTGATGAGTTATAGACATTTAATAAAAAAAGATGAAATGTTTAGTTTCAGCTTTGAAGAAAATCATACATTTATTGAAAACCAATCACTCCTGAGTTCACAAAATCTGTGCTGTGCTACAATAGTTGCAGCCTACTAGTTAGGCTACTTAGAAATAAAATCACAGTCAGTCAAAAAAAATCACAGTCAGTCAATTAGCATGATGATAATTAAGGTGGCAACAAATATTCAACAAGTCTGATAATTCAAGAAGAAGAAATCCATAATGAATAACTGACACGTTTACCACTTGTACGAATCCACGCACAACCCGAGGGGAAAAAATGTGTGTTTATAAAGCTAAATGCTGTTTTGTCATCTGCACATTTTAGTGGCTTAAAATTTAGGATGAT
This sequence comes from Brycinus macrolepidotus, assembly GCA_037974445.1. NCBI lineage: Eukaryota > Metazoa > Chordata > Actinopteri > Characiformes > Alestidae > Brycinus > Brycinus macrolepidotus. Next base: position 8,753,444 of record JBBPCZ010000115.1, on the reverse strand, counting down.
GGTCAAAAGGTTAACCATAATAGTAAATAATAATAGTAAAAACAAGTTACTATTATTATTGATACTGTTGTTTATATCATTATTATTATTATTATTATTATTGTTATTATTATTATTCAATAAAGTGAATGTGCCTTGAGCTTTTCTTATTCTAGAATATATGAATATTCAAGATAATGTTGGATAGAATAATTCATCCGATAGTTGTCCTTACTATAATGTAGATTTTAAATGATCCTACTGGTCAGTAAGATACAAAGCATGAGCACACCCATTGGTATCCATTTTTGCCACATTTTGTTTGTTTTGTTCATTGTTTTTTAAAGCTATATAATTTGTCTTTCTTCAGTGAAGTGTCCTTCTTGAAAGGCTGTGCAGTTTGTTCTGGGAAATCCATATTTATATAGGGGCCTTGCTTTAAAACTCTGATTTTATGCATTTAATTGTTATATTATTATGTAAAAATACTTACTTACTCATTTAATATCTGACAGTGAAAGCTTTAAGATGCAGCATTACTATATGCAGTGAGAAATAATGACTATAATGGCCATAATCCTGTAATATTCATTAAGAATAGGGATGGAAAGCTTTGTCTTCTGACACTTCACCCTGCTTTTCCTGTCTCTGGGGTTCCCCAGCACCTCTGTGTGTGACTGTGTGTGTAAGTGTGTGCCAACGACAGAGACTTTCAACAAATAAGGCACTGTTTAAGCAGCAAGGTGTAAAGACACGAAAAGCCCCCTCACGCCCTAAGACACACACCAGGAGCGGCACAGGAAAGGCACTCTACAGCAGTGTTATGCTAAATGGTCCCTCAATACAGTAATTACACGCTTTGAAATCACTGTTATAATGAACTAATTAGGGCGTAGAGGCTAATGCAAGACACAACTGGAGCATCTCATGAACTCTCTTCTTCTAGAGAAAAGATTGCCATCAATAGCAGCAGGTGATGTTATTGACCTGTTCTGTAAAGCTGTGTACTTCAGGACATCAGAAATTACAATCCAGGATTATGAACAAAAATTTCACTATTTATCATAAATTATGCATATGAAACAGCAGTCTTACTGTGTATGTGTGTATACAGACATATATGTGTGTATATAT
>JBBPCZ010000115.1:8733158-8751852 GCA_037974445.1 Brycinus macrolepidotus | reverse complement strand
TATTTATACCCAGCATTTGTGCATATAGCATGCTGAGTTTTTTCCGCAGATTTTTGTTGGATTTATTTAGACTTTATATTTTATTTTGTTCTTGTCTCTGTGTGTCTTTGCAGTCATAACATAAAATATTTCCTCCAGGATTAATAGTTTTCTAAATCTGATTCTGATTCTTTTTATCATTTAGGAAATCCTGCTCAATTTATCAGGTGAACTCATCAAAAAGATTTGCTCAGTAGACCCTATACAGAGGCTACTGCAAACCCTGATGCTTACCTTTAATGTCAAACAGTTCTTACATGATTGGCATGACCCTAGCTGGACCACTGAAGAGGCTGAACCCATGAGCCTGCTTAATAAAACATTAGCATGGCCTTAAAGAAGAATCTGAGTAGGGGGTGTGGATGAGCGGCGATGCCAAAACATTACCATACCCCTCTCTCTCTCTCTGTCTCTCTCTCTGGCCCCAAGACCCCCTACTACGGCTCCCAGTCACATCACAGGGGGTCTTGGCAGTCTCATTAAAATCAAGTAGATTTCATGTAAAGACCAGAGGAAGAGGTCCATTCCCTCACTCAAAGCCAAAGAGGTTCAAGGGGAACACTTCTTTGAGTCTTTGCTGGAGAACATGGTTGAACATCTTTAGATGAGCCAAAATCATGAGAGATTAACATTGTCATGTTCCTACACAATGCACGAGCTCCTGATTTACACAAAAACTCAGTATTCTAATGATCATTTGAATTTTACAACCTATTATTGGCACCATAAGTTACTGAAACAATTATGTCCGTGCAACAGTGCTAACAAAAATTGAATCTGTCATTGTTTCTGGAGCTAAAAATGTAGGTTCATCTGGTTTGATAACTGTGATGTCCTCATTTAATGGCTAACAGGAGATTAACATACTTCTGTTTAATGAGGACCACGCACGCTGCAGATTGGATTATCAAGGATTCACATGCAGTAATTGCTTTCTGAGGCATTCCAGCACACTCATACATCCCTCTTTTCTCCTTTCTCCAGCAAAAAAACATTCTCCCTTCTCCCGAGGCAGAGAATAAATGCACCAAAGATATACAATTACGATGCTTAATTGGAGCTTGGCAAAGCATTTATTTATCGAACAATAATTTTTGATGACATTTTAATGATTCACATGATAGATTGTTTAAAGAGCGGAGTTAAAGCAAGCTCTTAGGCACATATTTCCATGCTGTCACGTTTGCTCAGCTGTCTGCCTGTTTGTCACATGCATTTCATCTTTTCTCAGTCTTATTTACATTGGGCTTTGGCCGCCTTCCTAGTCTTGTAGCAACGCGTCTGTGGCTTTGCAGGGACAGAAGCCGCTGTCAGTGTGTGGGTGTTGCAGCACATCTCCAGTGCATGTGTGAGGAAACATCAGGCTGTGACAACCTCACACTGAGAAGCAGGCCCTCCGTCTGCAATGGGTGGCAAACAATGTATGAAGAACAATAAATCCATCCCTTCTAGCAGCACAAATTAACACCAACAACAAAAACACACTTCTAATAATGTGTGTGATTGGTTGATGTTACAGGACACAAACATAAAAAAAGGTTTTCAGAGCAACAGCTAAGTGAAGTAAAATGATTTGTTTACCTTCTCCACTTGAAGCTCGTCTCCTGTAAGGGGGCAAAAGCAGAACAGGACTCAGAGAGGGCAATTAAGCTGCACTCTACCTGCTGGACCCGCGGTTCAAATAGGCCTGTGACACCAGAGAACAGACATGCCAGGTAAGCAAGAGGAAGCACCAGACAGAAGATCAGCCAGCCATGACAGGAACGAGCATTCAAACATTACGCCATCCTCAGCTCCCTTGGCCAGGCCCGATCACACTTGCCCTGGGAATGGAAACACCACCAGCCACTCAAGCTGCCTGCCACAAAGGGATAATTAGGCACAGGACCACTCTTTGGAATCTCACCTGTTCAGTACATCTAGCTCTCTGTCCAGCTAACTCACTAGCCCTCATTTTCTTTCTGTCACCAATTTTCAGTCATAATGAAGAAAAAGAACAGAAAGAGAATAACCAGAACACCAAAAGTGTATCCATCCTGTTGCAGCACTAATGTCAGGGCAAGCAAATGCCAAACTGTAGAAAAAAACATTTCCCAACCCTGGTCCTGGCAGCCCAATGTCCTGCACATTTTAAAGCTTTCTCTGCTTTAACACTACCACTTCAACTGAGTAAAAGGTTGATAATAATTCGATTAGTTAGATCAGGAGTGTTAGGAGAAGACACCAACCTTGGTGTCTTCCTCCTGGACCAGGGTTGGGAAACACTGATGTAGACATCAGGCAAGCCATCACATTTTCACAACTGGCCATTAAATCATCCTATCATGGCCACTCAGTTTATTTTACACTCTACCCTGTATTTAATGGAATAAAAGTTTTAACATAGTTTAATGAATGTATTATATTTGGTATCAGATAATTTAACCTCACAAACTTCCTGTTTTTGAGGTTAAGTAAATTCGTATGACTAGACTTGTAGCTTGTAGACTATTAGCATTTGTCTGTTTACAGTAAAGATTTAAGACAAACAGAATATTACTCCAAGACTCACTCTCTGTAACTGCTTAATCCTCACTAGGGTCACAGGTAGTCGGAGCCTATCACAGGGTCAATGGGTGCGAGGCAGGAACTCACTCTGGGCAGGGTACCAGCCCACCGCAGGACACACACACACACCCTTACAGTCAATTTAGAATACCCAATTAACCTGACGGGCATGTCTTTGGACTGTGGGGGAAACCGGAGACCCACTGTGCCACCGAGAGGCCCTACTCCAAAACTAAGTATAATATTAAATGTATCAGTATTTCTCCATTCATTACATTTGTGCGCCTTACTGACCCTTCTATCCTTCTAATTTTATAACCAACCAGTTACAGCTGTGTCAAATGTTAAATGAACTGCTGATGGACTTGATTGGCAATATAATTTCATATACTCATCTTTGAGATAAGAGATAAGAGAAAATCAAGCTTAACTCTTCATTGAGATCTTAATTTAGACGTGCACTGATGTACGTCGCTCTGGATAAGAGCTTCTGCTTAATGCCGTAAACGTAAAAAATCAAGCAGTTATCAAGAATTGCCATTAGCAAGAAAGGGAAACGGGCAAAAAAAGAAAATCTGCAAAAGAACACCAAAACTGGACATCTGAGTGAGGTTTTATGTAAGGTTCAAGTAAGGTTTTATGGACTGATAAGTGTGAATTTGTAACTGGGATGACTTGGATCATGAGATGTAGAAAATACATTTATAACTTTGGAGGTGTTTACAACAAGCATGAAAAATATCCCTACAGATTTGAGAGCGTGTTTTCCAAAATAAATGGAGGCTTTAAAGGTAAAGGTAATTGGTGGACACATTCAATACTGAAAAATTGATTTTATATTTGGTTGTTGTTTTCTTTCAAGTAAATTCCTGCTTAATGCCTGGTGCAACACTAAATAACACATTGGCTTGGTTTTGATTAGTAATGAATTACATTAGGAAGTCGCCTTCATTTATTAAAGATATATAATTTTTATGTATAAAATTTGTAAATGGTAAAACAATACAGATTACTGAAAATTCTCCTTTTTTACTGTAAAAAAGACATCATAAGAGCACACTGTCTGAACATTACTATTTTCCAGCACCAATAGAAATAATTACAACAGTATACACAGGCCCATATAAATAACAATCACTTGCAGTAAATGAAACCTGTATTATAGTGGTGAATGCTTCAGTGTAGTGCTTTTTGGCTATTACCCACAATAATCTATGAATCGATTAGTGGTCACCCAGAGATGAATTTAAATCTTCAGTGCCTACATAAAACACATACATCCAGCTCCAGTTTGTTGTCCTCTGACATTAGAGAGAAATCTATAAAACGATGGTAATGTGGTCTGATGGCTTGATCCAACCAATCAGTTTCTCCAGCTTCTCAGCTGTTACTGATGACTGTCGACCAAGTCCAGCAGTGCCTGACAGTAGATGTAAGCAAGTGTATGGGACACACATAGACAAATGACCAATGTTCTGACATAAAACAGCATTCTAGTATGTGTGTCTAATAAAGTGTTGTTTATTGGCATCTAATATCACTCAAGTTTTGAAATTTTGCATTTTTTTCACATTAAGAACAAATTTAGGTTTCCATTGTGACTTCAGTAGATATTAAACCCTAAACATGAGGGTCCCCAGCTAAGAGGTTTTATGGTTGGTAAATATTTGAGTTGTATAAAGACAAAGATATGCCCAGAAACCCACTTTTACCTATTTTTTTACACTGTTTTTCAGCAAAACACCACCCAGAGAACCACTCTGCCACAATCTGCTTGCCTTCTTCCAGTAGGGCATACTGGTGCTCTTCGAAAGAAAGCATTGCACACACACACTCGGCAATCCACACATTATCAAAGAGAAAGTGATTCATTAGACCAAGCCTTCTTCTTCCATTGTCCAAGATCCACTTCTGATGCTTATGTGTCCACTGTAGACACTTTCAACAGTGGAGAGGGGTCACCATGGGCACTCTGGCCAGTCTACAGCTACGCAGCTCTGATGCATTATGCATTCTGGCACCTTTCTATCATAGCCAGCATTCATTATTTCAGCAGTTTGTGCTACACTAGCTCTTCTGTGGTACTAGACCAAACGGGCTGGCCTCCACTCACCATGTGCATCAATGAGCCTTGAGCACTCATGACCCTGTTGCCAGTTGTCCTTTCTTGGACCACTTTTGGTTGCTACTGACCACTGCATACCAGGAACACCCCATATGACCTGCCGTTCTGAAGATGCACTGAGCCAGTCACCAAAACTATTTGCCACTACGTGAATGTAAATGAGCAGATGGGATATTATCTTGATATTTATGTGTATGGTTGGTATAAACAATATTATCATATTTCCATATGCCTCATCAAAAGACTACAATGTTAAATGCAGATAATTGTCAGTAAATAAGCAAGCACGTTCATTTTCATTTAATGAACAGCTGCAGAACAATCCCTTCCTGAAGTCAAGATATCGAGACCAGATGTGCGGTGTCAAACAGTCATTATCATGGATGATAAAAAGTCTATTAATATTCAGAAAACAATGTGCCCAACATAAATGAGTCATCACCCTGTCTTTTTAAAGTGCCATGTGTCATTCTTCTCAGACATTTTCGTAAGTGTTACATTCACATCTTGTACATTCTTTTTTGGGGGCTTTACTCTCTCCTATTTTAGTCTGAAATATTTCAAACATGATTATGCATGCATTGTACAAGCAAAGGGAGACCTGGCTGTTCTCTAGTTTAAATTACGCCAATACATATGCTTGTTGCAGTGATATGGCATGAATAAAACATGGAGGACTTTCCCTATGCTCTGGCAATGCAGCACGGTAATAATATACGCTGTATGGCACAATCAGTGGAGGGCTATGGCACAACAAGAGGGCGTTTTGGCAGATTTACAGATCATCATCTATAATACATTGCCAGTTTTTCAACTATGCACAAAAGCCAGCTGTTCTTTTATCAGCCAGGCTCAATGTTGTAAACATGTGGCAGAGCAAGAGGGAGAAGGAGATGGGGTAAAACAGAAAAAAAAATTATTTTCTGTTATCAACACGATTTTGGAACCAACAACAAAAGGACTTATTGAGTTTCCGAACCACTTGAGCTGAGAAAATGGAGCTTCCGTGAGGGTGGATCTATCATTTGGCTAATCCACAGTGGGCTGGTTCTTTCCAAGGCACAGCCCTGCAGACTTCATCCATCTCCCCCATAATACACCCCTGCAAACAGTGGGTCAACAAGGGAATCCGCCCTGGCTGTACGCACAAAAGTGCCGTTTCGGAGGTGTGTTTGAACACAGTATTGGCTAGTTGACAGTGCGCTCTCCCCAGGCAAAGAGAAACAGCTGTGGGCATATGGATAGGAGGTGCAGGCCGCTCCTGCCGCAGATTGCGTTGGGAAAAAAAAGAGCCAGAGTGAGGAAAAGCAGGCTGCGGCTGTATCACTGATGGTCCGGATGGCTTTTACGAGCCTAGCCGGAGAGTTCAACATTTTATGACTGAGAATTTTTAAGAGCCGGACTGATGAAAGCCGACACTGGGCGCCAGCTCTGATGCTACGGCACTGTGGGTGAAAGTGTGAGTGTATGTCTATGTGTGTTGAGGGGGGTGGGCACCAAGCCATGCTGATCCACCCCTGGGCATCATTCGCACAGGAGTCAAGAGAGAGAGACAGTGAGACTTGATAAATAAATCAACTTAAAGGCCTGCTGAGGGTTTGAGGCCTATTTCTCTTCATGAACTCCAGTTTTGAGATGGACCGGGGGGTGTTGGGGGAGCCCAGGGTAGAGTGGATCTCAGAGAAAAAACGGACTCCTTCACGGCTTCAGTCCCAGTAGGCATCAAGGACCAAAGACACCAAGTCTGTGATTCTTTCAAAAAAATTAAATTTATTCACTTATCCAAAAGGCCTTGGCTCAAGATCCTTATCATTTTCTTTAACATCCGAGATAAAAGTCTGAGGACTCTCCCATTGGCTTTCAATCAACGGCTCTTTGAAAACTCATACTTAATGATTTGAAGGTCTTTTAGAACTTACTTTGAGACAACGCATTCTGAACTGCCCTTTTTTCATGTAGAGATGAGTAGAAAGGGGATATCTGAAAACATCAGGGCGCTTTCAATTACCCTCGACTTTAGAGGCAGCAGCGGTTACTTCAGCTTAATTGAATGAGACTGACTTTGTGCCAAAAGGTCCCTTTTCCATCTAATGCACTCTGAAAACTTGTGCTTTTGTTGATAGCTAATCAATACAGATAGGACATAATAAAAAAAAAAGTGTTTTGATTACAGGAATTGCAGACAATCACAACATTGCATTCACTGTGCTTGGGCTGGAAAGCCCGGGTGACGCAATAGTGTGTTGACTTGGTGTACTTGTTTATCTTCATTTGATCAGGTTTAATCCTAAAAACGCCAAACACTTCAGTGGCAGGTTAAAAAATTTGCCATGATCAAAACACCAAGTCAAGAACAAAACAAGCACCAAACATCAGGAAAGAGTAATAAAAGTGATGCAAAGATCTTTTTAATCTTGCACAGTTGTGAAAGAAGATGCACTGAATTTGCTTGTTTTGAATGCACACATGAATTTAAATAAAATATATCAACAACATTCATGTTTCTGTTAACTCGCTTCAACATATTTTATTCAAATGGAAATGACGTACAGATTTGCAGCAAGTAAATTTGAATCAAGTGAGTGATTCCCTGCAATATGCCTTCTATAATGCTTACCCCTTCTGTTTGTTTGTGTCTGGTGCCTAAGTTTGCTATAGTGGGTGTAACATCTTGCCTGTGTGCAAAATGTCTTTGGACGCTTTTCTGTTAGACAGGGCCTGGAATGTCAAGGTGACAATATTGAAATATACACATTTTCTGGCTGCGTGACTCGGATACCTTAGGGCGTGAGTACAAACACCCCCGTGATTAATACCTACTTCTGGTATTTCTAACAAAAGCGGTTTTAAGCGACAGACGAGCAAGAGGAGGCTGCCGTAACAGCATGAGTTGAGCAAACCCCTTACATGTGCAGTCCTGTCCAAAATAATGGAGGATGCTTAAAATATTTACACCAAGCTGTTCCGGCTGCACTACTGGTAATGCCTTATGAGATTTGTCTGGTTATTACGTTATATAGGCGGCACATTGTGTCTTACTTTGCATTCTTGAGCTGATGACGCCACAAATTTTACTGCAGGACTTCTATAAAAATATCTGCTGTTGCTCTAGGTGAAAGGGAGAAAAATATAGGCTAGACCCAGCACTTCTGCAACACACTCACTGGCTGCATTTCTGATGCTTCCACAATAGCAAGCCAATACAGTTTGATTTCTTTAACAGCTGTTAATGTAGTCTCCTCCATGCAGGCATCCAGGAGCAAGGCGTGAAATGAAACTCTGCTTCTGCCTTTCTCTTGACCCTCCCCCCCTCCCCCCCCTTCCTCATATTTTCACTTGTGTCTGCAACAAAAGTCATTTACATCTCCCAGGGCCAGTCAGGGAGGCTCCTCCACTCCACCACAACTCTAATTCTCTCTCTCTCTGCAACAAAAGCTTATTTAACCCCAGGTTAGATTTCAGTGAATTGCTAGATCTCTGGCCCACTTCCAAGTCCCTATTATCAGAGGAGCTGCTGCCTAATATATAGGAGTGCCTCTTCATCAATGTATTATTAACAAGCACATACAACGTAATGCAGGCAAATGGCCTTCCTCTGGGGAAGGGCCTGAAAGAGCAGGCCAGTGCAGAGAGAGCACACGGATCTAAATGTTTGTTAGGCCAGTAGCCAGAACGAGGGGGATGGGTGATATTCCATCATTAGTTAAAAATGATGAGCAATGGTCTTTCAAATAAATACCTTGATAGGAAGTCTATGTTAGATGACAGTTAGATGACTTTGTAAAATAAACTTTCTATAAAACTGCTTTGGTAAGACCCCTTCTGGTGTTAAAAAATTCCATGGACCCTTATACTCCAGCTCTCATCATGTAGACACATCATATAAACACGTAGTTTAAATTATTACCTGTTGTGATTATCCAGTTAGAATATGTAGATGATTCATTATCTATCCTTATCACATTCAACTTTTCACAAAGCACAGAACACATTCTTTCTCAAAGAATATTATTCTATTTTTTTATATACTTATCTTAAAACTTAAAACTTATATACTTAAGTTTTAAATGTGGCACTGCTGAGGCTTTATTTTGTCTGTAACTTCTTTTGATACTATAGATTTGTCCACCCCTAATTCATGGGTCTCCTTAGGATGAGTGGAGGATATAGGCTTATGTCAAAGGTTATAGACTATTAGTTCGGGTGGGAGTGATAACTTTGATCACTTTGATGACTTTCATGATCTTTGTTTTGGATGTAATGCGATTGAAGACTCTAACCATGTCACTTCATTTTAAAAATAATAAAAAATTAAATCAGCTATATGTCCATTGGCTATTAGCTATGCCTCCTGGCTATACGTCCCGGACCCTTCTTTGAGGACCATGGGTTTAGTACTGATAGATCATTAAAGACCTAAATTAGAATTTCCGAAAGAGAGATTGAATAGGAAAATGAAGAAAAGGCTAATAAAATTGTCAAAACTAACAACCATTTAAGAAGCTTCCTATCACTTTTTATTATCTATATAGGGCAATTCCACTTTAATAAGCGGCATCTCGTACACATGTCATCCACTTCTGAATCGCTTCACACTTCCCCGCCCATCTCTGCCCTAAACTTGTGACAGCATTTTCATTCTGTCTTGTTTTGATTTTCTCTTATGACCTCCATTTTAGCATGGACCTTCAGGCCTGCCTGACGGCCCTGCTCTGTCCCCTTTACGTATATGCTTTTCTTTTCTCCTCACACGTCTAATTGACTTCATGTCTGATCATGTAAAAGATGCCGTTCTCCACCTGCTCCACGCTCTAACACTGAATCCTCTAGTGCTCTCACTCCATTAACAAAGAATAGCACTGAAGTTCTGCTCCCTGCTATTATACCAGGGACCGCTAAAATCTCATTTTCAACTCAATTTAACCCGCTACCCCTCAAGGGTTGTGTGATTATAGCAAAAATCTCCTCTAAAACACAAATTAAGATAATTTTAGTAATATATTAAGATTTTGTCCCAGAGATGGAGCCAAATATAGTGCAAGCCAAAGCAATGTCAATAGTTTTCTGTCTGCAAAAGCACTGCCTGAGAATCAGTGCAACTAAAAGGAGAGCTCAAATTTTGTCAATATACTAAACCCTACCTTATTAGATGGCATTGACATTTAAGACTGTTTGGGACAGTTTCCCCAAAGCACAGCTCTACAACAGTGTGAAGCCGCATCAAACCTGCTTTAACTACGGGACAGTGAACAATTTGATGGCTAGTGTAAAGCAAGTCGTCAGCTGTCCCTGTATAATATAACTATTAGAAACAGGCTACAACTTGACACTGCCAACAGTCTACCATCTAATGATGATCCTGGCACTATGGCGCTTTTGAGAAACGAACGCCTGATTAGTCTCTTGAGTTTAAAGCAAAGATCTGCTTCCCACTGCCAGAAACCCCTCCATGTCCCACTTACTACAAATCCTCCAAAAGGTGTGTGGATTCAGGATTTTGATTTTTTACTTATTAATGGGGGCTTTAATACAGGCTTCTCAAGTAGGTATCCCATTTATGTTTAATAATTCAGTAACCTTTATGCAATTAGTTTGAGTGACCTAGATAACTGAGGCTGGAATTCAGTTTTTGTAATGAATTGGTTTCTTTTCCTCTTCTGTGCTCCACTTCAGGAAATTAAAAATATCTTTCGTCAGCACGCCAACCCCATTTCTATGCTCTCTCATTCACACCCCAGCTTATAGGTCAGCGTTCGTAAATGTCCTTTCATTTAGGGTTCGTAAATGGCCAAATTTAATCATGAGCAAATAAATGAGTAATTACTGGGGATGTGCATGGGTGCAGATGTGCAGATGCCAGAATACTGAAATCACTATTTGGGTATTCGTTACACAGCATCCTGGAAAGTCAGGGGGAAAATATGCAGACAAACAGCTCAGATAAATGCTGTTTAGTTTTAATGGGGCTGTAAATGTAAGCATTTACAATTAAGTAATTACATTTGACTTTGCGTGCATTGCAATTAGACGAATATAGTTCACTTTGCTACAATGAAACATGAACATTTTAATTCATTCTTAAAGTCATGCTGCTAAGGACAGGACTGAGAAGTCAAAGATGTGGCTGTAACTTGGTTAACTGTTCTAGCTGGTGTTAGCTAGAGCCTAAAGCTATTAAAATATTTGTTTTCAGTTTTACTTTGACAAACTTATCACTCACTGGAGAGAAACATTTTCGTAGAAGGGGCAGCCTCAGTTCCTGAAGTGCAGTGAACCAAACATTGGCCATTTAAATGCAAATCTCTGCGAACTGTGAAATGTTTCAACATGTGTACACCACTTTACTATGTTTGTGCATTATGATACATTAATGTCAGCCAAAAAGCCAGTTTCCTTTGGTAAACTAGATATCCATCCATTATCTCTCAAACATTAAAATCAGTTAGACTGCACATTCCTAGTATATACTACACATGTAGAATAATTTCCTTTAGCATTGAAATTAAAATTTTCTTCACCCACATTGCATATCAGATCCGAACAGAGAATTATATTAGCACAGTGAGCACTACGACAGTATGAAACTGCAGGTCCAAGGGTGGGTTTAAAACTAAATCCACCACCAATTTTGAAGACATTTCTGATGCACGATGGTGCTACCTGGCAGTGTGTTTGCGGTGTGTCTTTTAAGCTCGCTCAGTTCCATCATCCACTCTGAAACGGCTCATTCATCTGCCATCCAAGCTGATCTTGTCTCTGGCTCTTGCTGTGGGCTCCCCTGAAGCAGATATATAGATCCTCTACAGCAGCACTCGGCTCAGTGTAATGATGCACGAGTGCCACATTCAGTGTTACACTGACAGCCATGTCTGCAGATCTAGCTTATGTAACATATTATTCCTATAGGGCTCAAAAGGGTCCAGGTTCTGTGCAATAATGTTCACATCAGTACCTTAGACTTGGGCAACTAAAAGCACAAACAAGCCTGGCTTTCATGACAGAAAGAGTCCAAAAAATGACACTAAAGAAGGATTTAAAGAAGCCGTTCAGTAGAGTATATGCATATTCAATTGAATCCTAATCTTTGTAAGCAGCCATGCATACTGTGGCTCCCCCAGCTAGTTAATTAGCAGATGCTCTTCATTAAATAAAGCACTAAAGCAGGTTATTTGAATCTTGGCCTACGTACACTATCACAGGCTTCAGAGACGAGCTCCACACAGGGTGCGGTGGGGTGGAGTGGGTGTTGGCTGGGGGGGCTGTGGTTCCAGGGCCTCAGCAGGTCTCTGGGCCTGTTCATTCTCACCTCATTCACAGCTCATTCACACCTGCTGAAGCGTCTGATTCCCATTAACACTGGGTCATGGTTTCCCTCCGAGCGAGCCGCATCACACCAATGCCCTCAATCTGCATGCAGGACAGCATCACTGGCACCCAAACACCAGGCAGCACACTCAACAACAGTCCACTCACCGTCCTTACAGCCACACAAACCACAGCATTACTCTAGTCAAGGGCTTCAACAAATCTGAAACCAACTGTAAAGTGCATCTGAATGATGTAGATTTATGTAATTGACTTAATTCAGCTGATATCAATAACATTTGTACTAAATGGGTTCTCTTTTTTGCATTTTCCTTTAAAATTCAGGGTTCAGTGTTAAAGATTGCCTGACTGCCCAGGGCAAGTGCATTGCTATCCTGGGACAGAACACACACTTACAGCAGGAAAAAAAGGCTTCATGCAGTCTGTTGAGATAATTCTATCATATTGTTTGCTGGTAATCATTTGTGACACAAGGCATCATTCAAAATAGCTTTATTAATAGCTATAACAGTTTACGATGTATGCATATATTTTTTATGAAAGTAAACTTTTGAGCCAGACGGAAATTGACACCCTCGGGAGCTGTAAAATTCTTCTTGCCCGATTCAATATGCTCAATCAGGATAAATTTAAACACAACTGCACTAACACAATTGAACATTGAACCCTAAAGACAACATATCATTCATGTCATATGAACCATATCTCAACTGTGGTATTTTTATACCAACTATAAACCACCCTCTGTAAAGGGTGATACCAGCTGCCCTTCACGTTGGGTATTTCATTTCATGACAAAAAGACCAACAGAAATGGAGAAATGGGATATTTTGAATAAAATCTTGTTACATCAAAGTGAAGAATGCATTTTCCTTCTTCTGTTAAGTTAAAAGACTTCTTTTAAGATGCCTGAGTGAGTATATATGCTATTTACTCACCTAAAAATGTGAAAAAAGGAATTTTATAATGAACACTCACTAGCTTTTATAATCAGACAATGAGCTCAAGTCATGGAAACATCTGTTTCAAGCAAAATACTGAACAATATGTGTGCATTTTCAGTTTAGCTTTAAATGTTTTCAGCTTTAAATGTAAAAGTGCTTTGCTTTTTTTGACTGTGCTTTTTTGAAGTCATTGCGCACTTCAACTGCATCTCCTCTGTAAACTGCAACAATGATGTAAAACAATCCACAGTAATAAACGTCAATCAATATTTTGCCAGTTCCTAAAATGCCTGTGAGAGTCTGTGGGGCGCCCCATGGGTTTAAGAGAACACAATTTTGTGGTGAACGAGTGCACCACAAATTTAACAGCCGTTCAGCTTGTGCTTGTACAGAAACCCATCATAACAGTGTGGCAGAGAGTGATAATCGCTAAGCGGCATTAGTTGAGAGGTTAAGCAGACAAGAGCGGTCCCTCTCTTCCCAAAGCTATCCCCAAAGGCAATGCTACATCCCAGGCTTCCCTTTGCCTCCCTCCATCTGCAGACTTCAACAAGAGACATCAGAACGCAGCACATCTTTGTGGCATCACCAGTGCAACTCCTCACAATATGTAAATACTGTATATATGCAAAAGCCAAGATCTGCGCCTTCATCTATTATACATGAAGAAAGAAAAGAGCCTGGAAATGGCTCCCTTTAACTATCAGTGCTAAGGTCTTTGTGCCTGTGACTTCAGATTCTATCTTGCCCCTTACAGCAACTCAATGAGTTTTTAGTGATGAGTTATTCATACCAGTTGGTAGTTTTTCTGCAGCAGATGTGAATAGGATAAGCAGCGAAACAGTCAGCATTTATTGCATAATTATTTAAAATGATCATAGATCAGACGTGTTTAAGTAGCTGCATGATATGACCGAATGTGTCCAGACTCCCATTTAAATTAGTAAATTCAACAACAACTATACCATTGTTCACCATTACTAACACAGGTGCTCAATTGTGTACACACAGCTAGGGCTACACAACTCTTGGTTAAACGGGAATCACAATTTGTTGAATTAAAATTGAGATCACAGTTCTCAGTTATGAATAGAGTTGTCATTACAGAATGTGTGGGTTTGTTCAAGGGGCTGCCCAAAAACATGGGGGTGGGGGGTGAGAGTGCTGGTGGATATTTTTAGTATTTCTATTTATTTAGTGCTTTATAATTTAATTCATATTAATTGACACAAGGCTCTTACAATTACTCAATTAAAATTCATTACTCGATTTAAAAAATAATGAATTAAAATGCACATTGTATATATGGTCTCAATGAATCAGCTTACTGATCGCTTTGCAGTTTGAATGATAAACAGGGAATTTGCAGGTCTCCACAAGGGGAGCTCTTAGAACTCAAACTGCTTTTGTGAGCATCCCTGTAAAAAGGAAATCAACTGCACGCTAGTTTGCAGTTAAAAATATCATATACGTGAAGTACGATTAAATATTTTCTGTTATACGTCACACAGATATGATTACTTAATTAAATGTCAAGATTGCTAGATTACTCAATTACTAATACAGTCATTATAGAATGAGTTTATATTTTAGCATTAGGCTAATTTAGACCAATTGTGTCGCT
Source organism: Brycinus macrolepidotus (assembly GCA_037974445.1). Classification (NCBI taxonomy): domain Eukaryota; kingdom Metazoa; phylum Chordata; class Actinopteri; order Characiformes; family Alestidae; genus Brycinus; species Brycinus macrolepidotus. The sequence continues at coordinate 8,737,247 of JBBPCZ010000115.1, read as the reverse complement.
GAACAAAAATATCAGCAGCAAAAATGCAAGCTTGTTTTACACCAGAAGCCATGTGAGAGCAAAAACAGAACAAGTTATGGATGCCGTATGTAGTCAGTGCTCATTCATCCATTAAGTCAGAAAAATGCAATTACAATCTACTTATCAACCAAATATGAGGCACTTTAAAAACTCAGAGGTTCAGTCACTTTGTGAAAAAAGAAAAAGGAATAAAATCTAATCAGCTCATTCATTGAATATCAACAGCTGAAACACCCAAAGAAAATACTTTTATACCTTCATTATAGTAAGTAGAATGTAGCTTATAGAGAAATCTTACAGTAGCCGGAAATAATAGAGACGCTGGTATTTGATGTTCTAACAGCCAGGGACAAAAGCACAGCTGTCATCATGTAGTCACTATCAAAGGTTTTTAATGTAGATGCGGCTTTGTCTATGTGAGATCAATGACAGCTCAATTACCTTTAGAGGATGACTGCTGGTGATGTTAATTGTCAAAGGTTAACAAACATTCACAAGCTCATTGCAACTTACAGGGACACCTCAAACTTTCTGCACATCATATGGGTAGAAATCGAGCCCTTTTCTCTTGTAACCTTTAGAGTCCTGCAACATGTGCTAAACTCATTTTAAATACAAATGCACTCATGCTGTGTATTAGATAGGGATGTAACAGTCCACCATTTTCACGGTTCAGTTCAATGCTCAGTTTTGGAACCATTGTATGGTTTGTATCATGGAATTTAAACAGCTTTAACCTCCAGATTTTGTTTCCTTTTCCACTGAATTGTTGCTAATATGAGCCAATAAACCAGCCACATGCACTGCATTAAAAGTGTTGGCCAGGGTAAACTCTAACCGATCTAACCGATCTCAGACCACCCCCAAAATAGTTTCAGTGTAGTTAGTTTGCTATCAGATTGATTCATACACTGTGAAAGCAAAATGGGCCCAGTCTGCTTTGCATTTTTAAAGCTCACTTAATTTACAATGAAAGAATCTTGAGGTTTACCATACATAAACAGTCATAATCTTCCAGTGCTTAGTGGACAAACAAACCACTCAGGAAAATAGCTGCCCTTATAATAAAACACAACTTTCAATAAAAAATAATTGGGATCAAAGACGTTTCCATGAACCAAGCTGGTAGATCAGTGTTTTTTTGTTTTAGTTTTTGTTTTTGGTCTTTTGGGTTTTTTTTAATAGCTTGGTTATATTAATGCCTTTTCCCATGACTGTGAACAGTATAATCAGATCTGTTATATGATAAACCTGAACAATATCTGTAGTTCCGTGTTTCTCAGACAGAGTCTGGGTTCTAAATTAATTGTGGTGTAAAGAATCAGAAAAAAAAGCATTGTGAGGTCATTTGTAACTGGCTCTCAACAATTTTGCTCTTGACAGGAATGAAATGACAGAAAAATTCAGGAAAAATTCAAACGAGAAGACAGCGGGAAAGAAAGATGCAATGCAAGAGATACCAGGAGATAAAAGGAGGCTTAACAGTTCTCATATCATGTCCAGTGTCAGCGTGGGCTTTATCCTCTCACATTATATTATGTTTATAACATTGGTTCATAAATCTAGTAACAGCAACGACTACATATTAAAAAAACAAATAAAAATCACTGTGCAACAGGTCACAAGCTATCTAACAGACAGGCAGGTTAAGTTAAATGCTTAATGCTGGTTTACTGACCATCACAACAAGCTAGGGCTAGCTAACTGTTATATTAAGTGAGCTGTTAGAAAAGATGGCCTGGTGGTTAGGGAGTTGCCCCTGTGATCGGAAAGTCGTGGGTTCGAATCCCAAGACTGCTAGTGGCACCACTGAGGCACCCTTGAGCAAGGTACCATCCCCACACACTGCTCCCCGGGCACTGCATTGCTGGCTCCCCACTGCTTCGCTTGGTGAATGGGTTAAATGCAGAGAACTGTGTGCTGTGGTGTGGTGTGTTCACGCTTAACTATAAGGGGTCACTAAAAAAATTAAAATAGAATAGGAACATGTAAAAATGGAAACAGTAATAGTGCAATAAAATAACCACTGTTGCAGTTCCAGGCTTGTGCTGTTCCGTTGACTTTCCATTGGAATTTAAATTTAAAAAGAGACTTTAATTGTGCGCATGGCCTGCAGGAGCATACAGTAAACTACCGATGTGCTGGATTAACCTGAACTCACCTTAACTAGCATAAGGATAACTCCAAATACAAATTCTAATAGTAATAGTAGTAGTAAAAGTAATTACATGTAATCATGGTACCACTTACCAAAACTGCTGAACTTATTGGGCTAACCTTCTAGACCAGCCATCATCATCAAAGGACAAGTACAGTGGTGAGGAAGGACCAGTTGCATGGCCCTGTTGCAGTTTTAGACATGATTTTTGCTTTTTTTCCCCAGAACAGTTTCAATAAATTCTACATCTTTGAAATGGCAGACCTTGTCCCCCTGTTTTAAATGCCTCAAACAGCCAAATGAGTTTAAAAAGTAAATTTGGGGCCTTTTAAATGTCTGCAGTGTTCCCACCATATGTGAACACCTATTCGAAATATATGGCCTTTTTGGTCCTTTAGTGCAATCTCATAATGCTATACTGACATAGGGTATTAAGTAAAGCACCTGCATTCAAGCATTACGAAACATATCATTGCTCCTGTGCTGCAAGTCTTGTATAAGCAGCAGGCAGGTTGCTTAGTGTGGTTAGTATAATATCAGTAAGCAGAAGGCAGTATGAGATTCTGTTGGCAGCCTTCATCTCAGTGAGGAGAATCATCAGGCTGTGCGTGAATGACAGGGTCGTGCACCCAGCCTTTTGCTGAATTAAGAGAGGATCGCCACCGACGAGGCGCAATATTGAAATGCTCATTTGCATATGTGCAGTGATATTAAGAGGGATCAGCTTTAGCCAGCAAGACACAACAAACGGAGCGAACGGAGCAGCATGGTTTAATATCACAAATTACTCCCAGGGAGTGACCCCTTCACTTGGAGCTTGATTAGAGAGCCTTAATTAGGAAGGATTCCCAACTCTCTCACCCGTCACTGGCTTGTTCTCCCTCTGTATCTCTCTCCCGCGCTCTCACTCTCACAGAGCTGGGAGTTTAGTCGCTGATTCAATATTTACCCTGCACTCCTGTGCTTGTATGAGTCAGGGCAAGGGAGGGTGGGGGGGCAGCAGGAGGAGGAAGGTGGAAAAATAAAATTAATCATAAAACTTGGTCTTCGAATGCAGGTGCAAACCAATTAACAAGCTGGCATTTAGAGCCGCTTTAATTAATATTTTGTCACAGATGAAATCAGATGTCTGACGTGTTTAAACGCCTTCCTGAGGTATAATCAAACACTGAATTTTGTTCCTGGGGAGATCACACAAGGCCTCCTTTCCTGTTCCTCAGGTAAAGGGGCAGTATCATGGAAAATTATATTTTGCTTGTTTTTTTAAACAACAGAGCTTGATGTAGTTTGCAAGCCTAAACATAACATGCAGGATTCACTCCCCATTTTATACAACCCATATGTGAAAAGTAAGATAAGAAAAACCAGCTTGTTTCATAGTGGTTGTGATGTCACAACCATGAAAACATTAAGCTTACGGAAGTTTTGCCCACCCATTCAGTGATAAGAAGTGTTATTCCTGTGTACAAGAAGTATGTTGTGCATATGAGTTACTGGGTGGAAGCTGTGGTGAGAACAATTTAACAGTGGGTTGTTCCTGGCTTTGAAGAAGCAAATAGATCATGCAGCCGGTCAAAGGTTACAGACATTATTATTATTTTTATTTTTTCTGATCTTCCCAGGGATTTCAGCGCAAACTTTAATCTATAGACTATATTTCAGGCCAAACGTCATGTTGAATAAGACATACAAACATATATAGTCACATTGTGAACACACCAATGTGAAATTCTTTCTCTGCATTTGACCCATTCACCAAGTGAAGCAGTGGGCTGCCACCAATGAGGGACACCCGGGGAGCAGTGTGTGGGGATGGTACCTTGCTCAAGGGTACCTCAGTGATGACTCAGAGATCCACGACCTTCTGACTGCAGGGGCAACGCCCAACCACTAGGCCACCAGCTGCCCCA
>JBBPCZ010000115.1:8703859-8728872 GCA_037974445.1 Brycinus macrolepidotus | reverse complement strand
AAAGCTGTTCAATTCAATACTTGCACCTATAAAAGATAAAACCTGAGAAACTGAACATTTTTGCAGTGGTCTCTTATTTTTTATCTATCTATCTATCTATCTATCTATCTATCTATCTATCTATCTAATTAACTGTTTGCCTTGACTAGAGATGTGCAGTGTCACAGATTCCTATTGTCACCAACAGCAATGATTGATCTTTAAATTCCATTTATCTGATGGATGCAAAATTTAATTGACCATAAACAGCATTGCATTCCATTCCAGAGCAGGCTGCCTTTCTGTAGCAAGCTCAAAGAAAAAAGCATTTATTTGGCAAGTAGATTGTGCACCAGTGAGCGGATAAAGTGCTTGCTTCTGTATAAAAGTACAAGATGTAGTCAAATAGTGTCAAAGACAAAGGTTTTTCTTCAACTAGAGGCCTCCTCTGGAACTATGGCATTGTGCATTTTAGATGATGCCATCACTAAAAGGCTGAACCTCTCACTGGGCAGGAGCGGTAAACAGGGGCCCCGAAGTTTACTCCGTCCTGCTAAGGAGCTGAAGACGCAAGAACTTTGGCCTGCTCAATAATTGATGCGTGGGCTGTGCACTATTTATAAAGCGTAAAAGGTATCTGTGAAAAAGTGCAGCGCAGCATCCTTTGTCAAGGCCATGCACAAATGTTTAATATGAGCCTCCTCACACTACCTGCAGCAACTTACAGCAGCTTACATCATTGTTTTGGTTGGGATAGAAACACACACACACACATTCTTGCAAGTGCACACACACACACACATGAACACAAAGCCAAAAGTGAAAGGAGAAGAAGTGTGTGTCCAGCACACTTCCATCTAGACTACATTTAGCCTAATAATGGCTATGAACACTTGAAACTGAGTTGCTCTGGCTGAGCTGGGCCTTGTCTGTCTGCCTCTATGTAGCTGCCAAAGGTCCAGGAGGGTGTGTTTTTAGGTCACATACTGCCCCCTAGTGCACAGGGAGGTAATTACTTGAATAAATCTGTGCTTCTCACTGGGCTGTATGTCCAGGCTACCCTGAGGGAAATAGAGGCTGGGATGGAGAGCTATCAGTGTTCAAAGAAAACAAGGAAAAATAAGAGATACTGTGTCCTGTAGTCCAAACTCAATTAAAAAATGGGCCGAGAATGGTCTGGACAATCCTGCCAAAGCTACAGGGCCACCGTTGGCCCGGATGAGAGGAGCAGGCCCTATTTTCTAAGCCCCAGCGTGTTTGTGTGTCTATGCGATTGTCCTATTATGCGTACCCACAGATAAAAGAAAGTATTCATTACTATTCATCAGAGAACTTGTCAGTACTCTGGGTCTTAATTGCTTCACTTAAGTTATTAGCATTCCACCGCTGTAAAATAATCAAACACAGCTTGACACATTAAAGAAATAAAACACTCCTCAACAGAGCTCAATGGGGAAAAAAAGAAGCTTTCATCAGACTACAGAGTAGCGTGTGTCTTTGAAATCACATCTTTCATTCATAATTTTTGTGAAGAGTGCACACGGAGGTGCGTTTGGCCAAAACCTCTCTCACATACCTTCTGTCTCTCTCTTCAGTTTTCTGGCAGAAGCGGCATTCATTAGCCTGTGTTTTAGGTTACTGACATGCGGTGGTGAAGAGGCGAATAGGTTGCTAGTTTAACAGGCAGCTCAGGCCATGTTTACCTGCAACATCTCCATGCCGATGTGGAAGGAGCCACTGGATGTAATGTATAAAGAGAAGAGAGAGAGAGACAGAGAGAGACATCTCTTCCTCCACCCTGTCAAACACATATACACTCCCACTCATCTTGATTTTCTCAGGCAGGTTTGACTGGGGTTAATCTAATCCTCACAGCATAGGTGAATTTGGAAAGGCAGATGTGAAGCCATGGCAAAGTAAAGGAAACGACCCAGCCTCGACCTCACAGAACTACATCAGCATAGATTAAAGCTGTGCAAAGCTGGAAGAGGTGCTACTCCTACGCTTCTACAGAGTAATACCAACCCACTCGTACTTTTAGGCCTTTTAGGCCTTACCTTCTGGACTGTGGTACACATGAGATCTTTAGTTACATTATGGGGAACAAAAATCTGAACCAGGCAAAAATTTAAGGGTCACATGATATAGCCTGCCATACTCTTCTCTAAATTATACAGCAAGTGGACCAAATAAGCATGGAAATTCTGAGTTTGAAGAATCATTTGGACCACGAGCAGACAATGCAGTAGCATTCAGCCTTTAGGCAAGAAGCTGCTCATGATCCTCCAGCCACCAATTTCTATCAAACATACTGTATTGCATCAGGTATAGAAACTAATTCTTCCATGGGCAACCAAAGAAGAGTAATTACAAAATCTCAGAGAATAACGGGTCAAAGCACAACATTTGAACCATCTTGTTGCCACACGATTGCATGCATTTTCTGATCATACATTGTTAAAAACTAAAATCAATGTCTCACCTTTGACGGGAATTAGACTGATTTGCAGTGGAGTACCAGGCAGAGAAAGAAAGAGAAATCAAACAGACACCCCTGCTCATATAAACACACACTGGATGAACTTATTATCTTCTCCACACACATTTGTTGCCAACAATCAAAATGTCAGTTGATCCCTACCATTATCAGACAATAAAAAGAAATATGAAATGCTGGAAGGAGGCTTTGACGTATCAAAAGCCAGATTCAAAGAAAGTGCAGCTCGCAACGTCTAATGCATTACATTGCATCTATTCTGTTGTGTGCGCAATATCTATGTTGATATTTACTTGATTTTGCACATGTTTTGTACCAACATGCCATGTAACTGGTGCTTCTATTCTCCTGCTAAAGCAATTTTTCCCAAACACACTGGCTTGTGAATAAAACAGGCCTGTTTCTCCAGCCTGGTTCAGTCTATTATTCAAAAGCCTCTCCATTGCTTATGTATTGCGCGAGCGCAGTATCACAAATATCACAATATCACACATACTTTGTCTGTTGGCCTGTGCAGATACAACGGATGCCAGCAATAAAAAGGCGGCGGAATACAAAGACCCGAATTGTCTGGGCTGCGCACAGGAATGATCCGACAGACACAATGCAATCTCAACGTGATAACCAAAAAGTTAACTTTCTCAAGCCACAGGATTAGTGTGTCAGGATTCTGTGTGTGTGTGTGTGTGTGTGTGTGTGTGTGTGTGTGTGTGTGTGTGTGTGTGTGTGTAAGCCTGGCTTCCTCATCACTTACCTGTGGTTTGTCACGAGACTGTTTTGATTGCACAGGTGAAACGACCTGCCGTGACGATGTCAGAGCAAAGCGACAGGCTAACAAAGCTTACACCACCAAACTGGACAGAAAGAAAAGTTTGAAAAATGAATTATTGCTGCCAGCAAAGGAAAGCACACTGGAACTTTTGTAACTAGAAACAAAAGTGAAGTTCAACTAGTTTAATATTTTATTTTGACAGCAAGAATGGATAAGAAATTAAATCTCTCTCTCTCTCTCCCTCTCCCTCTCTCTCTATATGTATATATATATATATATATATATATAGTGTCAATATAATCCAATATTAAATTCTATTCTATTCTATTCTATTCTATTAAAATGTATATATTATATTTGTAATTTTATATTATTTTAATGTAATAATATGTGAATTTATTAATCATACATAGACAAATCACAACAGAATTCTCCTGTGTATGCAAGACTTTGTATGTGTCCATGTCACTGCATATTCATTAGAGTCTCCTAAATGTTTGCACATACATCTATGATTCAGATTCTGGTTAGCTTTTTCCTGTTATTACTGTTTTCACCAAACCATATAGACAACTGCATGGCCTCAACACTCTTTTACTAATATACAGCTCCTATCTGTTCAAGAGGTCCAAGATTGTGTCAAATACAAATCTGTGAGCTAGCTGGTCTCAGCAACATTTCACACAGAACCTAAATCAGCTCAATCCAGAACTCAACTGATGTTTATAGATAAATTCCAATACAGCTTTAGCTGTTATTTTAAAGCCCTTGGTGTTACTGAACCAAACATTCGCCTGGAAGTTGAATCATTTCCAAACTGGGATTGTTGCACTGAACTTTCCATGTGGTTTAAGAAATTTCTCTTAGTTCATTTTCAGTCAGATACCATAAGGTATAGGCCAAATCACCTACATTTTAAATAACAATTGATAATTAAAATTATCCCACGTCTCAACAATCTAGCCCATGTCGGCAAAAAAAGAGATGCACTGTTACTTTCCATCACTGTCTCACAATTCAGTTGTTTTGTATCAAAACCAATGTATAAAAACCAATTCTAAATAGTGTATAGCATTGCTGCCAAAAGAGACAGAGCACTTTTACATTGCATGAACATTTGATGATGAATGGACCAACAAAAATGCCCCAAAATGAGTTTAAACTCTGTTCACAATAAGATACATTAAAATGAAGTATTTTTTTCTGTCTCGTGTAAGGTACTATATTAGACACACATGTTTTTGGATTATGGCAATCAGGTGGTATTGGACTATATGGAAGAGAAAAGGAATAGCGCAGATGGCAGTGTATTTTAAAGGCCCTTAATAGCATTGACTTGAATGAATGGTTGGGTGGTTGGCAAAATAAGGTGATTGTTGCACTTAGTTTAAATAATTTGATAATAATCTGATACTACTTATTCTGCTATAAGGGACAGTTCATGTTATTGATGACTTTCCTTAACATCTATGCTTTTAGAGTATAAGTGCATAAGATGAATGGTTTATACAAATATATACAGCAAAGCACTGAGAAAATTCCCTGTTCCCAGATGCCAGCTCAGTTAATATGAAAAAGGAATCAATCCTCAGTATCTCATATCACTGGAACTTCTCTTTGATGGCAGGCGTACATATCATACAGCCATGTTTTGCAATGCCTGAGAGCGGAGCTCACAGTAAAGGAGGAGAAAGTCTCCTCAGGTCTGTGCCATTCATTGCCCAGCTCTATTATCCGTTGGCGCGGGGCACAGCGTGCAGAAAGCTTCCAGAACAGCCAGGATGCACTTAGCAATTGCTGTTCTTGTCGAGACAGAAACAGGTAAAGAGATCTAAAAACCCCCAAAGTGAACCCAAAGCAAGCTGTTTAGTTCACTACAACTTTTATTTACAAATAGTAATAAGGTTCCCCTCCGTTCAGGGGCAGAGTCGTCAATGAGACAGGCCGGGGGGGGGGGGGGTGTTGGAGGGTGTCTCTAACAAAACAGCTAAAGAATGCCGCTCGTAAAATCCCCCCTCAATGTCTCTGCACTTCCCTCCCTAATCAATATCAAGAGCAACAACAAAAAGGCAAAGGCGAGGGTTGAGGTGGGGTGCAGGAAGCAAACAAACGTGTGTTCTGAGGGGGGAGAGAATTAGTGCGCTATGTGGCTCCTATTCTCACCTGTCGTTATTCGCTTCAGCTCCTAATGAGCGCGCCTCTATTCCCGGTCACATCACATTTGTTTTATACAAGTCCCTTTGAACAGCTGGGAGATATTGAGCCCTCTTTGATCATGGAATCTTTCTGAATTCAAAAATAAGAAATGAGCATCTCCCTCCCTCTCTCTCTCTCTCTCTCTCCCTCTTTCTCCCTCTCTCTCTCGCTTAGCAGTCTCCTTCATTTCTCTGAATACTTTGTTTGTTTGTTTACCACACAAGGCCCACTGCCAGAATTTGCTGGAAAAGAGAAAAAGAGGGGGGGGGGGGATTAAATAAAGAAAGAAAGATAAAAAGGGAAATAAAGGAAGAAAGAAGGCTCAGGAGCCTTGCTGAAGCGGCAGCGTGGGTTGTGTAAATTTTCTTCATTAATGCTTATGAATTTAACAAAGAAAATGAGACAGCTGGAAGAAGAAAAAAATAAAAGTGGAACATTGCCACAAGACGTTGTAGTTGCAGCAGCAGGGTTTCTTCTTTCTCTCTCTCTCTCTCTCTTTTTTTTTTTTTTTTTTTTGAAGGCAGTCATTTTCTAATGATGACCCTTGGCATGCTGTGGCACCTGGGACTACCCCTAGTGTGAGGGAGGCTGATGAAAATTAGCCCATTCTCATTTCAAACAGAATATCAGCCCGGCCGTGATCACAGCACCGGGGCCCTCTTTTCGCAGGGCCCACAGAGAGCACTGAAGTCTCCCACCAAAACCACCAGCCCACCCCTCGCTGGGCCAGGCTGCAATGCCTCCGAATACGAAAGAACCCCCCTCATCCTCCTCCCCTGGCCACCGTTGCACCAACACACGGTGACACAAGCGAGGGACGAGAGGGGTCTGGATGTTCTCCGTCTGTTATTCACTGTTTAAAGATTTAAACCATCAGGGTATGATAGGTCCCTTTGATGTTTTCTAAGCACAGAGCTTGGGTACAGGAGAGAGAGAGAGAGAGAGAGAGAGAGAGAGAGAGAGAGAGGGAGAGAAAGGGGATATGGGCAAGAGAGTGAGTGATTGAGAGATAGAGAGAAATCTACTAGAGATGGATGAATGAAAGAGAAAGAGAGAGGGAGAGAAGAGAGAGAGAGAGAGAGAGATGAAGGGTGGAGAGGGTGAACTAAGAAGTGACTTTACGAGAAAGTAATCATCTTGCTTGGAGTCACAGTGAAGGAGAGAAGGGAGAAAGAAAAAGGAGGAGTGGGGGGTGGGGGGGGTGGGCATGTGAGAGAAGCTCCATATCAGTGCAGCCACCCCAACAAAGGGAAGATAAAAGCGGAGAGGTTGAGGCAGGGGCCACGGCTGACTGTGAGCCACAGATTACTCTCTCTGAGACCACAACTTCTACTGCCTCTCTCACCACACCTCAGTAAAGAAAAAAAAAACTCATTTTTTTATTTCAATCCCTCACTCTCTCTCTCTCTTTTTAAACCCCTCTTTGACTTGGATACTCCTAGACGAACAACAGACTAGTGTCCGAGGTCTCAGGGTACAAAAAGTCATTTTCGGAGAGTCTCTGATAACAAGGAGTACCTGACTTGCTTTGCTGATCAGGACAAAACACACTGAGACCATCCAGCTCAATGTCAAGACTCTGATTGTAAATCAGCCTGTTAGGAGCCTCACTTCCTCAAACATGTTTGCAGTGAAGGCATTTGGTTGAAGGTTACATTCTCGGAGTAAATACTGTCTAAGTATTACAATGCATTGCTGTACATTCACTATTCATTCTACGAGTAACTCCTACATTCTACAGTGAATTGCTCTTGAAGGGTTTTTTAGTAAAGGCAATGGCTTGAATGCAGAAATGACTCTACATGGGTAAATGGTTCTTCTCTACGAAACTGTTGTAAATGATTATTTTAAAAAATCTTTTTAAAACCATTCCATAGCACCAAAAAGGGGTCTACTTTTCTTTTTTGGAATGTTATAGGTCCACTATTGCCCTTTTGTCTGCTGCTCTCTCCCACATTCATCACTGATCTGTTTCCATCCACAGATCCACTGTGGACCAGACATTATTTGGGTGGAGGACCATTCTCGGCACGGCAGTGACACTAAGACGGTAGTGTGTGTGGTAGAAGTGTATAAGGCTCAACGATGTAGCTAGAGTTTTTCCCATATATCACTGGTTGACAGTGTTGAGAGATATTGATCCCTGTTGAAGAGTAAATGATAGCTAATATCTACTTTGCTTCACTGTTTCTGACAGAAAACCAGCAAGGTGGATCTATAAGATAGAGGTGAGTGTTTACAGTTAAAAGTACATTTTCATCCCATGTGAAAGTCCAGTCCAGCAGATCTGAACTAGCATCTTCTTAGTCTTTTAAAATTCTGTGGCCTGCTTTCTGTGGGCAAGGCTGATGGGAACTAGCCCAAGTGAGGGGAAACACAAATTATCTAAAAGCATTATAGTACAAATTAAAATCTTTGATGGTTTAATCACATCAAACACAAAAATCCCACTGTTTGATTCTCTTTTGATGGCACACACAGCATAAAAGAAACGATCCTCTTTCAGCAGCCAGGGCTCGCAACTGGTGCAAGTCGTCATTGGTAAGTGTGAGGGAACACAAATAAGAGTATAAATTTGACCAAGTGCACAAGTTTTGTGCACTATTTTTCATGTTAACTACATAAACATCTCGCATGGCTGTGCTAGTTTCAGTTCAGTGGACATGCCTCTTGTAATCCGTAGCATTCTACTGGTTCTATAAGTGCTGTGATGTCTGACATTGTGGTTTGATAATCTCAACATTAAGCATTTTAAAAGGCCTCGGAGTGCTCAGAAGCTCATGAGACCATAGCAAAGACACTCATTTGAGTAATTGCACTAGCTGGGAGTGGACGGGTTGTTTTTCTAACAAGTCTTTTAGTCAAATGTTTGTCTTATGGGAGTTGACAAAGAATATTTAATCTTCTCAACATTACAAAGGACAAAAGTGTATCAAACTGCCTAACGAGCATTTTTCTGACCCATTTTCCAGCATGCCTTTGTGCATGTTCATCAGTAAGATAATCGCAAGAGGGATTCCTGCGCTGTCTTTGGGATTAGTGGAGTCAGGGTTTTTGACATTCTGACAGCGTTCCATGGGGATCGATCCCCTTCAAGTGAAACCCTGCTTCTCTCCCAAACTGCCTTCACTGCTTTGCTTTTCCATGGGGAGACTTTTAATTTGCTGTCTGGCCCTTTAATTAAAAGGCCCAGTCCACAGAAGAACAAAAAAGCAGTACAGCCTCAGAAAAATGTAGTTGTAGATTTTCAATAGGAATGTTGACTCTATGTCACCATATCTCTTAATATGCAGCTGGGTAATTAGTTCATTTTTGTTTTCTTAAACTTCTTCCAATCAGTAAGACAAGATGAATCCTTGAGAAGAGAGTCTCAGAAACTAAACTAATTGTGAAACCGCATGGGGGACCACTTGCACTCTCGAGGCTTGACACTCGTTTTCTTTTTTTTGTTTGTTTTTCTCTCCCTTGTCAGTGTGTAGATTGTTTACACTGTCTTAAACTGGTGTAAATTGAATTCGCGTGTCTGTTCCCGTCAGTAGCTACAAGTGTAAAGTGGTGTGTACAGAGGCATGCGTTCGGGCCCCTATGGACTCCAGCTCTCCACACTTGCGCTTTTAAGCTCTAGATAATGTGAGGCTCTCCAGGGGAACGAATAGTAATCAATAAGTCACACAAACCCTGGTAGCCATGGAAACACTGTTAAATTCTTTTCAGGTAAGAGTGAGCGGAGGTACAAGAACAAAACCCCAAGCTCGTAAGACTGCTCGCCGTATCTTCCTGGACCTTCAGCCAGTATAACCCAGTAAATGACAAGGACAAATGAGCATAGTTGTTAAATAAGGTCACAGAAGCCAAAATGAAATGCTCATTTTGCCTTTACTCCTACACGTCTATTGTTATCAGACACGCGAATCAGTGTAATCTCTCCAAATGAAAAACAATAATCCCCAAATAAGAAAATAAGGTTTGTTCATAAATCCTTCATCCATAACATCAGAATAACTCTCCGCAGCACCATTAAAATTTTTACTGATCTTAATCTGCTCTGAATCTATTTCGTCATGCTTGATTCCATGTAATTATTCCAAAAAATCCATGATTATCCATTCACACTTGCAGTTTTTGCAAATTCTTTTTTTTTAATGCAACATAAAAATAATTTTTAAGTCACTTATTTTTCAGTTAGGAAATCAACAAAACATCTAATTTGGCCAAGGTGTCCAAACTGTATCCATTTGCCTCTTTGTGACCTATTTTGAGAAATAGTATGACAGTTGTGTTAATTCACTGACAGTCCTAGTGGAACATCAGACAGCTCTTTAATCTGCAACCTCTAACCTCGCATTGACCTTCAGTTGTATAAAAACACCCTCTGGTAATTGCTTGCCTTTCTCAAATCAAACCTTGCCTATACAGGAACAATCCTGGTGCAGTATAACGGAAAGCTGGAAGATGGGTGGATAGGTCACTTCATTTGCATTGAGGTCATTTGCTGTACTTGGAAAAAAGCATCTTCAGAGGGGTCCATAAAGTGTGACTCTCTTGTGTGGTCAAAGGTCTCGATCAAAAAAGGCAATGGGAAAGGCCAGAGACGATGGTGGCAGCAGCAGCACTAGAATAGGCTGTTTGGCCAACGAGCTATGACAAGTCCTCTGAGCCGGAAGAGTGGAAGGGTGCTGCATTGAGGTGAGTTAAGGATCAAATGACGGCGCAGATGTGAAATCAAAGGGAACATGGTGTGGTTAGGCACCTTTACCCATTTAGAGACAGGTGAGGAGGAAACGGAGGCTTTTACAGTGAATGTAATGGAGGGACCGCCAAGGTCAGGAAGCAATCATCACCTCAACACCTTCTCTCTCACCATGAGGTGCTTCTCCACAGAGGCTAGACAGGAGCTCAGCGAACTGTCCCGATAATGTGTACAGACAGAAAGGTAAGTCACGACCCCACTACCACCACTGACAATATGAAAAGACGCAAGAAAAGTGTTTTCCCAAAAACACACATGCCTCCCATCAACACGTTAGCGCTGGTCGCAAAACTTGGGCTAGGGTTGAAGACATGGCTGTAAACAAAAAAAAAAAAAAAAAAAAAAGAGGGCCTTGAAAGTGTGTCAGGTCCGCAAAACAAGATGGCCTCACAATGATCAACACAATGGAGGAGAAAAAGAGTCTTGCTAAGCCTGGGGTCATTTGAATTTGCACTAATTAAACTCTTCAGTAAAAGGTCTGTCAAGCAATGCTCTAGAGGAGCCATCTTTTGTCTCCTAGAGAACCTGGCTCTTTACAGAACATCATTTTGTATAAAGAATAAACTTGTAAATGACAGTACAAAACATCTGAGTAGCACTCTGGAAAACAGATCAAGATGAACTTTTCACAAAGCCGCAAAAACATGTCACTGTTCTACTAAACATGGAGTCTTTTCACTTTGTCTGTTCCTACGTGGTGGCTTAGAGGCCAAAGTGACCTAGCAAAAAAAAAAAAAAAAGCTCTAATACCATTTTAGAATTTATCCATGACACCCACTGCTGGTTTTCACTTTCCAGACATAATAATTTAAGTATGCAGTGAAATATAACTCACTTTTAAGTACACAATTACTGGAAATCACCACAACTCCAAATCTTCTTAAAACAGTTTGTTTTGAACATTAGCAGCTTTGTAAACCCTCTCTAGCTTCAAAAACCTCCTGAAGACTCTGTTCAGAGAGCATCTCCACTACTAAAGAACATCTTCTTGCATTACTCCTACATAAAGATTTTAGCGCTTAATACTCTCCTCTGGTTCTCACACTGTCCTAAACCTGAATGTTTCCTTATATTGTTAGTCGGTTTGGATAAAAATGTCTGCCAAATGAATGAAATGTAATGTAATGTAATGTAAACAATGTCCGTGCTCTGCACCCCTCAGAAAAGAAGCTGAATGCTTTTAGCTTCTTTTCTGACTTTATGCCTTCTGTTTTCTCACAGCAACAATACATTCAATATATAAAATTGCAATCTTTTGAGTAACTTTTCTAGCATTTATTCATTTTGACGGGTAGGTTTGGTAACACAATACAAGCATAAAATCAATATTAAAACGGGTCTATGACTAATATTCCCTTCACAGGCCAGTTGCTGGTAAATAACATTGCTAGCAAAGTGATAAAACTAAATAAATATTGAAAATGAATTGACTCAGAACATTTCACCTGGTGCTTTTTTCGGTCTGTGGACTCCTCAACGTGTACAACTTGGACCAAGATAAAATAAAGCATAGAACATTCTAGTCAGTTCACAAACTTTTTTTTTTTTTGTCTTAAAGCCGCACATCATTACATAGCAGTGTAGAATGAAGGAATGTCTTACCAGTGTTATGATAATGCTAATATTCAATAGCTTTTAAATTAAGCTTTCTGTTACATTAGCACTAAGCTAACACCAAAGAAGGTTTACATTACATACTATGTTTAATACTACTTATACCTTAAATACTAATATTGATTCAACATATTCGAATTTGTAAGGGAGCATTTTTTCATTGAATCCTTACATTCGTCACTTAAAACCCATTTTTACCGGGGAAGCATATAGTTTGCTGCCTGTTGAGACGGTTGTCAAAGCAACTTCTTTATTTTCTGAATGCATACATGCCTTTGTGCGTTCTTTGTTTAGTTACCTACTAACCTTATTTCCATTAAAAACCTTCACATGTCCCGTAAACTCTGACTACATTCAAATAGGACATAAACAGGTTAGAAAAGAAGAACCTTTTAGAGCTAGAGGGCCAGATTAAACCAACCCCTTATAGTCAAGTGTGAACGCACCACAGCACATCACACAGTGTGAAATTCTTTCTCTGCATATAACCCATTCACCAAGTGAAGCAGGGGGCTGCCACCAACGAGGACTGTCCAGGGAGCAGTGTGTGGGGATGGTACCTTGCTCAAGGGTACCTCAGTGATGACACTAGCAATGTTGGGATTTGAACCCACACCCTTCTGATTGCAGGGGCAACTCCCTAACCACCAGGCCACCAGCTGGCCCACTAGCTGGAGGAGCAGCACTGCATTGTAGACTGTTGCTAAAATCTTTTATAATAAGCCTTTATTGAATTTAAACCAGCATATTTTGGGCTCAGGTAGCTAGAGGGACAGAGAAGGACACGTTATCGGTTGGGTCCTGCAGACACTGCCTGCATTTAACTGGGCTAATGAAGAGCAGCAGGATGATTGATGGCCTTGCTGCCTCTACCTGAGCCACTGTGGAGCATTTGGCAGCACAGGAGAGCGGATGGACCTCAACAGTGCAGAACATGTCTCCACTGCATGAACACTGACCCTGTCCTGCCCTGCCTTGTCCTGCTTTACCACACATCTGCTGTGGAGCTGGACTGGAACCAAATCTCTGTGTGCAGTGCTGATGGCATGTTGGGACAGGTTTGGGCCAAGACTTTAAAAGGGAAATAAGAAAAATGAAAGATTTCTTGAACAGGAAAATCTTATTTGGTATGAATCCCCTCCTGCAGTTGTAGTTTGTATACATTTACTTTTTACTGAGCTTATCTTCACTGAACATTTCAGTGTCTTCACTAAATGTTCAATTCCCTTTCATTTCTCTCTGTATCATATTGCTAAAGACAACACATATTTCATTTGAGATTTCCCAGAGTGTGCTTATGACTGAATCTGTCAGTATGCTCGGTTTCAAGCTCTAAACATACAGCTTGATACAATGGAAAGCCAACTGAATTTGTAAGCTACATGATAAAGGTGAGAGAGCAAATGTGAAATTCCAAATTCCAATCCCTCAAATTCGGCAACAGGTGATCTACAGAAGGCAAATGGCACAGCTCAAATTTAGTAGAAGGTGCCTGCTTTTTAGGCAAAGAAGAACATATTTTGAAATCATTTATTAATGATTAATTTTAAACCATTTTTTTAAATGTAAGGAAAGTCATTGCGGTTTGATGTGACTTGATGTTACCCTGTGTTATGTCCTAGCAGCTCATTACATGTGGCAGGAAGCAGGAGAGGGAGCTGGCCAACCTAGAGGATGCCACAGTATATATAACTATAGGCTAATGACACACAACCTAGCTCAATCATGCAGTGTAAATTTGTTTTGATTGATCAGTCGATTGATTTGTTGCATCTACACATGTGAACTAATTGTGTTTACTTTGATTGTGCATACTTTTACCTGTGCTTTTGGGACAGATTTTATCCCAAGTGCAAATTAATCAAATAACAGAACCTCAAACCTTGAACCTAGTAGAAATAGACCTCTATTTACAACAGTGACAACATTCAATAATAAATGGAATTTTATATCAGCACTTCAGTCCGCACTGAGACTGAATCCAGTGTCCACACAGAGCACATTCTAAGGCCTGTAACAGGGTTAACTAGCACACTCACTGGAAGAGGTAATATACATTAATCAAGACAGTAGGGGAGCAAGGTCTAAGGAAAGATCTGTAGGGAAGGAACATATTGAATATATTAAATGAAGCCAAATTAGCATATAAAAACTATTCTGGAGAATATTTTAATTCAAATTAGTGATAAATCGAAAACTTGTTTTTTAAATACATATTCAGAATATATGGTGGCTTGTAAACTCGTTAATGTTCCAAATGTTTATTTAAGGCAAATGGCATGACTCACATTTAATCTGTAGAGGGTAGAGGGTGTCTGCTTTCTAGGCATGATTTGACTAGGAATGCACCAATCGTGAAATTTCACGGCCTATTTGTTTTTTGCCAAATTAGCTAATGACCTTTTTTTATGGACTGATTTTTTTTAAACATGAACCTCACACGTTTTGGGCTAATCAACTCATAAAACACACAAGCACACTTCCTTTGATCTCTGTTACCTAAAGTATTATATTAAATAGCATTATTTGCTCCCTAATGGGTCAAATTGGCATTTTAAACAAAAAAAATTGTTTTTCATATTATGTAATATTAATGAAGCGTAATATTAATGAATCATCAAAAACTAAAGCATACTGGCTATTAAGCACAAGCAAAATTATAAGAGTTATGCAGAATTATGCTACAGCACTGTGGTACAGGTGTTGCAGCGGTATTCAAATACAGAGTGTGTGCTCTTAACTGCCTCAGCTTTTTAGCAGAATCAAAATAATTTGGCCGATTTCTGATTCTGATCGTGCATCACTAAAATGCATTCTAGGAGAACATGCCGAGTCAGAATTTTTCACAGTTGTGGTGATCACTGGAGTCAGTCTGAAGTGCCTCTACCTCACAATGACATATTAAACAAAATGATTTTGATTAAGTTGCCTGATGCCTGAAACATTGCATTACCGTAGTTTTGAGCCAAGCTTTTGACCAAAAATGTACATTTTAAATGCATTAGTTGTAGCGATAATGACATTTTATAATTACCAACAATGCATATAAAAACTGTGAAGATATGCATGGGTTCATTGGTGGTTTTGGATGGTAAATAAAATGGTTGAGTGCACTGTAAACATCCCCTTGTTCCTGTAACAACCATTATAAAGCAAGTTCACATTTCACAGTAAACCACTCTGAAGAGCATATGAAAAAAAATCACGTTTTTTTACATCTCAACCTTTGAATTTTAGAGAAAGTTAGAAAAATTACTTGAACTGTTTTTAATGCCCTATAACATCATATGATTGACTCTTAACTAGCATATTTAGATTCTGATCAGCTTTTATAGAACTTTTGCATTGCCTACACATGTGAATATATTGCTGTAAAATGGCTTGTTTTGTTTGTAGCCTTTCTTTATGTTTTCCATCTGCGTCCATCACGAGCCGAAAGTGCATGCACACACTCTCCACAGTAATCCTTCAGGTCGACTTCCTTTGACATTGAAGAGCCATAGCAGTGATAACATTAAATGAGGTCCTCACAGGCAGAGAGAGCATATGCAGTGAGATGATTGAGCTGGCTGTAACAAGGCCTTGTGGCAAGGTCTTGTTAGATCCTCCCTTTGCACAGGCTTTGGGGACCTTTAAGCCTTTATATGTCATGCACTGTAAAATCAGGACCTGTGGGCAATGCCCTGAACTGTATTACATATAAAGTATGAATAGGATCACTAAACACAGCAGAAAAACGTATATAGAGCAGCCAGCTTTCTGCATGGAAAATGCACTACTGTATAAAAGATGTTCACAGACTCCAAGGAGCTGTACCTCAAGAGAAGGCTACTTATTCCTGTCTGAGGAATCTCCAGCAGAAACATGGCAGTGGAAGAGTAATGCACCGGTGTAGGCTGCCCTCAGTGTCTGGATGCTTGCGCATGTCTATTTGATCAGTCCTGGTCAAGGGAGAGGGAAGGGGAGGGGAGAAAAAAAAAAAGAATAAATATTAGATAAATGAATTTATTGTATAATGTGAGCAATCAAGTTCATTACAGCAGTATACAACTGTTAGAAGCCAATGTGACCATGAATTTTTCAGCACGAACACTTCTTCCTAAGTTTTTGCCTATAAATATTTCTGGAGGTCTTGGATGAATTTTTCATGGTCGAGCGGAGGAGATGAAAGGGAGGATGGTGGGATCAGGGGGACGAGAGCGCCGGGCTGCTGACACAAAGCAGAAAGCTGCCTCGCCTCCAATCTTTATCAATGACGTCCTCCGTGTCTTATTGCTGTAATTACCCCGCGCTTTGTCCCAGCCTGGCAGCTCATTACACGGGGCAGGGAGCAAGAAGGGGAGTCGGCCAGCCTGCTGATGATGCCACAGTTTATATATATTTAGATTTTATTGGCTCCAGTGCCACAGGCCTAGCCTTAGCACTGGATTATTTTAACAAATCCTAATACCACCGTACCTAGCCCAATCATACTGGATTAAGCTCAGCAGAATCAGGAAAAAATGTCACTGTAATTTGTTGATAAATCAGTTGACTGGTTGCATCTACAGAACATGAACTAAATGTTTACTAGTGGCCATGCTTTTGGGACAGATTTTATTCCAAGTACATATTATTCTTATTACATATTATTCTATAATTCACATTATAGAAACAAGCCTCTATTCACAGCAGTTCAGATAGCACTGAGACAGAATCCAATGTCCACATAAAGCAGAGTCTAAGGCCTGTAACAGGGTTAACTAGCACACTCACTGGAAAAGGTAATATACATTAATCAAGACAGTAGGGGAGCAAGGTCTAAGAAAAGATCAGTGGGGAAGGAACATACTGAATATATTAAAAGCAGCCAAATGATCACATAAAAAAAAACTATTCTGGAGAATATCTGAATATTTGACATAATTTGGCACAGACATGTCCATTGTTTAAAGAACACAGTGACCTGTAAAATGTTCAAAATGCTGTGGCAGCCATTTCAGACAGCGCCAAGGCTTGTACTCACAATGCAGCCCTTAACCTCATCAACATAATCATTTACGGAAACGGGCTATTTAGGTGACTGTCGACTTCTAGTGTTTGTTAGCTACATTAGATTCATAGCTCCAGCCTAAAGAAGCAAAACTGTTGGGGCAGAATGACTACTTCTGTTATAAGTGAAAAATTGTGTAGATTTGGTTTTTCAACAAACTGTTCCTTTAAGGGTAACTGCAGTAATCAAAATAGGGTTTTAGTTAGTAGACAAAACTGTACATATAGACTAAAAAATGGGTGCTCTTATACGTTGTTTAGCATACATATGCCTCATGTGTGTATGTAAATTTGAAGCTGGTCCTTTTCTCACAACAAGAACTCATGTCCTTGATGGCTGCATCAAATTTTCTAAGACTAATTTGTCTTCTTATTTAATCAATGAAGTGTGTGGCTAGGAAGTGAATCAACAGCTGATATGTGTAGCTTCAACAACAATTCTGAACCAAACCCAAAATCTCCGGTTCGACAGTCTGGAGTTCAGGTCACGGTGCATGTGATGTGAACTGCAGATGTCCTTTTGTCTCACTGAGAAAACGTGCTGCTGTGTGTTCAATACCAGAGCGTGCCGGGTACACGGCTATGCGCATGTTTCAAACTGCAGATTCCAGTCCCTGTTACCTGTTAAATGTGCTCTGGCCATGCTATTCCAATTGTGATTAAATGTGCTTGTGACATACTTTTCCAAATGCTATTAAATGTGCTAATGACATGGTATTCCAATTGCTGTTGAAGGTGCTAAAATCATGACATGAAATTTCACATGGGCAGCATTCCAAAAGACTGAAAAACAAAAAACCAACTGATCCCCCACACATGCTGCACAACTAAGTGGTCAGGAAAACACTGTAATAAATAAAAAATAATGTGAAGAGCTGGGTAAAGCACAATTCATTGGAATTACGATGGATTGTTGGACTACTGAGGCAATTGGGAAGTTTGTTTCGTTAACAACACAATACATGACCGAAACATGACTGACTGGGAACCCCTGGATTCATTCCTAAATTACCATAAATATCCTAAGGAAAAGTTAAGCACAAGAAACTAAGTATGTCCTGATGTTTATGATTTGCCACAATTCTTAATGTGCATACTGATCAATTCCATGACTGACAACCCAGCAATCCTGCAAGGCCGAAAAGATTTCATATAACAAAGGTAGGGTTGCTTTGTATTTGTATTGGCTGAAGTCTAAATTATTATTTGATTTTGTATTTTTATAAATATCATGCAAAAATACTGGTACACATAATAAGAAATGTCATTATGTTGCAAGCTACAACTTCACAAATGATCAAAATGCAGCCCGAATCCTGCAAATGGTTTCAAAAAATCAATGTGTGATGAGTGTACAAAGCATTTTTGAGTGCATTCCTAACCCTCAATATACAGTTGAATTCCTTTATATTTGGGCCAATCGATGGGTTTACTTCAAAGTGATGGGTAAATGCCTGAATCCAATGTGGATTGATCAGTTCTAATTCTACGCAATTAACATACACGCTGTTAACAAGTCAGTCCTCTGTACTCAGAACCGAGTGAGCCATCGATGAAGGCAGTGCTTTGAGACCTCATCCTCGTAGCAGCTTCCCCACACCGCTGCGAGTTAAGGCACTAGAAGAGGCAGACTGATCTGTGCTCTCTTTCTCACCTCCTTGCTCTTTTTCACGTTTTGTCTGGCCCGCTATCTCCGCGAAGCACCATCGCTTAGCTTCTAGGCCTGGGCGAGGCATGAGAGCGCTCGCCTGCTTTACTGATAATAAATTTATAAACCAAACCTGGGAGGGAGGAGTATTAAACAAGCCAACGAATAGCCGCAGTTCACTTTACCAAGCCGGCGTATCCTTTTCATCAACAAAAATAACTCTTCAAAGGCAGTAAAAGCATGCTTAGAAAGTAAAGGGCCATTTGAGCGGGCGTGCGGAGAATTGTAGAGGTGGGGGTGGAACAGAAATGATCCAGTTAGAGAGTAAGAAACATTCCCCTCCAACCTAAAAGCTAAATCAAGCCTTTGAAAAACATACAGGGCCTTTAATAATTCAGTCTTTGGTGGGATTGAGTAGCTTCTTTAGCGTAAAAATCTGCAATCTCCTGACATAAGATCAGTCCCCATGGGGCTTCTCTCTAACACTCTCCCTGAGCTTGAACTTCACAACCATGAGCTGTGTTCTCCCACAACGGGCTACAATAGCACCTGATAAAGCCTCGATCAGTAGCAGAGCTGGATTGCTTAAAATCCTGATCATCCTCAACTCTCTCCACATTCCTCTGCACCACTTTACTAATGGGCAATAACAGGGTGGACACCAAACAGAGTTCGAGTTACTTTATGCTAGTACAAACAAATTAAGTAGAAAATGTAAAAACCAAGCAATTATTGTAGCTGACTAGCATCTTAACTGGGGTTGTAAACTAACACTCAGTTGTAAATATTTAACTAACTTTGCACCCTAAACACATTCATATTTCATTGCGTTTTTCATGCAGTTTATTCTCAAAGCAAAGTGTTGGACTGCATAATTATTTCAGTTTAGCATTTTCTTCCAACCTATTACTTACATAAATACAAGAATTTGAGTTATTGCTCCTCAGAGGGCTAATTTAAGAAAAACATGCATTAATTAAAATAACCTAGATGTAAAAAGAAGAAATCCCTAAATACGCCGCTGCCGAACATCAAGGATCATCGCCTCCTTCAAAGGAAATTGGGACAATTATTGGAGGAAAAGGTGGTTATTATTTCATGCTTTCAGAGCCTGACTCTCCTCAGACTGGCAGGTAGCCCGCTCTTCCACTTTCCTCAGGAGAATACGCCTCCCGCTAATCAGAAACTACAGAGGATTAGGCTGCGGTGCGAAAGCAAGGTCAGGTACTACACTTGAAGCGCCCACGTATTCGCTGAGCCATTAAAACAAGGCCAACTTTTTGCCCCTTAAATTACAATCACATCAAAATGAAATATTGCAAACTATTATAAACAGAGCACACCGCCTAATTACACAACTAAGATGACACAGCCTCTGATCCTCTTTTTTCCTTCATCTTGCATCTGCTCTTTTCTATGAGCAACTATTAAAGCACTGATAGACACTGCTAAATATTTCAGGAGCTGCATTTTCAAGTGTAAAATGGAAGTGTTTTTCCGCCAGGCCTTCATTCGTTTATTTATTTATTTGTCTTCTCGTCCCGAAACAAATGCATGTTGTGCTCTGGCTGGCTCAGTCCATCACTCTTTGTCCGGCTTTGAAAAAAAAGCACTTTCCTAGAGTGTGTGTGTTATTTCAGCCGGCCGCGGCTCTTCCTACAGCACTCGAGAGACCGGGCTGATGGACACTTTGGTCAGCACAGGAGAGGAGCAGAGGGACAATGTCCAACCTCACTTCCCACCCCAAACCAAATTCAACAAATCCACTCCTGCACTCAGTCCCAGCCAACTTCCTCAGTGGACCACCACTCCACCCCCCCACCCCCCCCACCCACCCCCGCGCGTCTCAGAGGAGAGAGCGGCTCCTTATGATAACCTGTACACCCCCTTATTTTCCTCGAACACCCAGACAGGTCATTCACCAATCTGCTGTGATGTACAGTTCTGAGAACGGAGGACTGACATCTTAGGCCATTTCTAGAGAGGCTGTGAAGCGATCTTTAACACAAAAGGGCACAAAAGAGACATTAGGGACACGTTCAATATATACATCTACAAATATATTACATGAAGTCAACTTACAGACAAAACTGTATTGATGTAATATTATTCGTGTGCTCCGTTTTGTTCAGCTGGGGCTGAGATTTTTTTTTTTGTTTTTTTTTAAAAAGACATTATGGGCATATTAAAAATATATATATAAAAATATATCACATCAAGTCACCTAAGAGTGAGTAAACCTAGAAGATTGAACTGTATTGACGTAATATTATTTGTGTGGAAAAGATGCACACGTTTGAATCAAGCAAACGCAATTGCAGTACTTCCCAGACCTAATTAGCGAGCATGTTACGAAATAAGAAGGGGGTTAAAAGATTATTTAAGAGTTTATATGCTACGTTTTGTTCAGCTGGGTCTGAGGTTTAAGAAGAAAAACAAAGAAAAGAAGAGAGAAGAAAAGAAAATCCGTACAAACCGAACTGTGTGTAGGTTGTAACATGATGTTTCAGTGGGAAGGAGTTAGTGGAGGGAGCTTTAGTGCAATACTGTTCAATAGTGTTTACTGTGCCTTAATTATTTATTCTTGATACTGATTGGCTGCTATTGATACCTGTACTGTTAGTTCTAGTTATTTGTCTCTTTATTGTCACATCCATGCTGCTAGTTCTTAGTCATTTATTCCTTTATTCTATCTCCTTAAATACTGGTCTGTTCTGGTACAGCTGATACGTTCTCCACTTGATTTTGCACTTTATTTGTTATTAGTTTTATATTTTATATATAAAAGAGATAAGCATCTACAGAGCTGCAAATCTTATCTTGTTGCACTGTACATGTACTGCAATGACACTAAAGAGATTCTATTCTATTCTGTTTAGCTGTGTTAATGCTGATGTATCTCAGGCTGCAATATCGTGTGACCGCGGCCCTGTTTGGAGCCGAGTGTGTTCGCACACTGAAGCACTGCTGCACACATTCCCTCTGACAAAAAGAGAGAGAGAGAGATTTGATTTCTAAAACGCTCTCTCGTCTTTCGCTAAACAAAGAAGCCGCCGGGGGAGAGAGAGAGAAAGAGAGAGAGAGAGAGAGAGAGAGAGAGAGAGAGAGAGGAGCTACCGCTGGAGAGAGAGAGAGGGAAGTGGGCTGGAAGGCAAATCTAGGTGATGTGTATGTTCTTATAGTGCCCCTGGGTCTATCTTGGGTAGGTAGGATCTGACAAAGATCTGTAAGGAGGAAAAAAAAATCCTCCACTCTGCTCAAGCATGAGAAATTAAGCCTGGCTAAAGAGTCTCTCTCTCTCTCTCTCTCTCTCTCTCTCTTAAAGTATGTTCCCATTTCTCTCTCTCTCTCTCTCTTTCCCTTCTTTCTCTTATCTTTTCTCACTCCACCCATCTCTCTCTCTCTCTCTCTTAAAGTACATTCCCATTTCTCTCTCTCTCTCTCTCTCTCTCTCTTTCCCTTCACTCTCTTTCTCTCTTCTCTTCTTGCTCCACCATCTCTCTCTCTCTCTCTCTCTCTCTCTTTCCCTTCACTCTCTTTCTCTCTTCTCTTCTTGCTCCACCATCTATCTATCTATCTCTCTCTCTCTCTCTCTCTCTCTCTCTCTCTCTCTCTCTCTCTCCATAGGAGAAATCACGGATGGTTCCATTAGAGTAAACTCCCAGTCGCTCCTCCTGTGCTGAAACCTGAAGGTCCTGGTACAGTCCCAGCCTGTCTTCCCCCGGGTTTTCTTTCAAAGGGAGAGCTGCAGCTCAGCCTCGGGGGGATGTTTAACTGATTGCAAGGACGAGTATTTAGAGAGAGAGAGAGAAAAAAAAAACTTCTGTGGGAATTCAACAAGTTTGCTGCTGTCAGAAGCTGAATTTAACTGTCAGGTAGTATTATGTTATCCTGGATCCCTGATAGAAAGTAATGACCGATCTTGGTGGGCTCTTTCGCCCCCCCAACACGGCGACGCCGGTGAGAGGCGCGTGTGTGGGGGCCACAAGGGGGGCCTCCCGCATCTCGCAACACAAACCAGCCCCGAGCTTCATTTGAATTTGAAACACTGCTGCTAAGTGATTTAAATGGGAAGATTATCAAAGATTATAGCTGCGATGGAAATGCGTTTGCCTGTTTTTCCTCTCTGTATCAAACAGGGACGGAGGGAGGAGGGCAGGCTGAGGGTGTTTTTTTTTTCTTTTTTTTTTTTTTTTTTGAAGAGAGAAAACTAATAAATTCTTCAGGATTGTCAGAAGTGCCTAATAAAGTATGTAATGAAGCATTAGTTTATTTTTTTTTATTATTTCTTATTAATATTGGGAAAGCAGCTTACAAGAAAACAAGCCTAGTGCTGTTTACCATCATTCAGGCTCTTTGGGTTTGGGTGGGCTTTGTTCTTCAGGGTCTTCATAAAGGACTAAAATGAGAGACAGATATGGTGAAGACAGACTAGATAGAAAGGCTGATTGAAATTGACTGACCTTGAGTCAGTACCTTTTACAGTCGTGACAATACTGAGTGTGAGTGTGTGTGAGTGTGTATGGGTGTGTATGAGTGTGTGTGTGTGGGGGGGTGGGTGTGTATGAGCGTGTGTGTGCGTGTGTACGGCTGTGTATGAGTGTGTGTGTGTGTGTGTTTGTGTGTGTATGAGCGTGTGTGGGGGGGGGGGGTTGTGTGTGTGTGTGAGTGTGTGTGTTGTGTGCGCATGATGGAGGTATCAGGAGCTAAAAGGAAATGTGATTAGTGGCTTGTGACAAAGAAAACAGTTATATGTCAGTTGACATGAAAGGATAAAAACACAGTTGACATTGCAGTGAAGCTTCGATTATGTGCAGCCCAGTGGTGCAAACTTATACTGGAGCTCCCTCTTGTGGTCAGTCCTGAGATTTCAAACACCTGCCTGGCTGATCTCTATTCTGAGCAGCTTACTAAATCAATCTAGGCCTAAGTATTCAAATAGTTTTAAGACTTTTAAGTTTTTTAGTTTTTTCCTTGTAGTTACACTTTCCACTAAGCTCATACAGTCACCGAAGAGCCGAGAAGTTCAAAAAGATCTCAAAAAGCGCAGGTCAGAGCATCCTTGAGGCCCGAGTACACACTGGAGTTGATATTGGCTCACAAGTTCCATAATTCAGCAAGTTTACGCAGTGAATAATTCATCTGCGAAATGTGAAAGTTTAAGGAGCTGTCTGAAAGTTATTTTGCGAAAAGAAGTCATGTCTGCGGGGTGCCCTTCTGGTGTGTAATTGTGGCATGTTGTTCTGGCCTTTATCGCGCTTTTTTTTTTTTTTTTTTTTAAAGGGGGGGGTGAGCTGCTGATTTTCTCTCTCGGCCCCTCCGTCACGCTGACCTTCTGAGAGGCAGCTGTGTGGTTAAAGCTGCCCATTTTCAAGGCTCTCGCAGCTCAAATCAAAACTCCATTATAGATTTTACCTCAGGGGGAACCCGGGGCCTTGAGAGGCCCTTCGCAATTTTACCTGTGGAAAAAGCTAAAAGGACGGGTGGTTCTCCAGAGGGGCGGCTGGTGGTGGTGTGGAGCGAGCGAAAGTGCCAGGTGTGTACCCCAGGACTCCTGCCTCATATTCATGTGGCAGGCTGCTGGTGGTGTTGTGGGGGTTGGCGGGGTGGGGGGCAAAGCTGGTCGAAAATGGAGCTTTAGAAACGCTCTGAAACCTCGAACAACAGGGCCAGCACCTCAGGGAGACAACACGGAGCACTCTCTGAGGCTGAAGACGTGACGAGAGCTCCCGGACTGGAGGCAGAGATTGAGTGATAGAGCATGTAAAGGAGAAAGAGGATGAAGCAGAGGGAAAAAGAGACAGGAGGAGGCCTCCGAAGAATAAATGTAACAGTTATTAGAGAACAACGGCCCTCTCCGTGGCGCTCTTCCCTTCAACCATGTGTACTAACAAGCCAGGCGGGGGCCAGAGACACAGCCAGATCCTATCAGGACATCTGTCACTTTGTGGTGACAGCCTCCTTTAATAAGTGACAAGGCCTCGATGCCTGTGGGTGCAGGAGGAGGGAGGATGGCCTGACTCGGAGCGGTGGGGCGGGCCAGTGCGGCTGTCAAAGTCAAGCAATGGATGCCCTTTTTTAAAACAACTTGTCCCAATTACAGCCACTCAGTGCCTGAGAACGCTCGAGCCAGGCCATCGCACATCAAAGCTGCCAAGATATAACGCCCGCATGAGGTTCATGTGGCAATTAGTGGACCTCACAGAGCTGCTTTTCATCACCAAATGTTTTCAAAATATGTCTTAATTTGAAGGCGGGTGGGGCTTTTGCACAGGAGTGTGTGTGTGTGTGTGTGTGAATCTGAGAGTGAGAGAGAGCCATAGAGAGAGAGCGAGAGAGATGCCCTAAAGAAATCATTAAAGTGTAATTACTGCTCATCATCTGTGCAAGTGCTTACAAAGTGCCAATGCTGGATCTCAGCTCTTCTCCTCTGGGCAACACACACATTAACACACACACACACACACACACACACACACACACACACACACACACATCAGTTAGCAGATCTCATGAAAATGCAGGC
>JBBPCZ010000115.1:8692520-8702600 GCA_037974445.1 Brycinus macrolepidotus | reverse complement strand
GAGCCTGACATTCTAGGTGTGTCTCATTCAAGACTGTTACCATGTAGGCGCGTCCTTAGCAGCAACAGTGTAAGAAGAGGTAGAGCAAAACAGGACAGAGGGCGAAACATTTACGCCACAGCATCGAACATTTTTGAGAGGTCGGTCTAGGCACAGGAATGCTTGCAGTGTACAGTATGCAAACATTTGGGCACCCCTAGTCCCAAATTTGAGAAGAAAGAAACATCACCATTGCATAGAACTACTTAAATTAGATACTTCCTCAAATAAGATAAAATTCTTATGTACTTGCTGAACGTAAAATACTAAATTCAATGCTGAAAAAATAATGAAACACGAAGTATGGCATATGCCTGTGTATTCTTTCAGTCAGTACTTTGAAGGACCATCTTTGGCTGCCTCCAAGTTTCTTGTTGCCAGCTAGCATTTTTAAAATGTTATTTTTACTTTAATTTTTTAAGTAAAAAGGCTTCCTTTTCAGAAACATTCGCAGTTTGCTTCACAGCATGTTTAAGAACTAATCGTGGATTTCAAACAATATTCAAGTCAATGGTGAAGATTCATTTTATTTTTTGAAGTACTTCAAGGTTGATCTTTATTTATGTTGTGGATTATTGTGTTGCTGTAATGTTCAACTTCTTTTCTTCTTCAGTTTATTCACTAACTGTGCGGCATTAGCTTCAGGGATTTGTTGATTTTTAGTTAAATCCTTTCTTCCTTTTATCTCCACAACACTCCCTGTGCCACTGGATGCCACACAACCTCAAAGTATCAAAGATCCCCCCCTCATGCTTAACAGCTGAGAACGTGTTGTTTCATTGAAATGCTCCTCCTTTTTTGGCCCCCAATCGTATAACTTACATCATTGATTGTCTAAATGAAAATAAATGAACACGTCCATGACAGGGAACAGATTTAAATATGGCATTTTTCTGCAAATCCTATTGCATGGTTTCTATCTGAGTTTCATATACTGGAAAAAAAAATAATTGTGCCATAACTGTGCACATTTTTATTTGATGTTAAATTCAGCAAACAAACCGTGATGGTGGATTAAAATGTGCAGAAATGTGTTCTCCGTTGAGGAGCCTTTGCATGTAACTGTACCTTTAGTGACTGTAGCCAAAGACCTCAGTTATTGTTCCATTAGAAATGCACTTGATTCCAAAAAGCCTCATATATGTCTTTTATGATGAGATCTGTGATGTGATCACAGTTAAGGTTACCTTCTGATGACCCTTCCAGTAGGTACTTTTGCTTTGTATTAATGACTGCATTACCAGCAATTTTCCAGATCTTGTCTTGCCCTCAACAGTTCTCCTTAACTTTGATTTCTTAATGACTTGTTAGACAGCCAAAATGAGTATGTTTAGATATCTTTATTTTTCTTCTCTTGCTTTTTAAGAGTCAGTGATCTTTAGTTCTCAGACCCCACCTGCTTAAATGAACCACCCTGAGAGGTTTAAGGGTCACATAATTTATTACTTTATGTAATTGTCTACACCTGACTTGAACTAAGGCCTAATACATCATATGAACTCTGAGGCCTTACTAAAATAATAGTTTTTTTTTCAATAAATTAAGCAAATAATAATGTATTAAAATAAATTATTTCATGCTGACATATTAACTTCTTTTCACACAGAAACTCAACATAACTTGCTATTGGGCCAGGGCTGCTCAAATGTTTTCACACAGCTGTATATAAAAAAGTTCAAGAAAGCATTGTGTTTATTAGTCTTTTTAACTCTGGTTAGAAGTAACAGATCATTTTATAGCACTTCATCCTTTATATAAAGATGATGGAATGTATTTAATCCTCTCTGTAGTCCTTTGATAGCTTGTCACTAGAACCTGACTGGGTGAAATCAAACTGCAACAGGATTTACTGGCCAAAGTTTAATGGCCAAAAAGCTGAAATGCTCTTGACAGGCCGTCAGTCACTTTAAGTGGATAGTACTAATCCATGTCTGTGTCACTAAAGTCCTTCTACTAGCTTGGCAGCATCACAAACAAGACTAAGGAAGCAAACTTTGGAAACCAAACATGTCAAGACTGACTACATTTGGGGATTAAAGCTAAAAATTGTGTGATTTGCAATTTTCGGTGAACCATTCTTTTAACCAGTCTTCATTTCAAATTCAATTAGTGGAGCACAGCACTATCACATCACAACTGCCCTCCTGTCCAATTATTTACTGCACTGTAGGGCTGTAGTCATGACCACTTTTGTCGAGTCTGAGGCTATGACTTGTCAAGAAAGATTGTTTTCCTGAGAAAAAGTCAAACTAAATCCAGCTAAACCGAATAAAGTGTTCCAAACCATGACAGCACCAATTTGACATCAGTTCATTTTAGCTGTATGCTTGGAACAGTTCCTCCTCTTTTAAGACTCTCCAGCTCATCAACACAACTGGGCATTACTTTACTGGCAAGTGCTCAATGCCATTCAGTCAGGTCTGAAAATCTACTTCTCAAACTACTGAAAAGGCTTCCCCTAGGCTTCCTACATAACACAGGAACATTGATTTAGCTCAGTCTTGACAAGTTTATCAGCTATAAACACAGACAGGCCACTTCATCAGGTACACCTACCTCGGATCTACACTCATTGTTCATTTTATCAGCTCCACTAACCATATAGGTGCACTTTTGTAGTTTACAATCGCAGACTGTGGACAGCAAGTGAACAGTCAGTTCTTGAAGTTGTGTTGTGTCTGAAGCAGGAAAAATGGGCAAGCGTAAAGATCGGAGTGACTTTGACAAGAGCCAAACTGTGATGGGTCAGAGCATCTCCAAAACGTCAGGTCTTATGGGTTGTTTACAGAAAAGTGGTCCAAACAAGGACAACTTTTGAACTGGCAACAGGGTCATGGGTGCGCAAGGCTTACTGATGCATGTGGAGAGTGAAGGATAGCTCGCATCGTCTGATCCTACAGAAGAGCTACTGTAGTACAAATTGCTGAAAAGTTAATGTTGGTTATGATAGAAAGGTGTCAGAACATACAGTGCATCGCAGCGTATGGGGCTGTGAAGCTGAAGACCAGTCAGAGTGCCTGTGTTGACCGCTGTCCACTGCTAAAGTGCAAACAGGGGACAAAATCTGCATCAGGACTGGACCATGGAGCAACGGAAGACGGCTTGGTCTGATGATATTTTTCTTTTACATCTTGTGGACGGTCAGGTGCGTGTGCATTGCTTACCCGGGGAAGAAGGCTAGTCGGCGGAAGCAGTGCAATGCTCTGAGCAATCTTCTGCTGGGAAACCTTGAGTTCTGGCATTCATGTGGCTGTTACTGAGACATGTACCACCTACCTAAACATTTTTGCAGACCAAGTACACCCAATTAAGGCAACAGTATCCAGATAATGCAATATAAAATCAGTTTCCATTGATTTTAAGTATAATAAACAACCACCAGTAAATATCCAAGTCAAACTAAATTACTAAAGTACCTACCTTTGCTTTCAGAAAACATTTCCAAGGCCAGTCTTGCAGATTTTTGGCATTCAGTATAAATTCAAAAGGAGAGAAAATCTGTTTAAAAAAAATCATGCCCCCTTATGCTAATCATAAGTCACAGCATGAATTACAAACAAAATTCTGGTATTTTCAACCCACAGACACTCTAGTCTAGTCTTTCTCTAAAGCTATCGGACCTGACAATTTTTTTAATATTTTGTACGGGCAATCAATAAATGAAATAAATGAAATAAGGAGAATAAGTATTTACCAAATTTGGCCAAATTAATAATATCAGTTGTTAGCATTTACATCTCAAATGAAATGACTTAGGGACTCCTGAAAGTTAATAATGTATGGCGTACGTGAGTGTCTTGAAGTCTCAGGGTCTATTGATTACCATAGTTTCCCCTGAGGCATTATTGATCAACACTATTCTATTTCTGATTTAATCATAGCCTACACTGTCTCTGTCAAAACTGCACACAGACACGTCCCACTAAAGACACCATGTCAAGGTCTTCTGCACATCAAGGCCTTCCTTCTCTTACATCAGCATTTTGCGTTGATCAGTTCTTTACATCAGTAATGTTCAATCCACTGGTCACAAGGCAAGATTAGTCTAAAGAAAGTCTCCAAAGGCAGTCCTGTAGATGATTTTCTCTTTTCCCTTCAGAGCTGTCTCCAAAGAAAATTATTCTTTCCAGTAAATTTCTAAAAATCGGTTCAAATGTCTGAGTCTGAGACAAGTCCAAGTACAATCCGCCGAGTCCAAGAGAAGTCTGAGACAACAAAACAGTGTCTAAACTGTAGCAGTACTACACTGTATTCATGTCAGACCCATTTCCAAGTTTAAATATCAGACAGGAAGTTTGAAGGGAGCAACTATTTCAAAAAACCTGTGCAGAAAAAAAAGTTAAGGTTCGCAGTTCTAGCTCTCATGTATTTACAATTATGTTTACACACTTTTCTATTATCCTATGAGGGATGCTCAAAAAGTTTCCGCACTCCTATATATTTTTGTTGGCAACAGTGAAGGCTGAAAAAGCAGTAATTGGGCATGTCATGTGAGTAGGTCTGTCTGGCAAGCCAGCTGCCCTTGCAGTTTAGTATAAGAGTTGTCACCTTTATGAAATTCTTAATAGAGTTTAAAAAAAAAAAAAAGTGCAAAAAAAAAAAAAAAATTCTTGAATGTCCATCGTGTATAATTTGGCAGCACACGGATGGTATAAATTGTGCATATGTTTAGTGTTCCAGCTGAAAGCAAGAAGTTTACTCAAGGCAAGACACTCCAGCTGAAGCTATTTCAAAATAGAACAATAAGTCTTTGCCAGTTGATCACTTGTATGATGGCAAATAATTGCACTTAGATTTGCAAACGAGATGTTAGCTACAGCCCTGTTTCCAAAAAAGTTGGGACACTGGAAAATGTTGGTGATTTGTAAATGATGTAAATCCATATTTCACTGAAAATAGAACAAAGACAACATACCAAATGCTGAAACTGAAATTGTTTCATGAAAATGTACTCTGATGCCATCAACACCGTTAGAAAAAGTCAGACAGGTGCATGTTTACCACTGCATTGCATCACCTTTTATAAACACAGTGTAATGATGCACCAAATGTTTTTCATAGGTGACAGGTCTGGACTGCAGGCCGGTGCAGTTTAGCACCCGAAATCATCTTCTAAGGAGTCATGCTTTCGTAACCCGTGCAGAAAGCGGTTTGGGAATCACTTGCTGAAATAAGCAAGGCTTTCTTGAAAGACATCATCTGGATGGCAATAAATGCTGCTGATTTGAGTGGATATAAGAGGGCTTTTACCAAACAGATTATTACATTTGAACTGTTTAATTCAGCAAAGAGATTCAGCAAAGAGAATGTACTTTTTCCAGTTTCAGTTCAAGACCTAGAATAAACAAGAATATAACAAAGCTGATTGAGAAAATGCGATTTGTACAAAGGAAGTAGAAATGAACATTGTATTTAGATTCGACAGGAAACAGGTTTCTTTTCCATCATATATAATGTAGTTGCACCGAGTGTGGGCAAAGCCAAGATTTACTTTATATATATATATATAAAAAAACAACCAAAAAAAAAACTCAACACTGCTGCAAGTATGGCATGATCATTTCTGTACATAATTTAATTGCAAACATGCACAATCTTAGTCACATACTAGTTAACAGGCCATCTGTGTCCCATATTTTACCAATATTAATAAGAAACCTGTCAACACACCATAAGCAAAAACCTTTTTTAGGGAGAAGCACCATCATCTCCAGCCACAAACAAAAGCTTCAAACCAAACAGAATCAGAAAAGATGTTCTTCTCTTAGAGGAGTTCCATGAACACAGCTTGCCCGCTTAGACCTGCACCGAGGATCACTCATTACATCTGAGCCTGTGGATAGAGAGCTGCATGTCTACATCAACCACCAGTCTCATTTTCAGTCACTACTTTCCACCTTGTCATCCTCCAGTTCATCAGGCCTCTCCTGTTCAGACGAATCAAAACTTGTCTCCTCTTTGGTATCGTTTACAAATGGGTCTTCTCCCTGAAAATGAGGAGACTGCCAAAGTTAGAATCAATGCCTTCAGAGTTCATACACCATCACTTATGTGTGAGCTCAAATGCATTATCCCTATTTACCTTTATGTATTTCTCATAGCGAACCTTAATACTGTCGTTATTTATTATAGCCTTGGCTGTAAGCACGCTCTCCCTTTTCAGCTGCTCTTTGTACACCTTTGGAGGAGATGCACACAAACCCACACGTTCAATGAAGCTTTGTAGACTCACAACAGCCATTATTACACTGAAAATGCATAACATGTTTAGCTGCCCAGTAATTTCTTTCCATCAAACCAAATTTCAGCAATAAATACTTGATATATCACTTCCTACAAAAAATCCAATTGCTTAAGTAAATCAAGCAAAATCAAGTTATGCCATGTCGAGATCATGGTTGTATTTGAAGCGCATGAAGAAAAGTGTCAATTTATGCATAATGCGTTTCCAAAGAAATGTTCATTTTCAGCTCAATTTGAAGAGTCAAACCCAAAACCCTTTGTTGCTTTTTGAACACACCCTTTACGTGGAAATACAGCTACTATGGTCAAGTTTTCATACAATAATAAAGAGGGTCTGTACCAGTTTGCTTTTTAAGTGTGTGGGAGAACAGAGATGCTGCTGTACAGAAGCAAATGATGCAGGAATGTTCATGTTGCAGGCCATACAGTGCACCACCTCCACCTTCCTCATGTAGTCATCCTCAGTCACCCCTGTTAAATTGACAAGGGAGAGGGGGTCAGGAAACATCAGTGACATGTGGAATCACTGTTCATTTTCAACGCTGGAAAGGGCACAAGACCCCAGCTGCATATTATAACTTTGCATCTCCATTTCTATTCTTTTTTTGCACCATTTGAAAACTTCAGCTTACTTTTATAAAAATATAAAAAGGAACAAGAAAGCCAATTTCAACACTAAAAATTACCCAGAACAATATTTTTGCATTACCTTCCATTATAAAAGTTAAAAACGTTTCTGATCACCTATAAAGTTATATTTGGAACAAAATCTCATTTCCAACAGCAACAATATGCGGAGTGCCTTTACTGAAGACATTATAAAGACGACTTCACTGGTTGAAAAGTTAACTGGAATGCTTGTAACCCTCAACATGGCATCTGTTAATAGGAAAGTCCTACCCTTCAGGCACCATGAAGCTAAAAATCAGAATTAATCACAGAAGCTAAACACGGTGTTAACACATTTGGTATTTAAATACCAGGGGCCTCAAAATGTTTAAAAAAAAAAAAAAAAAAAAATTACCTTCCATTACTTTCTGATCCGAGAAGGAGCATAACTTATTCAAATCAGACACTGTCTTACGAAACTTGTGCACCATACAGTCCTTCAAAAGAGAATGAAAAAATTAGCATCACATACATGGTAATGCAATACAAGAAGCCACAAAAGCAGACTTACATGAAGAAAGCTAATGACCCGGTCATCAAACTTAGCTTGCCGTCGAATGTAGTCCAGAGTTTCACGGTGATGTGTGCTTCCAAAGTGCTTTTCAATGTCTTTGTCTTCAAATGTGCGAAACTTACAAAATGCACACGTGAAAGCCAGTCTAAAGAGAAAGACAGAGAAACTGGCCTCTGTAAATACAGGAGGGTGAGTTACAGTACATTTCACTTTGTACAGCACATGTATGGCTTTATCCTTGATAAACCCATCTGCAAGACAACACTGCCAATTCCACTAGCTTGTAATGACACGGATTCCACCCACCACCCCTTCAATGACCAAACACACTGGCAATATCACGTCACGTGCATAATATGGCATGCCTTTCCATCCTAAGGACCATAATCATAATTCCATCATTAGGGCCAGATTTTGTGTATCCCTGACCATTTGTTAATGTCATAACCGCTTTTAAGATGTCAATAATGTTTTTGTTTAAAACATGATTTGGTCTAATAAAAACATGTAGCCAATTTTGAGCTTTTTCTAGCTAACGAACATCATTCCACAACTGAAAGTGTCCCGTTGAGATCAAGCCACCGTTACCTGTACTTGTCTCCATATTTCTCACGGTTCTTTTCTCGTCTGCGTCTTCTCTTTTCTCTGACTCGAACATTCTTATCCCACACTGAGAACACCACATATGCATACTATCAGTTTTTCTTAAGACACACTGTCCATGAAATCATGCATTTTCTCCAGGAATCCGTTATAAATTGACAAATACAAAACTCATTTTGGCAAAAGAATTTTAACCATCAAGTGCATTGTTCATGCATTCTGATTCCTATTCTTTAGCATTCCCTCCATTTCATTAATCAGCGCTTCAGTAAGTTATTCATAGGATCACACATTGTGAGAAATGCAGAAAAAACATTCCCTTTCTCTCTGCTACAGCTCTAGCCAAAACACAAAAATGGAACCATCAGTAAGTACATACCATCTTCTGTGCTCAAATTCTTCCCATCAGATGAAACACCGCAGTGCTTTTAATAAAACGGGGGGAAAAAAATAAAAATCTATATGGTTTGACATTATGATTAAATAAGGCCTAAGTATATCTAGGCCATGCACCAAACTGCATACTACCACACCAAATAGTATGTGAGGAAAAAAGTACACTATAAGAATTGCATTTGGTAACATAGTAAAGTTTGGGATGCAGCCCTAGAGTACAAATCTCTGAAAATACTAAGAGCATATAAATACTAAAACTATGGTCTCACCTGCATGAAATTCAGTGCTTGGATGGTAAAGAGAAAAGAAACAAAGTTAAACATTGAAATACTAGTGCAGGAAGACATCCTGTTGAATATTACTTAAAAAAAAAAATAAAAAAAAAAAGCAGCATTTGTTCCTTGCCAACACACCTGCACCAGTTCCCATTCTGGGAGCTGTTCTGACAAACCTCTGCTTCTTGACAAACTTGTTCGGAGACACTGGAGCCATCATCTTTCGCTTGGTCCCAATGAACACCGGCACAGCCACAGCGGAGCGGACGCTCTGTATGCCAACGACACCTCTCAGCCCACAAAACTGATAGACAGAAGACATTTTTCCTCAGTGTCTGCTTATACCAAAAAGATCATGCATTCTGCACCTTCACTGTAGCTGAAGTGTCACAATAGAGACATTCTATACATACAGCTCTGCTTTTTGCACTGCATTCTACTGCACTGTCTCCACCCCTCGCTCCATACAGGTGCTCTGTATACACAGACATCGCTCTGCCACGGGAGCCAATGGGCGCAGGCTTTGTGTATGTGGTGGTAAAGGACTGGAAAGGGGCAGAGAGATCATTTAAGTAGGAAGAGTGAAGATTTCTTCTGCTGCTGTCTGACCTGGACCTTCCAGATGACTCTCGATAAGGCACGTGCCGACCCAACGGCATGTCATCCGTCCAGGCAGCAGAGAGTGCGTCATCATATCCTCCATTTTCATGTTCATTATTCCGGGTTGCCAGATCAAAAGATTCATAGGCACCATAACTGTCAATAGATTTTAGGCTACAATGAACAAATTGCATTCTGTAAAAAAAAAAAAGTAATTCAGAAGTTTATAATAAGTCCATCTCACCTATTTAAGCTATCCGAATCAAAAGTTTCAAAGGACTCTGAAGATGTAGATGGGAACAGTCTAAACTCTTGCCAACTGCAGTGTCTCTCTGAAGAAAAAGGTAGAGAGATGCAACAAGATGACCCACAACTCAGGTTTAAAAGGTTAGTTATTTGCTAAAGAGAGGGGAAAAAAAAAAAAAAAGTGTTTACCTCCATGCCCAGATGCTGACAATGACTGATCTCCATCTGCAAAACTTAAAAAAGGTCTAAAGCAGGTCACTGAACATTCAAACCAACTTTCACTGAAAAGGCCTTAAGTCAACTACACTTTATGGACAAAAGTATTGGGATGCCTGACCATTACACCAACAGGGAGTTTAATGACATTGCATTCAAATAGATAGACTTTAATAAGGAGTCGGTCTCCTCTTTACAGCTTTAACAGCTTCCACTATTCTTGGAAGGCTTTCCACAAGATTTTGGAGTGTTTCTGTGGGAATTTGTGCCCATTCATTC
>JBBPCZ010000115.1:8645631-8688101 GCA_037974445.1 Brycinus macrolepidotus | reverse complement strand
GTCCAACATCAGTGCCTGACCTCATAAATGCTCTACAGAATGAATGGGCACAAATTCTCACAGAAACACTCCAAAATTTTGTGGAAAGCCTTTCAAGAAGAGTGGAACTTGTTATAGCTGCAAAATGGGGGACCAACTCCATATTAAAGTCTATCTATTTAAATACAATGTCAAAGTCCCTGTTGGTGTAATGGTCGGGCATCCCAATACTTTTGTCTATATAGTGTACATGCTCCTTGATGATCAGTAAATAACCTTAGTGTTTTCTGAAAGGAACTTCTTAAGCTAATAATATAAGTGGTCATTTGGTTTGTGACCTTGTCGATCTACTCATATAAAAGTGATCAATTACGGGATAGGTATTAAGGCATTTACTTTATAACATGTACTGTGTGTCAGATATTTACTCTCTATATGATGGAATACTACATAGGTTTTTTGGTAGTCTTGTAGGTTTTTTTTGATACACACACTCATGCACTAAATATTTATGAAACTCTTTGTTCAAGGACTATTGTCAGCAAGGCTCTGTCTGATAGGTCATTCCCTCCAGGCTTGCAATGATTGTGATAATTATTTAAAGAAACAAAACCAAATAGCTTAAAATAGAAACAGTGAGCCAGAAGTGAAACAGAACACACATTCTGTCGCTGTTGGATCTCTAAAATAGCCCATTTAAAGGAGAGAGAAAAATGTTCTGATGAGTTAATGTACAACATTTTATTCCGAATAATTTTGGACCATTTCTATTGGTCCATTCATCATGACTTTAACACAATGTTAAATTCAGCTGGTGTTTTCAAATGGTGTAAAATGAATCAGTTAATAAATAAATAAATGAAGAAATAATGGAGATACAAGGTTTTGTCCAGACAATGACAGGTTAGCCAAAGATTCTGAAAATGTCATATTTTCGGTTGTTCTTAGTATTTTGAATTTGGTTGTGGACTAGACCCTGACCTGATTGCACTGGATCTGACTGGATATCACTTAAAGAGTGACCTTGAGAGTCAGTTCAGAATGATGGAAGGAGCAGGAGATAAAAAATAAAATAAAAAATAATAAACCCTGTGATCAGAGGCTCATTTTGGAAGATGGAAAGTGTTGGGTCTTCCATGGTTTCAGTGTTGCTATGGCAGCAGCCATCCTGTGCTGCTATCACACACAATGTGTTCAACTAAGACAGGCTACTTGCTTTTCAAAAGTAACTGTTGCTTATTATTTTTTATGATCTAATCTTTATTATCTTAGTACTATCAACTGCTCAGTCTGCCCACATTTCCAAAATCATGTCTTTTTTAAAAGAGTCATGTAGGTCATGAACTTTGATTTCTACATGCTTTTAACAAGTCCTACTGCCGTTTTCTGACACATACAGTGTTACCCTTCATCATGTCTACTTTTTTCCACTCCAAGGAACTTCCGTCTTTTCATAACTAGCTCAGGCAGAAAAGGCTCTTGGGATCCAGGCCTGCATCATTGTTTGCTCGGCTCAAGAAGTTACTCAAGGAACAAACTGTCTACTCTCTGATCATGGTATTTGGGTCTATGATTGCATCTATTTGAAGTATTTTCCAGTACGAGCAGGTGTATCACACTCATATTCAAAAACAAATTTAAGCACAAGCTCCATGATTTGATGTAATGACAATTAGTTACCTATAAAGTAAAGGGGCACCTTATAGTCACGTGAACACACCACAGCACACAGTGTGAAATTCTGTCTCTGCATTTAACCCAGTCACCAAGTGAAGCAGTGCACAGCCAACGACGCAGCACCCAGGGAGCAGCATGTGGGAACGGTGCCTTGCTCAAGGGTGCCTCAGTGGTGCCACTGGCAGTCCTGGGACTCAAACCCACAACCTTCTGATCGCAGGGGCTACTCCCTAACCACTAGGCCACCAGCTGCCCCACAGTTGTTGAGTCAACCAACTATGACCTTTGAGTATGAGGGGTTGATTGCATTCACCCTCAAGAGCATTATTGAAGTGAGATACTGATGATGGATGATTAGTTCTGGATCAGAAACGCTACTCCAATTTATCCCAAAGGGACTCTTGTCATAAAAAATAAGCAGAAGTGTATATATATATATATATAGGGAGTATTTTGGGAGCTTCTCCACATTTGGCCACTTTACACTTATATGGTGAATAAGTAACACAAGACCTCATTTTGAACAAGATTGTGCAGTTTTATTAGACCAGAAACAGTGGAACTACAGGGACAGTTTTTCAAAAAGAAATCTGGCTGGATATTGGCTTCTCAACATATTTAAGAAAATATTTTTTTTTTTAATGGGAATTTGCATAATTTTGACCAGTATAAACATTGCCAAGTGTTTTTCTATGAGATAGATACTGTTCACTGATCCCCATTGATTTAAGTGGTAATAAACTCAGTGTTTTCATTTCCAGTGGGGAAAATCGAAGGGAGGTCTCTTGAAGCACACGACAATGACATATGACACCAAACCGGTCTTTATTGTGCATAGAGAGGAGCTGAATGATTGACTGCATGCAAATAAGAGTAAATTTGATTTTCAAATAGTTGACCATCAATTTGGGGTCATCAAAAAGGAGATGTTCATCTTGAGCAGTGCTGGCCAAAATACCATATCTACTAGTGTACTCTTATATTGATGTCCTGAGATACTGCTTTTCAGTTTTAGCAATCCGTATGTTTGAATGGTAATGTGCAGTTTTAGTTATTTGTTTTATTTGATTTGTTGTACTTTACTCCTGGTATCCATGCCCTAAAACATAACTCTCATATGTGTCTTTAGGTGGATGTCATATATCGTTGACAAAGTTTAAAACCCATTAAAATAATTAACAAAATTCTTTCATTCCTAGAAATCTGCTTTTTTTCTGGTTAACGTTTATAGTACTGTTTAAAATCATTTGGTGTAATTTTAAGAAGAGTAGTGCAGAACAAAACAATATCAGGCTGATGATAAGATTATTTTAGCATAAAGCAGCAGTACTCAGGAAGCATGAGGTTATTAACTTTACTAATGCCAAGGTAAATAAACTCAAATACTGTGACGCTATGATGACTACTCAGAAAATATCATAATGTTTAAATTTTATCAGTGTTATCCAACACTAGTCTGGAAAGAACCTTTACAGTGGAGTCGTGCTAGTGGAAAGACGATTCTGACATTAGTTTTTGTCTAGAAGATCCACCTTGTCAAAATGTGACAAATGGAAACTATTTGTAATCAAGAGTTCTGTTTAATGCTTACATTTAATGTATTTTTACATTAATGTTTCTGATACTAAATCAGAAAAATTGCCTAATTGATAACCTGTTACATTTAAAATGGGCTGTCAACTTGATTTCAAATGTTAAAAATCAAAATGATCCTAGTGACAATTAGGCAAAGTTAGACTTGGAAAGAAAAAAAAAAACTATGATTCAGAGAAAGCTAGAAAACTGAATTATAATCTGGGACAAGGCAGACTATGTAGTCTTTTGCATGTTCCCTTACAGTCTTTTACCTGCTAGTCTGTGATCAGAAGAAAAAAATCATCTAAAACAAAATTCCCAGGACTGAGGGCCCCCTGCTCTACATATTCTGACTCACACCTGACCCAGCACATGACCAGCTTGTCAATTAGTTATTGAGCCTAATAGAGTGTGAAAAGGAAAACATCAATAATTGCACAGAACCCCTGGCATATGGGCTGTGCTCTATCCTGAATATAGAATGTGAACACCAGGAACGAACCCTGGCAGAGGTTTGGTAGCCTTGCATGGCCATGACAATGTAAACACCACCACAGCAACAGGCAGTTTGCTTTTTAAGCTTTTGTTTTCTGGCAGAAGTCAGACTTTGAATCTGTGTTGGATTACAGAAGTTACATTAATCCCGAAGGTACTGCTTTAAAGGTACGTGGCAAAAGGTAAATAGGAATTTGACCAATCCTGCACACCATTAGCTTTAGCTTTAGTTTTATAAGTACTGTGGATATTTGTCACACATAAATAATCTTACATACTTTAGCATTTGTTCGAAAGCCCAGTTTCACTTCTGTGAAGTGTGACTGCAGAGACAGGTTTTCTCCTAAAACCAATAAACCACTAGACACTGTGCTTTACAGTGATTTTACAGCTGTTAACGGATGTTTTTACAGGCATCATGTTAAAAATGCTAACGAGTCGGCCAATTGCTGGTCAGGTAGAACTATAGAGAC
This sequence comes from Brycinus macrolepidotus, assembly GCA_037974445.1. Lineage (NCBI taxonomy): Eukaryota > Metazoa > Chordata > Actinopteri > Characiformes > Alestidae > Brycinus > Brycinus macrolepidotus. The sequence continues at coordinate 8,683,902 of JBBPCZ010000115.1, read as the reverse complement.
TTTGGTTTGTGTGGGGTAGGTTTTTACAAAGGATAGCTGATGTAAAATCTGCCCTAATTCTGACTGATATGAGGAAAAACTTGATATGATCCTCTTCCAGCCTGGTGCTCGCCAAACCATATCTAAAAAACACAAAAGTGCAAGAATCGCTCATTTAAATTGACTACTGTTGGCCTTTATTTTACAGTTCATAGTAAATTCTTGCAGGAGGCTATAGCTAAAAGCATATACAGATTAAAGATATAAGTTGACAGCCCCTTTAGAATACACACAAAGTGGCTCAGTGAGGTTCTCAGAGTAACTATAACTACAGCAATTTTCATAGGTATTGATAGTTTTTATTTCTGAAGTGGTTTTTTGATGGTCTCACAGGTTCCACAAAGTTAGGTGCTACTAGCTTAAAGGAGGATTTGCGGATTTACTAAAGTAGATGAAAGAATGGAGAGAACAACACTTACAGAGAGACAGAGTGAGAGAGCAGAGTAACCAAAAATGAATGGGAAATGCAAAAATGAATTATTCAACAGTGGTGGAGATCTGGAAATGCTAAGCCTCCAGCACAGTGTTTTCCAGCCTTTGTCCATTAGGCCTCCCTGCTCTGCACATTTTAGTGTTTTCTATGCTCCCGACAAAAGTCAGACTAAGACTTTTTTGTAGGTAAGAGCATGGAAAACACTAAAATGTGCAGAGCAAATGGGGTATCCAGGACTGGAACCACTGCTCAAGTATATTCAATTAAACTGTTTCAGTAGATATTAAAGGGACAATAAAAAGACTGTCTTAATTCCAGTCTCATAATCTGTTTCTATCTCACTGGATCGTCGGACTGCATAGGTCCTCATACATGTAGTGTAAATGTAGTGGCATCAAACCGCTGATAACATGAAACTGTTCATAAAGCATTTTTTTTTGCATTTCCACTTAAGGGAATCGGTACACTGTTTATCACTAGCAGCTTGGTGAGAATTTGCAGATTTCATACATATATATTAGGGGTGTAACAATACACTGGAAAAATCTTATCACAATATTATATCAAAACAATCTGAGAATGTGCAACATGGAGATGTGAAAATACATCACAGAACATTTCTATTAATTATGATATTTAATGCCACTGCATTGTCTGAACACACTAAAGTTTGCAAACTAGCATCACCAGCCAACAAGCCAGCCCAGCACATTTGGGTCATGGACTAACTCGTCTTGCCTCTTTAGAAAGTTGTGCCACAACTGAATACTACATCTTTCTTCTTCAATAAGATTTTGTTCAAAATATTGAATGACGAAACTGGAATGTTGTATCATTACACCCCAAACATCTCTAGGATAACATGTTATGGCAGTAGAAGACTAACTATCAGAACAATAAAACTGAGTTTTTGAAAGCAGCAAAGACCTTATTACATGGTGTTGTACATAAATAACTGACAAATCAGGTAACAACCAAAACATTATTCCCTGATTTGTGTTTTATGAATCAATACAATCGGTAACTGCACCACAATGTGGGTTGTACTGTGCGGACACCAGCTAGCTAAAATACAAAATGTGAATACAAAAAAAAAAAAAAAAAGACAGACTCCAGAGGGATTAGCCAGTCTGCACAGCAAAATGTTGCTGGGATACAAGAGAACATGAAAATGATAACATTGTATTGGGAAGTACCTCTATACTGAAATACAGCTAAAAACAAATAGATAAAGTAAAAAAAAAAAAAAAAGATACAACCGTATATGAAAAATATTGCAAACAGTGCTTCTAAACTTGTGAGTAATTCCCTGGCATCTTTCATAGTGTGTGTTCTTTAAAGAACCTTTAAAGAACCTTTCATGTCAAATCAAGCATAGTCAATCAAATATGTTTACTGGCCTTCTGGTTTGGCCATTTTAAGAGGCAGCAGAATCAACCCTCTGTTAAAATGCTTGTTAGTTCTAAAGGATTAAAGCATACTTCCATTTGGGTACTGGACCAAACCGCTCTCACCAGCTGGCAAACACATTAAAAGAAACATACCAGCTGTACGGAAAGCATTGTGCCCACTCTGCTTAGTCGCATTCCACATGACAAAACCTTAAGGGGAAAAAGGGCTAGGGCGAAGTGGAGGTCTAGTAACATCAATCTCTAATCCTCTCTTACATTCCATTAGCAAAAGTAACATTGGTTTCCTGGTTTATGCTCTCTTTGACCTCTATGGGCAGTGAGTCAAACAGGTGGTCTTCTACAATGAGACAGTTTCGACGCAGGAGTCGGCACTGGCCAAGCTGGGCTGGAAGGCGGTCCAGACAGTTTCCCTTCAATTCCAGATGTGTCAGCTGCAACAACTGGCCAATTTTCTCAGGCAAGACTGAGATACAGTTGTGCCCGAGACAAAGGTTACGCAGCTTTGTGCATTTGAACAGCTGCTTGGGCACCACCTCCACTTTGTTTCCTGTGATGGCAAAATGCTGGAGGTTCTGCAGGAATCCTATCTCCAGTGGAATCACCACTATGGAGTTGTGGCTTAAGTCCAAATATCTTAGCTTAAGCAGATTAAACAAAGGGACAGGCAAGGACTCTAGTTTGTTGTGTGAAAGATAGAGGGATTCTAGATTCTTTACATGGCTTATTGACAGTGGAATGGTGATTATCTTATTGTGCCACAGTTTGAGGCAGGTTAGCCTTTTGAGATGTTGAAAGCTGATGACTTCCTCAATAGTGCGAATATTGTTGGATTTCAGGTCCAACTCCTGTAGATTGGTTAAGCTAAAAATGGCATGCGGTATCCTTTCCAGTTCACAATTATGCAGCTCAAGGTCAGAAAGGTTCATCATCTTTTTCAAACTATTCAAAACCAAGAGTTTAGTACCATCATTGTGTACCACAAGTTTAACCAGATGGGGGGCCAAGTCTGTTATATTTGTTGGGATCTTGGTAAGGTTGCTCTTCAGATGTAGAACTTTCAGATGCCTCAGATCCCTGAGGGATTCCAAGCCAATCATTTTGTTATTTTCTGAGTTCAGGTTTCCCACCAAGTAGAGCTCCCGCAGGCTCTTTAGCAAGTAAACCCAAGTGGGGATCTCTCCAACATCCGTAAACTTGACATGAAGGCACCGTAGGTGGTCTCGGAGAAAACTGAATGCAGTCTGCTCAACTTTTGCAGGGCAGTGATAAAAATGCAGCTCCTGGAGGTTGATCATCTGGGAGATTTTTGCCGTTATCCGTGCTTCAGGGATTAGCTCAAGCTTCAATATCTCCAGGTCAGTGAGCTCGAATACTGCATCAGGAACACCTGAGAGCATAAACAGATGGAGCTCTAGCTTGTCCTGTGAATTCCGAGTTACATGCTGCCGTAGTTTCTCAAATGTCCACTCGTGATTCAAGCTAATTTCTCGCAGCTTGTTCTCACTGACCTCCGAGAGAAAGACACCAAAACGTTTAGAGTACAACTGGTCATATTGATCTACCATGTGCAAGAGGAAAGCAAAGTCATTCTTTACATCTGGAATGTCACTAAAGCTGCTCTCCTCTCTAACTTTCTCAAATGAGTACTCCTTGAGGGGCCGCCTGAATAGCCAGAAAAGTGTGTGAATACATACCAATCCATAAACACAAATTAGAGCAATGTAGCTAATGAGCAGCTTTTTCAACATGTAAGCCATGTTGTGGGTGCAACTGAATTTAGTGTAGCCAGTTAAATGCTTAATGTTTGGTTCACAATCATGGTCAAATCTAATCGAGGCAACAAACGTTGAGGTGTAGCACAGAATCAAAATGAACTTAAATGTCTTTATAACTGTTTGTGCAACATAGAGTTTATAGATCAGGTCACTGTCCTCGACATGTGCACGGAACTTTCTGACTTTCTCAAAAAGGGCCTTGGCCTGCTCACCATCTTTCTTATCCAGTATCGTCATGCTCGGGACCTCTATTACAGGCTTCTCTGTAGAGAACTTAACACTGGATTTTGCCAGCATTGGGGTGGACTGGTTTGGACTTCCCTCTTCACTGCTGGTGGAGAAATGCTTTGGTAATGAAGGAGCTCCGGTCAGTCTTTGCTTATTCTCCTCTGAGTCTTCGCAAGCCGTCTCAGACAGTGCTTTAGTGGTCCAAGGGGACTCAAAACACTTCCCCAAAATAGAAACAAAATGCTCAATTTTGGAACTCGTCTTTGGGTACTTGAACCAAAAATTGCTACTGACCATGAGCACAATAGTGTGAATGAGAGCAAGATATGGAAAGTACTTTGAATACCAGGGTAGAGCAACATGGTAGCACATCTGGTTGACAAAGACATACTGCTGAAAGTCCAGATTTGTTTTCACACCAGTTGGCTGAGGCTGTCTGACAGTAGCTGAAAAAGGGACAACTGTTTCAGATTGGTCTGTGCTAGTGGGTGCAGCTGTTAACGTCACTTTTCCTCCTGTGGCAGAAGCTGCTTCTGGTGGCTTCTGTGTTGTAAATGTGTCCTGCCATGAATCCAGAACAGGCAAGCAAACTACCTGGTCTTTGGTTAATTGCATTGTTCCAGCAAATATTGCCACCATGAGCATGACAACGCCCAAATAATCCATGAATACATCCCACCATGGTTTCAGAATTCGGTAGGTTGGCTGGATGTCGTTCAGAGAAGCAACTTCTGTGAGGGTAAACATTCCTATAAGAGAGGATGAAAAACATTTCATTAGTATTATCAATAATCAGAATCACTGATTAACTTTCTATATGATGCCGTTTGGTAGTTGAGTATATGAATGTGCAAATTATTTGAAAATTTGTGTGTAAACAGCAAGTGGTAGTGGCCTGACAGTATTAGCCGCAAATGTCTAAGTAACAGAGGGATTCTTTTTGGCAGCACAGAAGCAAAGCATTCTGTGCTAATAAAGGTAATAGCAAAGTGATTTTTTGGTCTTTTGAGCTTTGCTAAAGCAAGGACTGAATACTTAAAAGCCAGTTCCAAAAATCTGGCTGTACTATCAAGGACAAAGGATTATGATAACTACACATGAATGTATTACTAGCTAGCATTTAGCACTGCTGGACATAGTTTGCACTCAAATGCTGAGGTTTTTTTTTTTTAGTCCAACAATTATGGCCCGCCATAACAACCCTAAATTTCTCTTAGCAAGTTGCACCGGTTCAGTATGGTGTTTGTCTTTTCCTCAAAATGTTTTTAGTAGATTTAGTAGAGCCTGTGCATGAATGCTAGAGCTTCTTCACGAAAACTCTAGAGGCTGCTACAAACTTTGGTTTCAGTCTCCTTACCAATAAAATGTACAGTGCAAATCAAACCCACTCAAAAAGTCTGCCACCAGCTGAAAGCAATAATGACACATGACAAGAGCCACAGACACACAGAAAAATGAAGCCCTGAATGTGTTTGACACAAATGTGTATATCATTTCAACATAAATAAATAAGATAAACATTACATTTGAGTACTAGCTTTTGGCAATTACACTGATGCAGTATATCCTATTCATGTTGAATTCATGCACACATATTTAAGCAAATGTAATGCTTCATTGTTCAGTGCAGAAAAAAAGAACCAGACCAGGATGGAAGACTCCCACTTCATTCTATGGTAATTCAAGTTTTCTCATGAATGACCAGTAGTGCCATTTTGCATTTTTTATTAAAATAAAAAGAAATAAATATACAGCAAATATATAGCAGGATGATTTTAAAGGGTTTTAGTATGTAATGCTACCTCCTTGTTTTGTATCACTATATTCTATGCACAGTACCTAGCTGTCCATCCCACTGGTCTCCTCCACCCCTAATGATAACAAATGGTTATGATAAAATGGTTATGAAGGAGACAGCAGGCTGTCAGGTCTCTGGCCAGGATCAGTTTCCACGACAGAGTTTTCCATGATCCATGTATCTAACCAATATCCCGACAGTAAACATGCTGTATACATCTTCAGCATTACATTATGAATCCGACACTAGGAAAGAAAAACAACAAGAGCAGTGCTGCAGCTGTGGACTGCGGCCAAAAATAATGTTTACTGAAATACTGAGTTTCACGAATCACTGTGATTTCCTTCCATTTTCTGGAAAGGCACTTGTTTTCACACGGCTACTATAGGCCTTACCTCAAAATATTTATTCAGTTTAATTTATTAATGAAGTAGCATATACAGAATAGAACAGTCCATTAAAGGACTCGTATTTATATCTTCTTATAATATCTGTGTGGGTTTTATGAATGAAAAACATTTTTACAGTCAGTTAAAACAGTCTGGTGGTTACTGTGCATTTGAGACTGATACATGTAAATGACTGCTTTTTTGATTATGTCCCTTTTATTGTATCTAGAGCTGAATGACTTTTGGGGAGGGGGAATCAATTGTAATATTTCAAACTGGTTTTTTTTTTGCAATTTCAATATAAAAAATATTCATCGTTCAGTCTGAAGACTGCAACACTGAACAGTGGTGCTTAATCCCGGTCATGGAGATCAACTACCCTGTTAGTCCAGGTCCAACCCTAACATACCTTATCCAAGAGACGAAAGCCTTCAGGAATGCTACAGCCAAACGTGTTGGATCAAAACTCCCCAGGGTGGTAGATCTCCAGGTCCAGAACTGGGCATACCTGTCTTAGAAGTTCAACAATAACGGACAGGAGAAATGAAAGGCAGATATAATTAAATGTGTTGATTTTTGAGACATCACAAAAACATCAAACTGACATTTTTGGAGCATGGATTCCATTTATGGAACACACCGGAGAGCAAACCTTATATTTGAAATCTCTAACAAAGTTCATATACTACATCAACCTTTTTTATGACCTGGTTATTTAAAAGTGAGGAAAATTTGGGTTTCCAGAATTAAGGAGGTTTAATTGAAAAACAGGTTCAGACTTATTCATTATAAAGCTGTTACACCAAGCCACCAGACTACAAGCAGCTTTAAAGAATGTTTTAAGATTTGTGATCCAGGCTATTAAACTCATTGTGGGGTTGGTGAAGAAAAGTCTGTGCATACCGCGCTCAGCAGTGTGGCCCTGCATATTTTCCACTCACTAAGACCTACTGAAGTATATGTCAAGACTTGCTTTACCTACAGGAGCCACATTCTTTCTCTTCATTGCACTAACTATTCACGTCATACCTTTGTTCTTTGCTTTGCCGTGTCCAACAGACCTTCTTAAGTCTTATCCCTTTGAAAAGGCTCTTAAGTTGAAAAGGTTTTTAAGCTTTGATGTTAGCATATCAAGCGTAAAGACAGGAAGCCACATCTAAGATAATAGACAGTTAGTAAGATGTAGGATAGCATTTGAATTCTGTTACTTGGTGGAACAGATAAGCCTCATCATGCAATGAAATTGGAAACAAGAGGACAACCCAGAGTAACAGAACATGAGCTCCCATAATGGTGCAATCAAATGTGTTTTACGGGACCCTAACGAAGAGGGGTTTAGCCAACACTTGTCTTCTAACACTTTATTAACAAGTCTGCAGTTAAACGACATTATGTTGATTACAATATATGAAGGTGGGTCATTCTGGTTCAACTCAACAAATGTTTGGTATCATCCACGCTCAACCATCTCAGAATTGAACCATTTTGTGGCATTTTGTATATAAATTTTGGTATAGCTGGAATAGTACCAACATATTTCAGATATCTTACTTATTTAATTGTGATTCAACAAGTTCTTTATTGCTTCCTGTTTGTTTGGCTGATTTATTTCTACTGCCTCTTTCTATGTGTTCTGACTATCTTTTAAAAATGAATATTGATAATTGAGTAAAAAAATTAATCACAATTAAATAAGTACAATATCTGAATACAACAATATCTTGTTACCATTACAGCTATACCAATATTTTTTTTTACTGTTTGTAATTTGAGCTAAGCTCAAATTTCTTTAGAGCCAGAATTTAGAAGCCAAAATAACTGATCACTGGCATGGGTTACTCTGCAGTATAAATTAAATTTCTGGGAGCTAAAAACGTGACCATTTGAAGCTCAATAAAACCCTTAAACACCGTTCTGATTTTTATATGCCATAAAGGGAACCCGGAACTTTCAAATTACGTAATGAAAGTGACAATATTTTTGATACCAAGTGCAGTTGTAGGGTATGGAGTAATGAATACATGCAAAAAATAAAAAAGGTTTGGTGAGCGTACTTACAATTGTGACAGAGATACAGTCTTTGCTTAGAATTTTTTTTATCTTAAGTTGGGTACATGCTACAAGCTAAATACACACATATTTGAAATCTTTTGGCCAAATACGTCTAGCTCTACACTTTCTTCAGGTGCCTAGGTGTTACTGCCGCAAAGTTACAGGTTTCTGAAATCGGACAACCAAGCATTTTTGTGAATGAAGGAAAAATCTCATTAAATTTCAAGACAGTGTAACTCCTGAACTATATGAGCTAGGCCAAAGAAATGTATTTAAATACATTAAATACATTTTAACATTAAGTATGTTAAAAGACCTAACATAAACAGTATAAATAATAACCAGCATCTATGTATCACTGTCCTTTTGTGAATTCCATACTATTTTGTTAATTACTGTGACTGAATGATGAGAGAGGAACTCTCTCAAGGACAAGCTGAAGGACAGTCAGAGGACATGCTTGAATGAAATGCGCTGAATTGAAAATCAAAAGGAAAATGACTCAGTGTGGAAACAAACATGAGCGTGTGTCATAAACCTCTGCAGAACTCATCACCTCTTTCTTACTAAACTACTAATAAAAACCAAAGGCCTTCAAAGTCCATGCAATCAAAAGCCTTCATAAAAATCTTGATAGAAATGCACACCACAACTAACCAGACTTTACGTAAAATTAAGTCAGTGACACCACTGCTGCTGCCTTGAAACAAACAAAGCCAGGCTTGGGAATGTGACTTTAGAGGCCTGTCTGATTTCATAAGTTTTCCCACTGTTTACACAACAGTGCTGGCTCATTATCGTTCCCATCTACTGTGAGACACAAGAAGTGGGCACAAACCGCCTGAGCAGAAAGGTCAACAAAGCTTGTTAAAACTCGACAGAATATTCTAAAATGGCTTTAAAGTTATGCCATACACTGCTGAACTGAAAAAAAAGTGCCCTGTGAAAAATACAACAGGAATGCCCAGAAATACCAATGCCAAATTAATACTTAACATCACTGTGCTGCAATTACACTGTTAGGGTGAAATTTAGTGAAGAATAATGACTGATTAATAATTTATGATCAAGATTAGATGACATGCTTTTTGTCTTCTCGATTATTGCTTACAAAGCCGCTTTGTTCTGAAAGAGTACCAAATCTAAAATGTGATTATCTGCATCAGTACCAAAATGAACTTTTAACTGAGACTATTGTTGTTTGCCATGTTATGCACTTTTTGTCACATGGCTTTATATCCCTCATCCTTTCCCAAGTTTGACAGAAATCACAATTTTTATATCATTTTCACGTTCTTGTTCATAATTGTTCTCACAATATCTCTCATCCTTTCCCAAGTTTGACAGAAATCACAATTTTTATATCATTTTCACGTTCTTGTTCATAATTGTTCTCTCACAATATCTCTCATCCTTTCCCAAGTTTGACAGAAATCATGATTTTTATATAATTTTCGTCTTTTTGTTCATCATTGCCCACTGACTACAATACCCAAATGCAAACATATCATACAATCATTGGTAAATAAACAATAATGTAGTTTATTCAAATGTCCTTCCTACCTTCGTGATACATCAACAGAAGCAGGGTTTTAAACAGGAAAGTCTAGAGACCTTGATGCAAGCAAGCATGTTTACAACAGATGTCACAATGATTCTAGCTGTCCTCGTCTCTTTAAACATTTGTGCTCCCTTTAAAAGCAGACCTAGATTTACAGAAGATGTAAAAGTTCTCTAGGAGGATATTTTTCATGTTGCACTACCCACTGCAGTCTTTTGAGACGTCTTAAAACGTCTCAAAATAACAGAAAAATTACTTAATATGTCCTATATATGTACTTCTACAGACAGAAAATATAAAACTATGTCCAATATATAAAGATGACGTAGAGGAACAGATGAAGAATTTGCTAATAAGGAAGAGGAGATTATGTTTGCATCATGTAATATCCAGCTTTCCTGGGCTGCTAATGTTGTCAGTTCTCATTTACCCTCAAAGCCCTACTGTGAATTAATGGTCATTAATGCTTACTTTATTCACAAAACACCCATTTACTGACCACTTCACCTCCCACAACGAGTCGAAGACATCCACACACACACATTTTCAGCTGAAAGGGAACATTCAAATGGCTCTTCCCACTGCACAAAACATCACCACCAGATTGTTTCTGCTGTATTAATGCACTCACAGGCACACACACAAGGCCCTAACGTGACTGCGGTTAACGCGTTCAGCTTAGTCATGTGAGATGTGACGTCACTCTTTTCAACCCTGGCAGTTTCAGAAGTAATGGCAGAACACAAAGAGCGAGACGCTACCGGCATCTGTTTTCATTTAAGCGGAAGTGAAGTTTCAGAACAGCTCCTTACCATAAGGGCCCTCATATGAAGTTTAGAAAGTGTGCCACTAAACATCTAAAATGAAGTCTCAGGACTTTATAAGGTGCTGATTCTTGCTTACACATGAACACCACTTCTACTCAAAAGATGCTCTACTTTCTAAATGACATCATCCACATTGTCATAATCAGTACAAACAACAGTTTTTTTTTTCCTGATTAATTCATACTCTTAATATTCAAAATGTTTTCTGAACATGTGATACAAAAGCTCCTGAAATACTACATTCACTTTCACATTAATTTGCCCATTAATGGCCATTTCTGTCAATAATCAAAATTCAAATAACAGCTTGTACTTAATCTTGAGCATGGATAGGCCTTTTTTTAAATAATCATTAGGGCTGTGCAATATTAGTCTATTATCATTATTACAACTAGAATAAAGATCATGTATTATTATGGACAATTCCAGTTCAGGTTCCTTTATGACTTTACTGTCCAATGGCTGATGTTTATTCATTTAAATATTTTTCTAATACCAAAGCTTACACCGTGTGGGCTAAAGAAACACACAATACACTCTAGTACCAGTACTTTTATTTATCCAAATGTGATCAACAAAATAACATGATTTGCTCTATAAGAGACTGAACTTTAAATTCCTAAACACAAAATCAGGTACCTATTTAAATAACATGAATCAAATAAAGTGCTGCATCAAAATTTGGAGGCAACTGGCTATTTAGCATGACTCATGCATTATTATGCTTGTAAGATATACACTGCTAGTGCACTTACCTGGCTTGTATTATTTATTATTTATTAAACTACAACAGTGCAGTGCCAAAACAATTAAGTGGTTGATTACTGGTTGCTTGTTTGGGCAACAGATTACGATCCTGGCTGATTCCAATCATGCACCCCTAATTGTGATCATCAACTATTACTTCTACAGGTCTACAGGCCTACTCTGTGACAGCCCCCCCTTTCGGTCAGCATCTCGCAGCCCCACCTCTAAACACGAGACATGATAAATATTGTGGGTCCACTGATGTGTTTTTTCCTGTTGTTTCATAGGCTAAATAAGAGGCCCAAATAATCACCATACACATTTTGTCCCTATCATGTATCCATAGTTACCAGGCTTGCAGATCTTGCAACCATGTTGCTCGAAAGTGATAAGCTATTAAGGGTGCAAAAAACAACTAACGTGGACAGAAAAAGGGGGAGGCGTGTTAATAACTCCACAGCTGACAATTCACACGCTGTTACATTAACACCTCATTACACTGAGGATGGCAGACACTGAAACCTTGAAAATGGGAACAAATGAAGTCAGCCATTAATACACGTATCATCTAGACTGCACCCTGCAATCAGTAAATTCACCTAATCCCACCAGTTAAAGTGTACAGAGATGAGTGCAAGGACTGAAGTACAGCAAGCAAAATCTCTTTACCTCTGGCGGCCTTGTGTAATGCCTTTAACCGGTTGATGGTGTCAAATACTGTGATGCTGTAACCACATTTAAGTAATGCAGCACCCACACAGAAGTAGTTACTTTCATGGTCAGCCTTGCTTAACCTCAGTCTGTTTTTTTTTTCCTCTTTCTCATTCTCCCTCTCTTAACTAGGTCACAGGCTGCAGAAGGCTTTCTGATTTGCTGGGACTTCCACAACAGTTTTAACTGACTCGTACGGTAACCAATCACAGCTCCTCATGTACACACAAGCTGATTAAATCAGCATTCTGCCCACCATAAATGTCCCAATGGGGAACGCAGATACTTGGAGGTGATTTCTCAAGGTAGTCCTGGGCACAAGCCTCCCGGTGTAAGTCAGATGAATGTAGTGTTTCTGTTAACATGCAGAAAATCTCTAACTGAGGTGATACTAACTTCTGAAGACATGAAAAAATATGCTAAACAGGCAGTTATAAAGTCCATACTTGTCCATGCCAAAGCCAAGAAATCCTGACATTTACATTCAGGAATAGATTTATAACCACCGTGACTGGTGGGCAAGTTAAAACCCTGAATTGTACAGACAATTTCTTTGAAAATGATCATCATTTGACAGAGGATTAGATTTGACTGATATTTAAAACCAATATTTGATTAACGCTGATTGTGTTAAATACTGCTCAATACTTTAAAAGCCCTTCAGGGTATGGACCTTGCATATCTAAAGGAGTTCCTTCATCCCACAGTCCCCTTACACTCCCAGGTCCTCTAACAGCAGTCTACTCACAGTCCCCCTAAACTACTCCCCTCATCTCCTTCTTCAAATCTCTCCTGAAGACTTTCCTCTTTAAACAGTCCTTCTGTCTATTCTCTGCTTCAGTGTCTTGTTTATTTTTTATTGTTGTACTGCACTGAAAAGTGACCTTGTGATATATGTACGTATATAAAATCATTGTTAATTCTACTCCAAAAGAGCTGAATGCTTATACGGTGCAGGGCTAAAGTTCTGAACTGTATTTTATTCTTTTTCTGCATCCCTGTAAAAAATAAGCACTACTTTTCTCTATAAGTTTAAACCAGTTTTACCATTTCTACATCTTGAAATCAAGTTTATGTACCACCATCTGTAGACAAGCACTTGAAAAATAACTGATATCGGCATCGGCCCACATCCCTAATCTAATCTAAACTAGTCAAGTTAGTGGGAACCATAAAAGCATGCCTAAGTGAAAATATCCGCAACAGCATATCCTTAAATACTACAATCACATACTATTCTAAACTCAGAGTAGGAAGCAAACAAGCTGGAGCTCGAAACTTTCAGGTTGTGCTGCATACCGCTGGAGGACAAAAAAACTTTCTGGAATGACTCAAATCTGATCTGATTTTAAATTATAACTCAACAATCCTGAATACAGTGACTACACATCAGGTTTGAGACTACCACTGACTACACAGGTGGGCTAACATCATTTAGACTAGTGTTTGGCCACCTATGCGTCCATGATGAGAGGCATCCAGGTGGGTCCAGCCACTCCATATCTTTGGCACCACTCTCATGATCACAAATGATGTAGGATGTTACATTGTAAACATGGCTAATCACATGTGGTGCATGAGGGAGGGAGGTTTAAATGTTAAGAAATGGTATACTTACTGCATCACATGACATTACCATCCACTACCAGCACATCTTATTCTCCAGTGCTCTCCACGATGACAGAAATGCATCCGGCTGCTCTGGACAGTCCACTGACCCACCTGGCTGCGCGACCACCAGACTCCACGTTTCAGTTGGTGGTGGGCTGAGATCGGCACGCCATGTCTTTCTCTACTGAAAAGACAGAGAGACCTGAACGATGAAGGCATGTAAAGGACTAAAAATCAACATGATCCACCAGCATCCCAGGGAGGAGTGAGAATTTGTTCTCGGAGCGATGATCACGCACGACGCAGTCCCTCCATCATGTCTTCGTCATTACAGGCTCAGGAAACGAGTGATAAAGATGAAGACAGGGTTATTGTACAGGGAGCTGTTGTGTGTGGTGTGAAGCCCCCCTCCGTCTCCTCTCTCTCCGGGTCCCGGACTGCACTGTGCACGGCAGCACCAACCGGTCTGCACCAGTTCTCTCTCCTCAGCCCTTCATCCAGCCCCCAGCTCTCTCAACGTGACATTCACAGCAGAAGATACGTACATCGGTCCGCTGTGATCGTTTTTCACCCAGCCATTCCTCCAGGAGCTCCACAGGAGAGGAGGGAGAGAGGAGTCGTTAAAAGACGGCCGTTTAATACTCATAAACATGAAGAGGGCGAAGGGGCGGGGCTTAAGTTTCTACCAGGAACAAGAGAGCTCACCGGGGTAGGCTGGTCTCAGCAGCCCTCCTATAGCTTTTAAAGCTTTTATAACGTTTTTAACCTGTACCCAGTCACTACAGTGGCCATTCTGTAAACTCTTGTCTTCAATGACACAGAGCCACATTAACCTTCTACAGTAAGAAGAAATGGAAGCTAACTCATAAACAAACCCAACAAGCCACATGGCCCAGAGGGAGCCCTCGGACTTACCTGTTCTGCGATTAACGCATGCACTATGTGGACAAAAGTATTGGGACATCTGTTTTTCAGGGTGTGGGCTAGGTCACTTACTGCCAGTGAAGATCAATCTTAATATTTCAGCATACCAAGACATTCTAGACAACACCATGCTTTCAACTTTGTGGACACAGTGTTTGGGGAAGGCCCTTTTCTATTCCAGCATGACTGTCCCCCCAGTGCACAAAGCAAGCTCCATAAAGACATGGTTGGATGAGTTCAGTGTGGAACTTGACTGGCCCGAACAGAGCCCTGACCTCAACCCCATCCAGCACCTTTGGGATGAACTGGAACGGAGATTGTGAGCCAGGCCTTCTCGTTCAACATCAGTGCCTGACCTCAGAAATGCTTTACAGAATAAATGGGCACAAATTCCCACAGAAACACTCCAAAATCTTATGGAAAGCCTTCCAAGAAGAGTGGAAGCTGTTATAGCTGCAAAAGGGGATCAATTTCATATTAAAGTCTATTTATTTGAATGCAATATCATTAAAGATCTTGTTGTGTAATTAGTGTCCCAGTACCTTTGTCCATATAGTGTAAATGAATGACAGCCTTGTTTCCAACGAGGTTTACTTCTCTTCATCCTCGTGCCATGTTTGTGTACAATATCCCTGCTTTGGACTAGTCAGCCATATGGCTCCAAGAAGATTAAAGACACTTTTTTGTTTTAGTTTAACTGCCCTGTTGCCTAAGCAGGCTGAACGTTAGCCAGGCTCCAGTTACTCAAAAATAAGGCTCATGGAAAAACATCTTACATATAACTGGAGCAAAAAGTACAAAAATAATAATGAAATAAATAAGTATCGACACTTCAATATATTTAACCGTACAAAAATGTACAGTTTTCAACATATTTGTGGAAAAATGTGTTAACATGTGGGAAAGATGATCACATCCCCTTGTGATCGCACATGTTTACGTGTGGCTTTCTCACACTTCACATGGAAAATAATGAGATGTTTTGTAAAGGCATGTATACACAGCATTTCTGAATATAGCATAGTGTAGTTTCATATTGAGGTTTTCTACAGATTTTTTTTATTTAGGTTTTATTTAGACTTTATAGACTTTATATAGTTCTTGTCTCTGTGTGTCCTCGCAGTCATTTCATAAGCAAATTCCTCAGGGATTAATAAAGTTTTCTGATTTTGATTCTGATATAGTAAAAAGATCCAAGTTAAAACACATTTCCTAATGTAGATTTGTTTGGATGGTTTAATTAAAAAAAGAATGCACCAAAACAGAAGAGAGAGAAAAAAAATCACATTTGAGATTAGTATTAAATGCACTGAAGGTCTTTAAAATGTAATTCTAAAATTATTATAAATAAATTTTAAAAAGTTTTTTTTTTCTTCAACAGTAATACTGTAATCGTTCCATTTAAATCGTCCTCCAAATAACACTTAAGTATTCTTATACCCTCAGTAAGAACCTGCTTCCATTGCATGAAGCATTTAGCAGACACGACAGTTCAGAGGTGGTCAGCTCGGTGGAGGTTTTGTGTGACTGGAGATACGCAAAAAACAGCAGACAAACAAAGCCCTCAGGCTTATGTTCCGAGGGGTTTGAGCAGAACACAGTCTGACAGGGTGAATCTCACATTCCAGCACCAAATCTGCATGGCCTGCAAAACTCCGGGCTCATAGGGAGACTTCTTGGCATTTGAGTCCTTGCCTGTTCAGTAAGAATGGGCAGGTTTGAGCCAGTTCGAACTAGATGAAATAAAAGTGGTCTAGCTGTAGTGTCGGGCCCCGGGGAAATGAGATGTGAGGGTGTCTGTGTTTTCAAAGGCAACACAAAGGAGGCTTGGCAAGAGTGTGGGGAACATCTTTTAGGTACACTATGTGAAGCGAATGTTTAACTCTGAAGCCTAGCGGTGCTGTATGGTTTGTAATCTTCAAGCCCAGGCTTAGATGTGTAGCTTATAAACACTGAAGTTGGCTGTAATTTGAAGAGGACTGTATTTCCCTGCAATTCAGCTGGAAACAGAAAACACTTCTTAAATATGAAGCACCTCTACTAGCAATCCTGCGGCAAAGAGAAAGGATTGTAAATTAAGACTGCCGTCACATTTATTACATCTTAACAATGGCTTATTTACATGTGATAAGTGTTGATAAAGTGTGTTTGACCAAACCATTTTACAAATGATAAACTTTGAACTAAAGTATGTAAACCTAGATAATAGCCAAAACTAAAGGCAGAAGGATATATCTACAAAATGACAGGCTTCTGTTTAATGTTAGATGTGCATGGTGTACAACAAACCCTTCCCCCTCCAGCCCCCACGTTTACTGAAGCATGACTAACACTGGCCCATATGTTGTGCTGGCCCACTGCTAAAGCACTTCTCTGCCTGTCTGAAGGTTAAATGGTAGGTCACCTTTCGCACTTCAGTGAGAGGCACAACCTCAAGTTCAACCACACCATCCTTCAAGGCCATCTGGCCATATCTAACGAGACCCAGTGCCGAGTGGTATTGATTAAAAATGATTTGTATAGTGATACTGTATAATTTCTATAATGATTATGTATAATGATATAAATATATTATAGAATTTACAGTCACATGCAATGGTTTGGGTGCCCTGGTCCAATTACATGTTTTATTGATTCACTAAGTGTATATAAGTACACATCTTATACAGAGGACACACTTATGTATATTTTAATGCACAATTACTGTTTATTTGCAGAACTTAATATTGCGGGAAAAAATACATGTAATGTGGATTTTGCAAAATGCATGGCAAATTTCAGGTTAAGAATAGGTTAAACAGCAAAGAAATAGAAACTGCACTGAAATTATCTTACTATATATTACTTATTCATTACATAACTTCTTTTTTTTTTTTTTTTTAAATCAACAAATTGTAATTTGAACAAGGATGTTTAAACTGACCAACAGAAAACAGTTCACCCAGGAAGGTTCAAATTGTATTATGGTATCATGTTATGAGATGATTAAGTTTGCATTAATAATATAAAAAAAAAAGTATGCATCCTTAGTCGTGGAATGCTATGCTAAAAGAACCTTAAAAACCTGACAGCTCGTTTTGATTTGCCCATTTGAGCCGTCCTACCTTAAAATAACACCACAGGAAACACAGAGCTGTAAATGTTAACCAGACAGAAACCATAGTTCCAGAAACTTGCCATATGTTGTTTTTATGTATGTTTGTCCTTAAAAGCAACCTGAAGCACCCAGCAAATGGCACACAGTGCAGCTTTGGTTATTATAGCAGTACCATTACTGCTATAGTTATATATCAGTATTCAGTTATAAATCAGTTTATCAGTATGATTCAGCTGCAGGACCCCATACTGGTACAGATGATGTATCATCCAGCACTTTGTGGAGTCCACTGCAGAGCGTTTCAGAGCCATCAGACCTCTAAATAATGCACAGCCTAAAGCCCTCTGCCTTAGCTGCACTCACAGCCATCACGTACACACTCATAAAACACATGCAGGGGCAAGAAATGCAAGTAATGAGCTTGTGTTGTTTTATTACTCTTGGCATCTTTCCAAAAAAGACAGATACAGAAAGGATGCACTCTCAGATATCCCACAAATGAATGGTAATTAACACCACACTTTTTGCTAGCACTATTTTGCCACATTTTGCCACCGCAATATGTTTTACATTAGTACACAGCTTTTGTTAAAATCTGAACACACTAAATATATAGGAACAGACAGACGTATTCAGATAGATCATATTGTGTTAGCATTTATGCCCTGAGAATAAAATGCTAAAGCAAACTGAATCAGCAAGTAATATTTATCAAAAAGAAGCATGTATGACGCTTACTAATGTTGAATTCACAAATGATCAAACACTGTTCTGTCCCACAGTCATTATTTTCCTTTCCATGCTAATGCTACATTTAACTATGTCATGGAAAACTGAATTCATTACTAAAGTCCTTATTGTCCAGGAGGAAAACAATGATGCACCATGCAAATATACAGAAACCAAGCCGCAAAAACAGCCCTTTCTGAATTCCGTTTTTTTTAGGTCCCAACAACATACACATTTACATATAAACTATATAGACAAAAGTATTGGGTCACAACTGTTTTTCAGTGTTTGGTCAATGCCCCTTACTTCCATTGAAGGGCAATCTTAATGTTTCAGCATACCAAGACATTTTTGGATAACGCCATGCTTCCAACATTGTGGACACAGTTTGGGGAAGAACCTTTTCTATTCCAGCATGACTGTGCTCCAGTCATCCAAGGTCCATAAAGACATGGTTGGATGAGTTCGGTGAGCAACAACTTCACTGGCCCGCACAGAGCCCTGACCTCAACCCTATCCAGCACCTTTGGGATGAACTGGAACAGAGATTGCGAGCCAGGCCTTCTCGTCCAACATCAGTACCTGCCCTCATAAATGCTCTACAGAATGAATGGGCCCAAATTTCCTACAGAAACACTCCAAAATCTTGTGGAAAGCCTTCCAAGAGTGGAAGCTGTTATAGCTGAAAAGAGGGGACCAACTCCATATTAAAGTCTATTTATTTGAATGCAATGTCCCCATTGGTGTATGATCAGGTGTCCCAATAGTTTTGTCCATATAGTATAGCTGTCTATTCAGTCTACAGCAATTTAGTCCCAGCCATTCACACTTGAATTAAAAGGGTGTTTAAACCTGCACTAGTTTTTCAATGAGTCGCAGTATAGGACAACCAATCAGAATGGAGCTGATTTACATATATCAGTTTTAAAGAAACAGTAACAAAAACAGCCAGTTAAGTTTGAATGATTTTGTTACACTCCCACAGACCTCAAGTAAATAACTCACCCAAGTAAGTAAATAACTAAATAAATGTAGGCTATGAGGCCTTTAATTTAATTTTATTTTTGTAGTAACCATATTTCAACACCACCTGGAGCTGATGGGACTGCAGACAGCTAAGAATGTTCATGAGCTCATGTTAGCAGCTCACGCCCTGGTGCCAGTGACTGTATTAGAGCGATAGCCTTCATAGCTGTGTAGTCAAACAGGCATGTCGTGGTACAAATATAGCATGTGTCCAGGGACCTGGAGACCTGCCAAAAATGGACCAAAACCACATTAATTGAAATTCTCTGCATTTCTTTCTCTTTCTCTCTCATGCCCACACATACAAATAAATAAACATGCATGCATACACATGTGCATAAATGAATTGCATACATTATTTTTACACTAAGAAACTAACCATACCAGAGAGTGAAGTAGCGTTGAGACCTAGGCTAGCTCCATTATGCCTGAAGAAAACCATGAGCTGTAATCATCATTAAGAAAATACTGTTTTCTGAGGAATGTCATTTGCATGTGGAGAATGGACAACGTGCCTTGTATATGAACAACCCACCATCGGCTAAAGTGTAGGACGCGGATGATTGATAGCACATTCTGAATTCACCGTTCATGTTGTGACAAAAACCAACAATTATATCAGAAAAGCATCCCCCTGCTCATCCACCTATTCAACCTACAGCAGTTTAGCCCAGCCCACTCTTGCTGAAATTATAAGGAGTATTTCAGTCTGGACTGCTTTTTTGAATGACATGGAATTCAGAGCAGCCAATCAGAACAGAGGTTATTAGCATTTATCAGTTTTAATGGTGCAGTAACAGGAACAGACAGTTTAAGTGTAATGGATGAATTGAGGTTGGAAAATGATCATGTAAAAAATAAATGACTGTTTTTGTTATTAAAAAAAAAAATCATAGGAAAAAGTAAAGTAGAGGATATAGGCTTTTAAAACATTGCCTTTCATAGAAAAGTTATTGTAATTCATGCTACAGGAAAGCACTTTATGTTTGGATTGGGCATTTCAGTATTTTTAATATCCTTCATTCCTATTGCAGGACTGCTGCAGGCTTAGCAGTCGCTGAGGAAGTTAACACCACATAAAACCATAAAACAGATGCAGGCGGTCATAATCAGACATGTTCACACAGATGTCTGCGGTATAATTCTGGGGAAATCTGTCACGAGAGTTAAAAAGAGGTGGCTAGCGCTCTCCAGTGGCATTGGTTCTTAAATGAGCAGAGTAGAAAAGCCTAGGCTGATCACTGAAGGACCATACTGACTCTTTAATCCTCCACAGAACTCTGTATACCATACGGGTGCATTCTATACTTTCAATCACCTCCCCAACCCCTTGGGATCCTGCACTCACTCAAAAGCTTTCAGGCTGATGTAGTGTGTGTGGTGTGGAGAGGTGTGAGACAGGGTGTTGAGGAGTAAAGAAAGAGTTTCAATCACACACTTGCCACTATCATCCTCTCTTTCTCCCTCACAAACACCGTTTGGTTCAATGGTGTGTGTGTGTAAAAAAAAAAAAACATGATCAGTAGAAGTGTAAATCTCACACACTTGCCACACACTTGATTCAATTACAGTTCTCTCTAAAATGATTTAGTGCAGCATGAAACTTCAACACCATTTGGTCTGATGTGATTGTTTCGATTAGTAACTCCACACGAGTGACCAGCGGGACATGGCAATATAGAACAGAACATATAAAAGAAAAAATACTGGAATATATTTGAAAATGCATATACATAGCATCCCCCCCTTCTTTATTTTTATGTGTATCACGCTATTTTAAAAATTTAACATTCCAAAACCATCATCATGATGTATCAATGTATTTTTGCACACCCAACAATCAGAATTATTTCAATTTAATTATTTAATAAAAGCTTGATCAAAAAAAATAAAAAAATTCTAGCCACAAGGGTTTGTTTCTTCATGGTAACATAGAACATATAGAACAGACTATATAAAATAACAAAAACTGGAATACATTTTAACGATGTATGTACTGAGCTTTTCCCACCTCTTTTTTGTTTTTAATATTTTTTTACCAGGATTTTAAAAACTTTTTAAAACCAATGCATCATCATGCAGCAATGCATTTTTGTACACCCAACAATCAGTATTATTTTAACAATAGAAGTTTGATTTAAAAAAAAAAAAAAAACAAGAAAAGAAAATTCTGGTCAAAAAGTGTGAGGGTTTCTTTTCTCTCCTCTATAAAGTCACATGTCGAAGGAAGCGCAAAGTAGCCTGTTGCATCCAGGATCATTCATTTTTAAAAACTGCAAAATCTGGGTTTTCAATCCAGTAACATCAATTTTGGCCAGGAAAGCTCATGACTGCTATACATCCTGTACTGAATTTGCAACTGTAATTACTTACGCCTGCGGTGTATTTGTTGGCAAATAAACATTGCATTTATTTGAAGGATTCTTATGCTCTGCCATGCTATTTAAAATAAGACACTCCACAACCACCATAGAGAAACACTAACTTGATTAAACCATCACAGGACTGCTGTCACACACCACTACCGATGCTCCACAACCCCAGGAGCCAGTATGCAGAAATTTTTCTTCCAGCACAAAAATAGCTGATAGATTTCAGCAGCTGATACTGTCAGTCTTGACCTTCTAAAAGCGTCACAGGACGTGTTAAAATTCACGTGACACCAGTAATGCACCGGCTTTGACGCACTTGATGTGATGGTTTCTTATCCGATATGACAGGCGAGGTCAGGAAGCAGCGTGTATGAAAAGGGCACCGGCCTGATCATTGTTTGTCTGATGAGAAATGATCCAGCAGGCGTGATCACAGCACACAAAAAACAATTACCATACAAGTGACTGCAGGGGAAGCACACAGAACACGCTCGCATGAAATGGCATATCACAAAAGAGCCGAAACAGCATGACACCACTCTCTTATCCAGTACTGATACTGCAAGCTTGAGTATCAGGTGACATGAACATCGATTTGCTTTTTTTTTTTTTTTTAATGTGAAGCACTTCACATAGTCGGCATAGCGCAAACCTCCATATCTCTGTCTTAATACTTATGTTAATGTTACTCTACTATCAGGTGAATTGTACTGTGTTGCAAATAATTCTAAGATTTCAGGCTGGATTGGATTCATTTCTTTCCTTCTCCTTCCAAAATCCAATTCAGCTTCTTCTAGTCGGACACCAGGGCCAAATTGGATCAGTGCCATCTCTGTGAGGCTGTTCACACCTTCCATCAACATGCGTTTCTGGCAATCAGGTCATACTCTTGGATCTTGACCACATTTAATATAGAAAAAAGTGCAAATGATCCATCTCTGAGTACCTTTAAATGTGGTGAGAAGATAAAATAAGACTGTTGTCATCCTGTGATATCTGGCATGCTGGGCCAACAGGTGATCAGTAGTAACAGGTGAGAAAACCAGTTTACAGTGGGTTACTGGAAGTAAAATGATTTCACTGATGTGCTTTTTGCGAAGAAAAGTAAAAAAAACTGGTCATAGGAGGGATGTATTTAACTGAAATGTGTAAAGGAATACTGTCAAAGAATGTCCACACACAATCCAGACAAGAAACCCATATTAATCAAGGTGTAACCAAAAGTATTCTACTAAGTGATGCAGTATTGGTCGTCATATAACAGAAAAAAAAGACAAAGTAAATACATGCTGAGCTCAATCAGACTAGATTTCAGTACGTCATTTTTATTCTTTTTGTGTTTACCAGATCTTTTGGCACAAAAAGAGTCAAAACTGCAAGAAACACTTGGGTATAAAATGTACAGCATAATGTTGCTAAGGCAATTAAGGGCGTGAGAAAGTCCAAGTTTAATGCTTCAGGTTTTGTAGGCACAGTTTCTGCTTTTCTATGCTTTCAGAAAAGAAAAAAAAAACAGCAGCAACATTAATGTTATCTACCTACACAATTAGTTTATAGAAAAAAAGATCCAAGATCATGCTAAATAAATACAAATGGCACTAAAAACATTCTTTGGATATAGCTGAATAGCCTTGTTTACACTGGCTGAGATACAGACCAGAGAGAAAAGAGATGAACCCATTTTTTTTTTTTTTTTTTTTTTAAATCCAAAACTGCACAAATTGGTAAACTACAATAACAAAAGTGGCTCTGTAAAATCTTTAATTGAAAAAAATGCTTACAATAGCTTAAAGTAGCATTTGTGTCTTATTTCTAGTAGGAGGTATAATGGGACGCACTCCCCTTCAGCTTGCTAAGACACACACTTGTTCAACAATAGTTCAATTCTGTAACAGTGAAGCCACAGGAAAACACAACACAGAGAAAACCTGAGGACACTTAAGTTACCATGGCTTCATCACTGCATCTTGCCTTCATCGTCTTTATAATCACCAAAGGGCTCATATGAACCAAGCAGGCTATATGGAATACTACTATTTAAGAATACTATTACACTTCTAATACAGTTTCTGCACTGCATTTTAAACATACTTCTGATAAACATGCTAAATATGATGCTCACGTTGATGGAATGTTTAAGTTTCCAGTGCAAACTGTATTGTGATAGCCTGGCGTGTCAGACCATATGCACAGCTTAGTTCTTACAGCCTCTCAGGACTTCTTCAATAAATCTGATTATTCAATGAAACGAGTAACTGGTTTAGCTTGAACAACTGAGGCAATTAAGACGTTTAACTTTATGGGGCACAGAAAAGGCGAGACACCGAGTCTTTGGTTTCAGCATGATGACCTCTGCATGAAAAAGGCCCTTCTTTACCTATACACTCTGACAGCAATCCTAGCATTAGAGTGTCAAGATCTGTGTAGTTTAAGTGGCCTGTGCAATGGCAAAATACAGTATTTTGGCAAGATGGTGTTGTAGCTGTACACTGTTAGAAAAAAAAGAGTACTGTTCAGGAAAAGTTTAGTCTTCCAAGGTACAAATAATGTGAATGTACCCCCAAAAGATACAACATTGTCCTGGAGGTCCAATCTTGTACCTAAACTGAGTTTTAAAGGTACACTACAATCACCTACCCAGGGGAAAGAGATGTATTTGTACCTTTTCATAACTTTTTAACGAGCCAGGCAGGGTGTTTGGCGTCAGTACAACTGCCAAATTTGTTCCCTAACCAAAGGTACTGAAGTCCCCTTCAAGGCATCTCTACTCTGAATGGTACCGTTTTTTCTGAGAGTGTACTTGACCTGTAAAACCTTAGTGAGTAATGAGTCACCATAATCAGAAATGTAATACATGCAATGCAATCATGACTGCCTTTGAATACGCATTAATACTGTTGCTAATCTCTATTCTTTGGAAAGAGAGAGAATGCTACAAAAAAATAAGGTGCATATATAAATAAACAGGCTTTGCAGGATGTCATGAGAGCTTTTACAAATCTGTTCAATCACCTATATCACTTAAAAGGCATAATACAAGGCTTTACTCTACAATGGTTATCAAAGTTCTACTCCAAGGAGATGTTTATCCATTTTTAAGATACATGTATCCCTTCAAACATCTAAGCATTTAAAGGCAGGTACTCACCCATACAAGTCACGATATCGAGCTTAGGGTGGGGCACTCAAGTTCAATTAAAATGCATTAATAAGAGGGCCTTTTACACAAGGCATTTTACCGAAGCAGAGAAACATCACTCAGCTTTCATCTGATCCCTGACATCTGAAGGCAAAGTGTCAAACAGTGCATCCTCTACCACAAGGCCGCTGCGCTTCAATGCACGGCAGTAGCCCAGCTCAGCTGGCAGAGCCTCAAAATGATTGCCCTTTAACTCCAAATGCGTCAGCGAAACCAGGAAGGAAATTTTTGGTGAGAGCACAGAAAGCATGTTCCTCCCAAGCTTGAGAGTCTTCAGCTTCTTGCAGAAAAACAGTTCATCTGGGACATTCTCAAGCTTGTTGCAAGAGACAGAGAAGTACTGAAGGCTCTGGAGAACACCCACCTCTGGGGGAATGAAGCAGATATCATTGAAGGACAGATCGAGGTAGCGCAACTTATTGCAGAGAAATAGGTGTGAGGGCAGAATCTCAATCTTGTTGTGGCTGAAATAGAGCCGCTCCAGACTGCCCAGCTTTTTGATGTGCTCAGGGATGTGGGTGATCCTGTTGTGCCACAGCTTGAGGCACGTGAGTTTACGGAGATGTTGGAAACTGATGATCTCCTCAATGGAGCGCAGATTGTTCTCCTTGAGATCCAGCTCCTGCAGGTGGATTAGACTGAAGATGGCATGCGGAATGCGTTCCAGGTCACAATGCACCACCTCGAGCTCTGTGAGATGCACCATTTTCTTAAGGTTGTTCAGCATGACCAACTTGGTGCCATCATTGTGCACGTACAGACGCTGCAGGTGGCTCGACACATCCACAACAGACTGGGGGATCTTTGTCAGGTTGCTTTTGAGTGTCAAGGTCTTGAGGGACTTGAGTTCCCTTAAAGAGTCCAGGGTTATGTTCTTTGATGCATCAGGACTAAGAGAGCCAGTCAAATGGAGTTCCTCCAGGTTGCGAAGACTGTACAACCATAGCGGCAGCTCACGGCTGTCATCAAACTTTACACGCAAAACCTTTAGGTTCTCCTTTAGGTAAGCAAGGGCTCCTGTGTGAATTTTAAGGGAGCACTGGTACAGAGAAAGCTCCTGAAGATCCTCTAGCTGGGAAACAGCAGCAGGGATGGTGATATTATTAATGATCTCCAGTTTTAAGGACTGTAGCTCAGTTACCTCGAAGACAGTATCTGGTAGCCCTGACAACATGAAGAGCTGAAGCTCCAATCGGTCATTGGCATTGGTTTGCAATCTCTGGCGAAGTTTGTCCACCGTCCACTCGTGGTTTAGATTGAGCTGTTTCAGCTTGTTTTCGCTTACCTCTGAGAGGAACACTGCAAATCTCTTGGAATACAGTGGGTCATATTGATCAATCATGTGCAACATGAATGCAAAGTCATTTTTTACATCAGGGATATCATCAATGCCAGTCTCCTGCCGAACATATTCAAAGGAGTACTCCTTCAGGGAACGATAGAAAAGCCAATAGGATGTATAAAGGCATGTTAATCCATACACAACCACAAAACACAAATAACAGTAGCAGAGCTTAGAGAAGAGATGGGCCATGGTGTGGTTGCAAGAAAA
This sequence comes from Brycinus macrolepidotus, assembly GCA_037974445.1. NCBI lineage: Eukaryota > Metazoa > Chordata > Actinopteri > Characiformes > Alestidae > Brycinus > Brycinus macrolepidotus. Next base: position 8,657,420 of record JBBPCZ010000115.1, on the reverse strand, counting down.
ATTACTGTAGCCGATCAAATTGTCTACATCTTTCACTTCACATGGCACTTTAACTTTAACCTTACACACCAGTACACTGTTGTACACAAGAATGAGAATAAACTTTAGCACTTTGAGGACAGTCTGACGAACATACATCAGATACAACAGATCCCCCTCCTCCACGTGAAGCCGGAACTTTTTGACCTTCTCAAACAGCGCTTTGGCCTGCTCGCCTTCTTTCTTGTCAAGCACACTTGCTGTTGGTTTGTCCACTACAATCTTTTCAGGAATAGATCTCAGCGACTGGGTTTTTTCCAGGTTGCCCTCAACGGTGGATGCATCAAGGTTTGATCTACTGGCACTGTTCTTTTTGTGGTCTTTCTCCTCCGGGTTCTCTCCTGATACCTCAGACAAAGCCCTTGTAGTCCAGGGGGAATCAAAACATTTGCCCAATATGGAAATGAAGTGCTCAATTTTTGAGCTTGAGCCAGGAAACTTGAACCAGAAATTGCTGCACACCATGAACACAATAGTGTGTATGAGCACCAGGTAAGGGAAGTACTTGGCATACCAGTGCAAAGCTTTTTCATAGCACATTTGGTTTACAAAACTATATTGCTGAAGATCCAAGTTAGTTTTCAGGCCCTTCAACTCTTGAGCAGCAGGCACGGAGGAAACACGTGTAAAGGGAGGACTCGCTGGGTCTGTCTGGTTTGACAAAGGCACCGTATGGTTTGGAGAAGGCGTCCTTAGAGGAAGACATATGATTTTGTCTTGCATTACCTGCAATTGTAAAGGAGAAATATAAATATTTAACAAGTATGTATTTAGTATGTATGCATTTTTTCTTTTGGTATTCAGACCCTTGATCGGCCAATACATGTTTAGTCTCTAAATTTTAGTTAAGCACTGGATATACAGGTCAATTATGCCAAACAGCAGAAAGTCAATAGTCACCTAAATCATTTTAATAAATACAGCATCTGTACACGCACCTCCAAAATCTCTCTCAACCAATTCAAACCACATCCAGCTTTACATCAAGGTGGTGAAGACTTGTGGATGTGGTGTAGGAACACTTACTGTGAGCTACAAAAATGAGCATAACCTCAATGTGTGTAAAAATTCCGCAGCCAGCCTTTTTAGGCAACAGTGTCTGTTTTCACAAACCAACTCAGGAACAGGAATGCTGATCAAGAATTGCTATTTGTGAAGCTGTAAAATCATTTTTATAGCTCACAGTAAGTGCTAAACTACATCCACATGTCTGGACCACCTTAATAAAGCTGTGCTTTGAGAACAAGAACACTTGGATTTCCAGGGATGTAATAAAGGAAAATATTTGCATGACTATTGACTTTTAGTATCAGCAACCTTAGCCTCACAGCTCCAGTTCTAAACTAAAGAAACAAAATTAAAGACTCCAAAGACTTGTGTAATTTTTATCCCTAACTATTCCTTCAACTCTTTTTAAAATACTGAGTGGTATTCTTCTGACCAAAAAAAAGGAATATAAGGAGCATTCTGGGGGGGAAAAAAAACCTGTGTTTTTATTTGGACACTGTAGTACAGCTACAAATGAGTGTAAATGAGTGTTAGGGTAAAAACAACATGCTAGATAACAAACCTCAATTGGAAGAGTTACTGTAAACAGGATAGGATGGTAAATGTCTATTTCTGTGCACTGAAATCAGTATGACTCAGGCAGGAAATGAGAGATTACTGTTCTGACTCCTGCAGACTCCAGAGGGAGACATGCTCACTTAAATGCATTTGTGCAAAAACGCTCTATTAAAATGTCAACTTTCTTTTCATGAGTAACGGCTAATTCATTACTGTATGAAGGCATTTTACAGGAGATAAACTATCAGGCCATACATTGTCTATCTAAGCCCCACCACAAACACTGAAGGGTCTTTTTTCCCTTTGTGTACAGCCTTGTCTGGTAGTTCAATTACCCTCCGGTTTGCGTGGGAGATGAGGCCTTGTCTGGGGTTCGTTCCAAACTGAAGGGCAACATCAGCTGGAGGACAGACAAAACCACCCAGCTTGACAGCACAAGAAATCAGAACTGCCAGACAGCGAAGTAAAGCCTCAGAGGAAAGATCAGCAGTATTGTAGACAGCTTGCTGCTGTTCTGCATGCGTTAGAGCGTCGGCCCTGAAGGACCAATACAATCTCCATTATGCACCCAGGCTGACTCGCTCATTCTCGCTCCAACCAAACACGGCTGTTTGGCATAGTGGCATGTTTATCTCCTCTCTCGATAACAGGAAAAGAATTAAGTAGAGTGGTAATGACTGACTTCACTGGTTCAAGATTCGTGACGCAAGTAATTCATCAAGATCATGATTTCAGAGCTATTGTTTATAAGCTGTGATGCATTTTAACACTTTACAACACGTCCACACTTTAAACGCGCTCCTCCAGGGAGCACGAGGGGATATTCCCACCCAAATGCTCCAGATCCTGTCACTGCTGTTTGTTTAATCTAAAAATAATTAGGATTATCTACAGGAATTTAGACAGAGAATGCTGTGAGGAACTCCGCCCACCACAGCTGGGGGTTGAGCATGGAAGCAGATTGCAGGAATCGCTCAGGTTTAACTAGGAGGGCAGGGCCTCGTGGGGAACAGAGGGAGGGGCTGCTCCATGTTTGTGAGGGGCTGCTGGAATTTCAAACCTTCTCCGTAAGCAAATGAACACTTCACTCTTAAGCATGCTATTGGCAACAGTGGCCCATCTGTACGCGGCAGGAGCCGTAGTGCACAAACCGCAGAGAATTGTTCATTTTCCGTGGCTTATTCATTCGTGAAGCTGGATGGTTCTATCCGTGATGGATTTTAAAAGATTCCATTAAAAAAATGAATTCCTCTGTAATAACTCCTCCCATTTAATTAAGGTCACTTCATGGCAGGGTTGCACTGACATTAAATGTTTTTGTGATCTTGGACTTTAATGACTATTACAGCTTGGCAATATGGTTAAAAATATATATCTTGACCATTTTCTGCCATATGGTGATGGTGATAATGCATATTTTATGTATGTCATATTTCAGGGCAGAAACACTCTGCACATCACAACCAGATATTTCTAGCGATCGCTCCTCCCACATTATATGTACAGGAAACTCAGGAAACAATTTACCTTGTTATTTCTTAAATAACAATAATAATAAAGTTATAATAAAATAACTGTTGAATCTTTTCACATCATTTCATGTGATGTCTACTTTTTGCACCGAAGTATGGACAGAGTATCGCTAAGCAGTAACGATATCGGTATCAGTAAAAGCCTAATGATACTCATACCTAAAGGGGGCACAGATCAGGTCCAAAATCCAAATTAACTAAAAAGGAGAAAAAAACTTTTGTTCCGACAGCAAAAATATGCAAATAAGCCCTTGAATCAATCATAAAAGTTTGTACTGTGGGCTTTGAGAATATAGACCAATTACAGATCCACATGAGTCTTTAACAATGGTATTCAATATGCAATGCAGGCCAGTCTTCACATGATTGATTCACCATTGTGTCTAATATTTTACTGCACGCGCCACAATAAAATTTTAGTATTAACACTTTGTCAGAACTGTTCGGCCTGGCCTCTTGGCAACACATTCAAATGATATGTAAATTCTGAAGAGAGACGCGCAGAAGAACAGGTTTGCCACCAACCTGAAGGGTACATCCAAACACGCCAATCATGAGCATGACCACAGAGAGGTATTCTGTGAAGACGTCCCACCATGGCTTAAGGACTCTGTAAGCTGGCTGCTGTTCCGAGAACTGACGGAATTCTGTCACTGGAATCATATTCCTGCAAGAACACAATAGGATAACATGAGCTCCACATCAGTAGAACACAAACTTTTACAGTAATGCAGACATCTCCTGACCAGAGCAAATGGTGCGCAAGAAGCTTTTTGTCATATCTGAGGCGTATCACGTTTCAGCGTAATTACAACAGGAAGGGTGCATGGTGCAGCAGTGCCCTAAGAATAAACTGCCCTTCAGCTGTCCTCATGCCACTGTAAAATCCATTGTACTGAAACATCCCCTTTGTGCTGTGCATTTTACAGTCCTGCCTGCTGAGCATTTGCCATGTCACAACACACTGCTAAGAGTGGGTTCTGCACTACAAGTCGTAAAGCATGCATTCAGCAAAAAAAAAATAATAATCTACACAATTTTCCACTCACTCCAGCCAAGACATGTTTAGTTTTGCTTCTCGGAGTTCTAAACTAAAGAAGCATAAACTTGACACCAAACATGTCTTGTCTGATTGACTACATCTGGCATGTAAAATTGTGGAAATTATGTAGATGTGATGTTTTGACAAGCTATTCGTTTAAATAGAATTTGTGCCGAACCAGCACAATGTAACTTCCTAATTTTGTTCCTTTTACCTCCTTGTCGAGCAAAAAAATAATAATAATCATAAAAAGAATCTTGAATGTATAACACAAGACAACATCTTAATATGCATTTGATGCTGGAGTTACAAATATGATGCAGCGTATCATACTTAATGGGAGCGGCAAGATCGCCATACTGATCTGCTCTGCTATCATGTCAGGAAACGTCTGATAAAAAGCACTGATAGCTGTTATAGCCTTGACACAGTCGGATACAGTTACACTCTGCAGGACATGACTTGAAACATGCGAGCGCATCTAACCTGATCTTGTCTTATGCAGGTTCAGATACATATCATTGCATCCCAACACTGAACACCCCCTTTGGTTTGATTAATTATTGAAGCTTATGCTATCCAGCACTCAGCTCTTGGCAGTTGATCCAGAAAAGCATTTCATGGATGATGAACCTTACAACTGTCTAGCACAACATACCCAAGGCAAACAGACTCTGGGACAGAAAAATGTGGTGGATCATTACACACGTCCGAAAGAAAAGCCACGTAGATGCAGAAGAGACCACGGTGACTCATCAATTACTCATGGCTTCTTTCTCTCTTGGCTTTGGAGAAAGTCAAGGCAACTTTAACACTGTGCTGGCTGCACTCTTTGTGTATGGAACAGCTTAATGATATAAAACTCCTGCAATCTCTTTAAAATGACACAGGAAAATACAGAAGTGCATGAACAGCCTATCTTGCCCAAAATTAAATGTTGTTAATCTGCAAGCTTCACGACTTTGATGATGATGATTATTTAACTATGCAGTTGAATAATGAGCCTTTTGACCCCTTTATGTAGTTCAAATGACCCTTTTGAATTACTACCAACATCTGTAACTGAAACCTGCACCAAACAGGCATCTTTAAAATGTAACCCACCCCTAATATATTTAGCCCATGAGCCTGACAGGCCAGACCTCTTACTCACTTCAAGCTTCCAAGCTCTGGAATTCTGTGGAAAACCCTTTCTGTTCAGCACTACTTCCAGCATAAACTTCCAGTCTGTCTTAATAAACACACTGATACACCCAAACATATTTATATCCTGTTTGGTAAAACGTCTCTAAATGACTTGGTGAAGCGCTGCTAAATCACGTGAAACAGACAGCGACTACTGAAACAATTAGAGGGAATAATAATAATAATATGAAAGGCTAGGGATGTGTCCAAGGATATCATGCCATTAATTTGTCTTGTCTAGCCATAGAGCAGCATGTCTTGGGTGAAAACTAACAAACTAAGCCATTGTGTATCCTTCCTTTAACCGTTTCCAAAACACTTGAAAAAAATATTTAGACGTTTGAGGACACCATCTGCATCGGATCACAAATGAAGCACCCAAATTTGTAGTTTTTTTTATAAAGCATACATTCCACTATGTGAGAAGCAGCTATATGTGTGTTTTTATTTATTTTGTGAAATATGCATTTTATTATTATATTCCCCATATTATTTAATATAAATTCCACTACATGCACCGTATGTCACAATGTTTTTGTCTGACCAGCATTAAAAACAGTAATTCATGTGTAAGGCCTAATATTAGACCTCTTGCAGCACTGGCCACTGTAATATAATTACAGTAAAGAGCAGCGCTGCAGTAGCAGACAAATAAAGATGCATAGAGAGGTGAAAAACAACACATGGCACTGACAAAGGGAAGCTGCAGTCAAGGTGGGATGCAAGTTGTTTAACCCTCAAAACCTTCTACCAAACTCGAGTTTCCCAGGTGATATTTTAAAGTGAAAGTGACCATTCGGTCATATGTGAACACACCACCGCACACAGTGTGAAGGCTATTTAGGCTATTAACCGGTGGTCTTTGAAACACAATCATTCCGGCTTCCCCTCAAACCGGTTTATTGTCCTGTGAGATCAGACCTTTTATGGAGCATCTGGGACCTGGAAAGCTTTGGATTTCTTTATTCCTTTCTTGGCTCCTTCCTGAACGGAAATGGGGCTGTTCTCACACACACTGTGTTGAGGTTAAAAAAAAAGAAAGAAAAGAAAAGAAAAGAAAAAGACAATGTCCATCTGAATCACCTCTAGTCTCCAGGATGCAGTGATAGACCTTTTAAAACAATAGGAAAAATAACAGTCTCAGCTTGAAGTTAACACACAGCAGACTTGTCTGAGGTGCATGCTCTTATACACAAGTACCATCTGGCCAGGCTGAGAGTTTCCACTCTCAGCAGAGGCTTTACAAGCACACTCAGGCCTGAAGGAACGAGATTAGACCTTCATATCAGAGAGGACAGCAGCCTTGCCACTGCAGAGGGGCAGTATGTTGAGGCAGGAAAATGCCCAAGTGTGCCTCCACAGCCCAGTAAACACTAATTACGCTCTGGAAGAAAACACTAAACGTTTCCAGCTTCAGCGTGGGCTCCATTTCTCTCTCAAACGCCCTCTTCTGCATTTTCTCCATTTATTTTTAGCACTTTCATTCAAAACCGAAAACGTGACTCAGGACTCCATCCGACACGTACCAGCAAGGAGCATGTTTTCATGAATGAGGGGCGCTTTTACGCATGAAAGGGGGTTTCGCCACTTTGTTACAGTTAAAACGATAACAAACAGAAGTAGTGAATGAGTCGAAGTTAAAAACGAGCCGTGAGCAGGGCTACTTACCCTCAGGCTTACAAAACCCAGTATTACACAAGGAAGGCAGGCTGCATGTCCTTGGAGCTGCTGGTTCCTTCGGTTCCTTCCAGGCTCTCCACGTTATTCCTCCTGCTGCTGCTGCTGCTGCTGCTGCTGGAGCACAAAGGCTGCTCTGAGTGACGACGATAACAGGGCGGAGGCTTCCAGGACTGTCCCACCAACACCACGACCACCACCAACACCCCCCACCGCTGCCTGCAGTTGGCGCTTATTTTTAAGCCTGAAGTTCAGCTCAGTTCTTAGAGGGAGGAAAACCTCACCCGGACAGTCCCCAGCAGATCTGAGCACCACAATCTGCTTGCGTCACTGGTGGGCATTATGGGTATTTACGTCTTTCAATGGGGAGCAAAAATATGAGCAAAAAGGAAGGGAACACGTGGGTTTACAGGAGGTGAAAAAAACTCTGTTGTAGGCAAGACCTTTGCAGAAAGAAAACAAGAAGGACCAATTTTAGCTAGGCACATTGAATGAGGTGTGTGTTTGCAAGCAAACGGTAATCAGGATCTCAGAATAAAAAATACATCAAAGTTAGTAGACATTTCTGCACATGTCTGCATGGTCTGTTTTGCAGTTTAGCAGTTCGCAACCACAAGAGCAATTTCCACCATCTGGCTCGCAAGTTTCACTCTGTTCTCCGGAAGGTTTCTGAGCTTTCTTTGATCCTCTGACTACTCCATAACTAACCAAATGGTCCGTTTGGGTTGGTATTTCACAAGTATCTGTAGCTGGTTCCCCTCTCAGCTCCAAAAACATAACTCTGTTGGAACTGCGCTCTGAATGGTGTGGTTCAGGAACAGATCCTGAAGAGTCTGACCTTTTAAGTGTGGAAAACATCAGTTGGTGAGGTCTAAATGGCAAGCTCATGATTGCATGAATAATGGGATCCTAAATGAAGAATGGGTCGCTTAGAGTAGCATGTAATGTTGATCTCTGAAACTAAATGAGTGGGGTTGATTACTGTTAAAAGTACAGATTTTTTTTAATAGATTATACAGATACATTTATATTTACATACATATTTTTAGATTTACAAACAATCTATTTTTTGGCTCCATTTCTATCCCCCTTAGCCTTGATTTTAGGTTAATGCAATATGGTGCCCTTCAAATAGACATAATTTGTTTGGTTGGTTTTTTTTTAAGGAACCTTTTCCAGACAGGTTTGAAGATGTCTAATAAAGTTGAACCCACTCAGGGCAAACATGCTATTTTAGTGCATTACTGATGTTGTTGTGATTTAAGAGCTGTGACTTCTTAAGGTCATGACAACTAAGGTGATCAGGGATGGCAGGCAACTTATTATTCTCAACCAGAGGATACAGTGCAGTGCGCAGGAAAAGTTTTTGTCCAGTTGTTATAACTGTTGATTAAGTTTTGAAGTGGCTCTGTGGTTTTTGAAACACTGGGTATGTATGCGAGGATGTTGTATTTCAGTTTTAGAATAAAAACCTTTGGTCTGCTGGAAACGTATAATCCCTTAAAAGGTTTTCGGTCTGTTCCTTCATAAGTCGGCTTCTCATGACTTTTTCCAAACTGAAGACATAGGTTAGAATCCTTGGGAGGGTGCAGTTCAAAGACCATCTAGCTTGCTGAGTATGAAAAGGTAACACTGCAGCCTTTATCAGCAGCTGCTCAGACTAATAACACACCAAAGCTGTACAAACATCACATAAAGCTTGCAGTCATGATGTGGCAACATAGTGGGAAGCTGTGAAAGCACAACAGCTTTGCATCTCTTTAAAGTCTATAGTGAAACTGCAATTTGTTTGATTAAAATGCAGTGACACTATTTCACAGTGTCCACAAGAACAATATTGTATGTGCTGAATATACCTTATACATACAGACACTAAGAAGCTCCACCTCAACCAGCTTTTTTAGCAGCAGATTCCACTGCTGTTTCAGAGTCCCCTGTGTTCAGTGCCCACATCAAGTCAAGTAGGTGTTTATTTTCATTTCAGCCATCTACACAGAACACAGTGTAACGAAACAACATTCCTCCATGACCATGGTGCCACACAGAACAACACAAGACTATACAAGTGGTGACAGGACTACTGTATAGATGCTGTATTCTAGCAGCAGACTAGTTAAAATTGCGAAAATGCAAACATCTATTAGGTGAGAGATAACAGTAATAAATTATTGTGCAAAAAAATCCCAATAGGATAAAAATGTAACAATTTATAAATAAAGAGAATGGTATGTTTTGAGTTTGTAAACGGGGGGTGGCAGGTCAGGTGTGATTCTTATTTATGGGGGAACAGTTTGTATGTGTGTATGTGTGTGTTTTTAGAGAAAGAAGCAGTTCAGTTCAGGAGTGTAGAAAGTACAGTTCTAATTGAGGAGTCTGATGACCTGGGGGAAGACACTACTTCCCATCCTGGCGGTGAGGGCCTGTATGCTATGGAACCTATGTGGGAGGGGTGAGTGGGATCATCCACAATGCTGGTGTAGATATCCGTGTCAGAAGACAGAAACCCCAGTTATCTTTTTGGCTGTCCTCATCTTCTGTGAGGTCTTGTGGGCCAAGGCTGTTTCAGTTCCTAAACCAGGCTGTGATGCAGCTGCTAAGGATGCTCTCTAGAGACCATCGTGATTAAATTATTTTGATATATTTTTAGTTCCTTTATGGACTGAAAATAGCTACATTGTAAATTGTTCTCTGCTTTTAACCCATTCACCCAAGTGAAGCAGTGGGCAGCTGACAATGCAGTGCCCAGGGAGCAGTGTATGGGGACGGTACCTTGCTCATCAGTGGTGCGATTGGCAGTCCTGGGATTCAAACCCACAGCAATCTGATCACAGGGGTAACTCCCTCTGTGGAAGGTAGTGAGTATAGGGAAGCTGTTCTCAGTCTGAGCAGAAAGTAAGGACGATCTGGACAGTCTTCAGAGTAGCTGTAGATATTCTGTTGAGAGCAATGAGAGCATGCTCTCCAACAGTCAACAATCTCTTTTGCTTTGTAAATGTTAAGAGACAGATTCAGCACCATTCTGAGAGCCATTATATCTCCTCTCTGTACGCTGTTCCCACTGTTCTAACTCACGACCTTCGTGTCATCAGCAAACTTGATGACGTGGTTTAAGATATACATGGCTGAGTCAGCAGGGTGAACAGCAGTTTACTTAGCACAGAGTCCTGCATGGACCTGTGCTTTGTGTGGTGGTGCTGGAGATGTAGCCCTCGATCTTGACTTTCTGGGTCCTCCCAGTCAGGAAGACCAGGATCCAGTTGCAGAGGGAGGTATTCAGACCCAGCAGTTACAGCTTTCCTATCAAATGCTGATGAATGATGGTGTTGAATGTTGAACTGGAATCTATGACATGTCTCCTCACATAAGTCTCCTTTTATGGGTGATGGACAGTTGAAGGGTAGTCATGATGGCAACATATGTTAAATGTTTGGGATGATACACAAACTGCAGGGGGTGTGGTCAGGAGGGCAGCTGGGTCTTTATGTGCCTCATGACGAGCCTCTCAAAGCACTTCCTGATGCTGGGTGTGAGTCCGATGGAACAATAGTCATTGAGGGAATACACTAAAGATTTCTCGAGCACACCGATGATAGTGGTAGCTTTGAAGAATATTGGGATGACAGTGATATTGTAGATGTCTGTGAGAACAGCTGGTCTGCCAGTTGGTTCTTATCACTTGATCAGGTATGTTGTCTGGTCTGGCTGTCTTCTGTGAAATAATTCTGAGCAAAGCCCTCCACACATCAGAACTGGTAGCGTGCTCAAACAGTCCTGAAGAGCAGAAATGGCTCCCTGGGGGGAAAGTTTTTTACTTCTTTAGAGTAAGCTTGGCATGTCTGACAAGCAGTCTGTATGCTCGGATTAGCATTGGGGGGGGTTAAGGTGCAACCCTGTGTGCACCAGCATGTAAGATTCTAGTAGTGCAAGGAGAAACAGCACTTACGGAGAATAGACATAAAATGCTCAAACCAAATGCTTCAAGAACGAGAAATTACCGTCACCAAGTCTAATGCTTGCAGCATCACCATGTAAGGTAATGTATTTTAGTTTCTTTCTTTAATTTGATTCCACCCTAGTAAGGATTAAGCGGTAACAGAAAATGAATGAATGAATGAATGAATGAATTTGATTTCATCAATAGAGAATAACTTTCTGTGGTCGGCTGAGCCTGATCAATCAATCCCACTTTATCTTCTAAGATTTTATTGCCAACACCATTTAGATTTTATAATCAGTTTCCTGGAAACTTAACCATTTCTGTTTAGCCTGTTCCTTTTGCCTGAAGTATGTTGTATGGCAATTATGTGATATTATTTAAAATAACACGGCTGAAAGTGTTTGTTGCAATGCAACATGTTAAGGGGTGGGATATATTATTCAGCAAGTGAACAGTCAGTTCTTGAAGTTGACAGCTCGGAAGCAGGAAAAATGGGCAAGCACAAGAATCTGAGCGACTTTGACACTTCCATCTAAAAACTTTAAAAATGGGACTCATCAGACCAGACAACCTTCTTCCATTGCTCCAAGGTTCATTTCCAATGCTCACCTGTCCATTGTAGGCACTTTTAAAGGTGGACAGGGGTTAGCATTGGCACTCTGACCAGCCTGCAGCTACACAGCACTAACCTGTTGTTGGTTCATGGTTTTTGCATTCTTGGACCACAACTGGTAGTGTCATGACTGGTTGGCGGCCGCTAGAGGCCGCCATTGGGACTCTATGAACATTGATTAGACTGCCCAGCTGATCC
>JBBPCZ010000115.1:8610200-8634049 GCA_037974445.1 Brycinus macrolepidotus | reverse complement strand
CCCCGTTCGTGATAGCTGTAGTGTAGTGTTTGCCACCGGGGGGTGGGCACGTGTGCTGCACTCGGCGTCTCGCGTATTTCCCTTATACAAATCGCTGATGAAACGAATGGTTTTTAAATGTAATGGTTACGGTGCCCATGTCTGGACTCCTCCAGAACCAGACCTAGAGACAGGGAAGACAAAACAAAGGGCTGATGGCCGGCGTGTGGGCCCAGCACTGCACTTCTGGCAGAATGCCACTGCCTAAAACTCCCGTTAAAGCAGGAGAAAATCTGTAACTCCATGCAGATCTTTTCAGTCAATGTCCTCCCAGCCCAAAGTCGACCCTGAGTAAAGGTTAGCAGCCATCTTAAATAGGTTGCAGCCCAGCCTTACTTCCACATTTCCAGTGCAGCCAGTGAAACGATTGCTTCCAGGAGGTACGGTGCAATGTCAAAAAGAGTTCCAGCCTCTGTCTAGTCAAAATAAATGTACCCGAACAAAACAACAGAAAAAACAAACCGACACAAAGCAAATCTCCCTTCTGACTTAGCGGGACACTACATGATGACTAGGTGAGGAAGGACAGTGAGGAACAATGGTACAATGAATGAGTGAGGAATAGTAATGTGATGACAAACATATTAAAAAATAAAGGGACTTCTTCATATATTTACTTCTTGTTGCTTTTAAATTAGTGAAGATCATAATTTAGCTGAGTCTTTTTTTGGTATTTGCAGATATTTTTGTAAATGCTCATAATGATGTATTCCACCTTTTTGTGTGCATTGAAATACTGCTCCACCTGTTCTGTTGAGAATGACACTCTTGGTGCAGATACACACTCAATTAAGCAGAATGAGCAATAACCGCAAGTGGTAATTGGGGAAAATGGGGCTTCAGTGGTTTTGTCTTTATTCAAACATTTCATACAAGAATGTGTGTGCACACTTCAGTCACTCATTATAAAATCTTTTTAATTCTTTCTTGAAAGTTTCACAGAAAAAAAAAAGTGCAGGAGCCAGTGTATGAGGAATTTTAAAGAGTATCTGAGGCAGAATCTGTCCATCTGGCAGTAATTTGCATTTAGTGCAAAATGCCAACGTAATGAATATTAATAATGTTAAATGGTTACAAGCTAATTAAACTTTTCCAAGCCACTCAGGAGTTTTGGAGAATGCCAACTGGAGGACTCAGGGTGTGTGAACCTGAGACACTGGGATGAGGCTCAAAAAGACCATGCTTCAGTCCAGTTTAACATTTGTAACACTCTCTCATGCTGCATTAGCAGTAATAATGCACACTCAGCATTAAGCCATTCTGATAACAGATCGCAATAATGAAGGGTTGAGGAAGGCATCAGCAAGGCTGGTGGAGGACAATAATGTCTTCTGTGTCAGTCAGCCACTGTAGTCAGTTCTGATTAAAATCTGTCCACATGCTTCAAGTAGGACCATCTCCTGTATGCTGAGCACTGCTGCTACACTATATGGACAAAAGTATTGGGACACCTTTTAATTATTGAATTCACTTTTGTCCATATAGTGTACTTGGAATACGCTGATTGATTGATTTATGATTAAATTTGATTATTAAAATACATATAACACCGCACAGCAATCATTAAGCGCACAACAATCACAGAGAATTAAAATGCAATTAAATCTTGTTTTCCATCGTCACCCTCATCATATATTCGCTATTTTAAACATTTCTCACTTTAGTTAGGTATGTGTTCATCATCATTGTGATTTAAACCATTTTAATTATGCTTTGTGTTAATCATTTCACAGAGGAAACTCACCCTGTTTGGCCTGAATCTCTTTCTGCTGAGATGAGGTGAAACTAGAAGAGAGAAAGGTAGGCTAAATGACAGCCTAATGAAAAAATATGAAACATAAAGCTTTCTCTACAGAACATCACAAATGGTTCCATTTTTTTTTTGTTAAATAAACCCTAATTAATTTACAATGTTTATTTTGCCCTGTTATATTTTGTTATCTACACTACATGTCAAAAACATCCAGACATTCCCTCTAATTAGCGAATTCGGCTACTTTAGGATGCCGCCATATGCTCATTTCACAGGACCTTTCATGGCAAAGGCTGAAATCTGTGTGATCTGGGCTTGTTTTCTCATGTATCTTACTGACCAAGCTGACATCTGTTCGGCAAATATAGGAACCAAAATGAGGAAGATATGAGCATGTACAAATAAAATTAGACAGAAGTGTATCGACCTTAATAACTCCTGCAATAAAAAAGACGTTTTAAAATGCTACATGCCCAAAAATGCCCAGATCCACTGTTAGGAGAATTATTAAGAAGTTTGAAACAACTGCAGCTCTAGTCAACCTGCCTGTAAGGATCTCCATCCATCCATCATCATCCATCAGGCTGTAAGAATATGCATGTATATTTCACCCCCTGCATTGTGAGGAGGACATTTTGAGAGACAACTTGGAGAGACAGTTGTGCAGAGAAGCTTTTTGAATTCACTTTTTCTCAGAGAAGATGCCATCTCCATGTCAACAGACTATTTGGAAGCTGTACCAGAGGAACAAAAAACCTTTTGAACATTCGAAACTAGTAACCTTAAGATGCAAGGCAAGTGCCAGGAGACTTTAAATATAAATGTGACTGTCAAATGGTTGGCTCATCAAGCAGGACAATGATTTAAAACTTCTGTCAAAATTCACAAAAAAATGGTTCGACAACTACAGAATCAAGCTCTTGACATGGCAACCCCGGTGCCCTGACCTACAACCCAAAGAAACACTGCTTGATGAGCTGAGCAGGAAAATCTGAACGTGACAGCCTTGGATTCTGGAGCATCTGTAGAGATCCTGTACTGAGAAAGGGTCCCAGATTCCTTGTTTTGTATTCTCCACTCTCATTATGTTTAAAAGGGGAAGCAGTGAAGTGGCATGGTTTTGCCAACAGGGGGCGGTGTTGTTATGGATCACTCTTAATGGCAAAGTCTCATAATGGGCCTTCAGCTCTGTCATATCTACAATGAAAGCAATGGGCTGATATATTTTTGTGCCTCTTACTTCATGTATATACAATGTGAAACTGCAAACACATGTGCCGTCATGTGTTTTGATGCCTTTAACAATAGACAAATGCGATTTGAGTGCTAGCTCCCTCTTGTGGAGAATCTTCAGACTGTTAAATGTGTTACTAACCAGAATCATGAGATGCTTCACGTAAAATCGTGAGATGCTTTAAACTGACTTATGCATTTAACAGGCACCTAAAAATGCATTTAATTGTTTTGTGCATGTTACGCTTTTAAAATGACAGATAAAAGAGACTGGAACCGATCTGATGACAAAACGTGACAAAACTGCTGGACAGGACAACATTACTTAAACAACATTCACCTAGCACTAATACACAACTGGGCAGGCAGTGGGGTTGTTGTGCATGTTACATCGTTTTGAAAAAAGGTGCTTTGTAAATTGTTGTCTATAATGGACTGGTGGACAACCACTGCACCACTGCCAGTTAATTTCAGTGAAAGATGATTGCAGAGTTTGTTCTTGTTGAGCAGTGGACAGGCCTGATCTTTGCTTGGCAAGGCCAGCTTGGGGAAATGCTCTTTGAATGTGCTAAGCATGTTGTTTTGCAGGAGTGTTGCTTCCTCCAGGTGGTGGGCGAATTCAAAGCGCTCCTTTGCTTGCACAAGGACTGTATCACATACCTCAACAGGTATTTCATAAAAGATATTCACACCAGACCAATGCCTGGAAGGGGCCTTTTGGAGTGATGCTGTGTGCTATGCCCACAAGCCAGGCACAGAATCACTCACTGTCAGAACGATATCCTGAAATGGATGTTATTTTTTTTCTTGCAGTTGATTAAATAAAACGTCAACATGTGGCATCAAGAGAATGAAAACAAGCAAGAAGGAGATCTGCATCCTATAAAAGACAAAGTAAACCTGCAGCCTTGTGCTCTGCGGTGGGATCAAATTCATTACTGTCATGTATGCTTTGAAACCCCTTTTTTTTTTGCATAGACTGTGTTCACTGTTCTTAAGTTGAAGTTCTGCTTCCCCTTAGGTGCCCTTAGTATCTGGCCTTCCATCACACTATCCATTACAACAGTCTGTTTTAGAGACCAAGAAAATAACCTGCCCGAGCCAGACAAGAATATGCACACTTGTAGAATGTGACTTGTTGCCTTTTGCACGATTAAACTGATGGTCATAGCGGTGTGCATTTATCTTATTCACCCCTCAAGGTGCATTGCATTTTCTCTCTCGCAGGTCTGGGCTATCAGTTTTTACTTAAAACGGCCACAAAACTGGTCAAGGGCATTTTCTCCGGTGTCCTTAAATATTTTTTTTTTTGGACTGCTCTCACACAACCACTGATGTTACACAGCCACATTAAACAAAATCTATGTATTACATAATACAATACTATAACATTGTATCTGTATTAATATGTTAAATGGTTGTTCCTAGGAAGATGTAGGAAATGTAGACAAATGATGATCCTTGCTGTCGTGAAGCAAATAGATTATTGCAGCCTTCCAAAGGATCCACACATCTGAAAGAAGTGGCTGAAGTTTGTTTTTTTTCCCCACATCCCTGGTTTTATACATAAAACACACAAACAACAACAAAAAAAATGGACAGGTTAGAATACTGGTGTGTACTATCATCCACCATGTGATAGATCTGAGCTGGTTAAAGCTGGGTTTCCATCTCTCTGAACAGCTGTTGAGATATCACTGAAGATTATTTGATGTGACTTAGGGCCTTGTGTGATGTGAGGTGTGTGTGTGTCTGTGTGTATATGTGTGTGTGTGTGCGTGTGCTCGTGACTGTTTTGAGTGCAAATGCCACTGAGACATCTGTGTTTAGTCAAGAGCTCATCTTTTATAATTATGCTCAAACTTCACAGCGCCTCAAACTCTACACTACATCAAACTTCACAGCATCTCAAACTCCACACTATCTCAAACCCCACGCCACCCCAAACCCAAAACGACTTCAAACTCCACACCATCTCAAAGTTCACTACTTCTCAAATTACACGCAGCTTCTAACTCCACACCATCTCAAACTTCACACAGCCTACCTCAAACTTTGCACTGCCTCAAATTTCAGACTGCCTTACATTCCACACAATCTCAAACTCTACCATGGTTTGAAGCCCCCACCATCTCAAACTTTATACAGCCTCGACATTCACACCATATCAAACCTCACATCATCTTAAACTCCCCACCACCTCAAACATCACCACTTCTCAAACTTCACATCCCAAACTTCAAACTATCTCAAACTCCACACTACCTGACTAACTTCAGACTG
Organism: Brycinus macrolepidotus; assembly: GCA_037974445.1. NCBI lineage: Eukaryota > Metazoa > Chordata > Actinopteri > Characiformes > Alestidae > Brycinus > Brycinus macrolepidotus. The sequence goes on along the minus strand of JBBPCZ010000115.1, from coordinate 8,628,741 downwards.
CTTTTAATTCCACACCACTACAAACTTCACACACAGTCTAAAGCGCATCTCCTCACCGTCTCACACCTCATGATTCCTGAAACATCATGCTGCCTCAAATTACACACTGCCTCAGATTCCACCCTGCTTCCCACTCCATTGCAAACTTTACACTCTCTCAAACTCCACACCTTCTCAAACTCCACATGACCTTGACCTTCACACCATCTCATACTCCACACCACCTCTAATGGCACGCCATCTCAAACTTCACATCACATCACATCAAAATTCACATGATCTCATAACATCTTAACCATCCCACCATTGCCCTGAACTCCACACCACCTTAATCTCCAGATTGCCTCAAACTCCACACCACCTCAAATTTCACACCCTCTCAAACTCCAAACCGTCCCGAACTCCACACCACCTCAAACTTCACACCATCTCAAACTTCACGCGGTCTCTGTGTGATCATCCTTCACACTCAGCTGTGTTAAAACAGTTAGAAATTGCAAGCCATCCCGCTGTTGCCATGAAGTGTCTCTTCCACATGAGATCACGACATTGCCTCTGTCAGTCCAGCAATGAGCCGTATTTCTTTCTTTGCCCATTCAAAATAATTGAAGTGGAATGGGGACAAGGTTGAGTGTGGTGATGAGGGAGTAATAAAATTACAAAGCATGTACGGAGGTCAGGGGAAATTGAAAACCAACACAAGGCTGAACACAAACACACACTTGGGCTAGAATACTCCTGCTGAAAACAAAGATCGGTGTAGAAAAGATCTCATTTCCTCTTCTGTTGAAGAGAAGAGGTTGAAGATTAGATTTTAGAGAAAATAGTAAAACACATGAAGACTCTTCCTATGTTGTTTTTTTTCCTGCATGACTCGAAACAACATTAAAACAAGAAGAGTTATTTCCACCATGTCTTACTTTTTACAGAGGCCTAAGAATAGTTCCTAAATTAAAGCTGATATGACGTGATGTCCAGGGGCAGCAGATGGCTCGCTTGATTTGACTGATTGTGATAGTTTGGTTTATGATAAAATGGTTTCTGATGATTTGGTTTGTGACATTTTGTGATGGTTTGGATCGTGATGCTTTGCAATGTTCGGGTTGGTAATGTTTTGATCCGTGATGTTCTGGTTTGCGACAGTTTGTAATGTTTTGGTTTGTGAGGTTCTAGATAATGTTGATTTGGTTTTTGATGGGTTGAAATGGTTTGGTTTGTACTGTTCTGGTTTATGATGGCTTGTGATGTTCTGGGGCTTATCTCATAAAGTAGCTAGCTAGCTAACATAAAATGTAGTTTAGGCTAACCTTACATTTTCTGTCTCAAGGTACGAGGGTACATTGCCCTGGCAACTATTACTGCATGCCTAACCTCTTCCTGAGGAGGGAAAGATTGGGATTAAGATTGGGACTGTAAACTGTCCTGAACCAATTAGAACCAATTTGTTGGTGGAGATGGACCCCTCTGGCCCTTTTAAGTCAGGCTTAAGCTTTGCTGTCATCAGCTGTTAACTGGTTGTTAAATCAAGACATTAAAATCAAATGTCAAAGATTGTTTTTTTTTTGGAAGAGGAACTATAATAATATTTATTTAACTATATTTTATGTAATAATAAAACAAGTAGTATGACAAAAACACAGAAAGAGTGGAAGTGGCAGAAATTAAGGTGTTTATGAATGCTTATGAAAGAAAGCTGTTATTGCTGTCATAAAACAGAAGTTGCATTTCGTCACTGTTGGAATAAAACATAACTCAGTTTTTGTCGTTTGTGATGAAAAGACCACTGGAAATGCTCCAAAATTACCTAAAAAAAATTGAGATACAAGGTTTTGTTCCAGCAGCAACAATTTGTTTAGTGAAGCTGAAGCAGAGGCCTTGTTTACGTTCGGCATTAACGTCTGATCATCATTATACAATCGTTGTGTTCCAGGCATCATACAGTCAGGGCAAAGCATATTTAAACTTGACCTTTTCTGATGTAGCTTCAGCACTGACATATTGATTGACTCTCATTTCCTTGTGCAGTATTTCATTTTTTAAATCAGGCTGGTATAATGCCGGTGTAGAGCAGATACTGCCTCTACTGGCTATGCTGTTTTAAATGCTTTATAAAGCATTTCGAAATCACAGGGCTGTAGACCTACAGGGCAGGTTAAGTTCAGAATTTCAGATCATGAACAGCTTTTGGACAAATCAGGGCTTGGCTCCTGATCAGTCAGTGACAGTCTCCTGATGAAAGAGGACCCTGTAGTCATTTTCAGAACACTTTTTTCTTCTTTGTATGGCCGCTTTTGAGCACAGGATGTAAATAATACTACATGGATATCAAAATTTTGGAGAAAAGACTACCCAAATAAGGCCCAAAAGAGGAGGTACAATAGCCCAAAAAGGGGGCTGTGTTGAGGTACCACGAAGGCCCCCCCCCCCCCCCCCCCAACTTCACATGCATGTTAGATAGATTGAAAAGAAAAACTGAACCAACATTTCTCTTTTACAAACACTGCTGAGCTGTTTGAAGGGATGATCGAATCTTTGAAGATTCTTCTTATTATCTTATTATCTTTAAAATGTGCAAATCTTGCATTGCAGAGATAAATGAATTTGTGTCACAGAATGGATAGGAGAAGGAGAGAGAAAGAAGGAAAGAAGGAACGAACAGAGAGGAGAGCATTATTGAGACACCATATGTTTGGAGAAACATCTGCTCACCAGGGGGGTTGGGGTGGGGGGTTGATCAGAGAGAGAGAGAGAGAGAGGGAGGGAGGGAGAGAGAGAGAGAGACAGAGAGAGAGAGCTGTGTTACTCTAAAAGAAACTGTATTATTACAACTGAATAAATAAATATGGTGTGAAGTCATTTAAAGTCATCTGATGCACTAAGAGGTTTCGCAGGTTGACAGGAACATCTGTCCTGCACAAGCAGCACGAGCGCTTTTAGCCATGTGGGTGGCTGCTAACGGATTGGCTAATGCAGGCTAATGCGGAACAGAACATTTGTGATGCAAAATTGGATGGAATAAAATCAGATGTTTGGCAATTACTGAACTGCCCACTCTATTTCTACACGAACCAACATCTATTTACTGAATATTAATGGAAGTAATGGATCTTTACTCGTCGCCCTTGACATGCATCGGTCTCTCACTTCATGCTGAAAAGAGATTTGCTTGTAGGCCTGATTTCCCTCTCTGAGTGGAAAGGCATTTAGCGCAGAGTGTTTCTGGGAAGAGGCTGTGTTCAGTAGTGGAAATGTGAACAGTAAGGCCAGGCTGAGGGTAATTTATACACTGGAGACTTGGGCCAGATAAACAGAGCAGAGGACGATTTCAAATTAGGATTGGATTTCAGCTACACATTGCTCTGCAATGCTAAAGAGAATGATGACTAAACAGCAAGAAATGGGACAAAATAATCTGTAGTGCAGACCACAAGGTTGTAGTTACATGCTGCAGTGCAGTAGTGCAGTGTTGCAGTACAGACTGAAGTGCAGTAGTACACACTGAACTCCATGCTGAACTGCAGTAATATATGTGCAGTTGTGCTGCAGTACACACTGTAGTACAGTAGTACACACCATAGTATCTGTAGTATACTCCACAGTGCTGGAGTTCATGCTTTAGTAGTACATGCTATATTGCATCCCGCGGCCCAACACATATTGTGGAGTAGTAGTACATGCTGTAGTGCAGTAGTATATGCTGTAGTGTAGTATACACTGTTACGTTCTTATACACTATACTGCAGTGCAGGAGTACATTCTGTTGTACACCCTAGCAGTAGTGCACACTGTAGCACTGCAATATAGACATGGCTGTAACTAACTATGAGGATACAAAGGTACAAACCTTAAAAGGTTTTTTCCCTCTTATGTAGAGACAGTGATAACCTGATAATTCTGTTGCTTCTAAACTGCTATGGAGCAAAACTTTGAATCCAAGACTGTTCAATCAGCAGTGACATGACTGATTTCTCACTGACCTCAGAATAGGCCATAGACTTAGTTACCCTCTTTGATATACTTGCAAATAGTATGTGTGCTATGTACCATTATATTATATAAACGAGTTTTTATGAGGGGTTTAAGGGATTTCTGTTGTGAAATACAAAATACCATAAAGACATTCCTTCAAGGATAAATTTGCAGAGTTTATACTCTGAAAAATGAAGTTTATCTGAGACTATGTTACATGCTGTAGTACAGTAGTATATACTGTAGTGATGATTCTTATGACCTTTTGCCCACCGATAAACCTGGTGCTAATGTCTGTAGACGATACGTTACTATATAATTCCACTGTCTCAGGCTTCTCCTGCACTCACGCTTCCTCTGAGATTTGTAGTTTTTAAATTTACAGGAGGAGTCTCTAGATGCACCACCAAAACAACTGAATTGAGTTCCCTGATGCTGTGTTGTGTTTGTAGTTTAGGTGTGTGTTTTGCACTGAGCATCCTCACTGCTAGTGTGAGGACAATGTTTATTGAGCAACAAAAAACAAACAAACAAACAAAAACAAAAAACAAACCAAAAGAAACAGGAACTGTTTCTTAGGCCTAAATGTGTGACAGCAAAACAACTAATTATTCTGCAACGTTTTCAGCAATCTGGAATTTCATCCGAAATCCTCTTGCTAACATCATCAGCTGTGTCTTGTTGTTTCCTATGCATATGTATAGACTGAAGCTGTTTGAATTTTCCAATGTGTTTATTTTTAAATCTTTTTTATCTTTAATCACAATTTGGTGTAACTTCCGAGTTGATCGTCTGATGTTGCAAATGATAATTAGATTTATGTTTCTAGGACACCATCAGAGATGAGGCTTCACTCTCAGTGGGATTCTCCTGACTGTTTCCTCTTCTTCCCTTCACTCGTTTTAAATTCAATAACGAAGCGTTGAGTGACAGGCGGAAGGCAAGGAAACAAAGGCAACCGTGTGAAAGCCCACCAGTTTACACATGTGTCCTAATGAGAAACTCCAGCTGTGGGCAACATATACACGCCCAAACAAGCCCAGGTGGACTCCATGCACCTTCCTTTCATTATTAAGCAAAGGGTCGGAATGAAGTTTACCTTTAATTCAACATTAATAGCTCTCTAGCAAGACAGAGGTAGAGCGCAGTAATGAATAAAAAAGAAATCCATACTTGTGTCTCTACACGGGCCAGAATGAAGTTCAGCAGTGAGCTGGGGAAAAACACTGCAGATCTAATGAGCTTCCCTGACCTTTCTCCCTGACCCCTCATCCTCACCATGCCGAAGGGACGGCCACGGGTCATTCTGTCATGTTCCTCTCCTGCTTTAACAACCCAATCGGTTCAGACTCGACGTCGGCCCTGAGGAAAAGCTCATATAGATTTGATAGCTAACGGGAGTTTGCCCACAGAGACACTTTTATCCTTGAACTGGAGAAGTAGCATCTAGCAGGAGAATTAAAGAAGGAATACATTTAGCATGCAGAGAGGAAAGTTGAAGAGCCTCGGAAAGTGCAGAGATTTTCCTCGTCTTAATACAGTTTATTATAGTTCACATAACTTCCCCATGCACTCGCTGGTCACTTTCTTGGGTATACCTAGCTTATATAGGCGTGTTTGGGGTTCTATTATTAGTCCATCTGCATAAATTGTTAGGCCCCTTTTACCCCACTCATCAATGGTCAAGGACCCTCTCCGGGACCACCATGAAGCAGGCATTATTTGGGCAGTGGTTTATTCTTTTCATAGCAATGACACAGACATCTTAGCATGGGTTGCACTGTACAAGTGGTATGAGCTCATTTGATGCTGCACAGTTTTGGCCATCCTCAGTTTCTGACTACAGGAGACTGTTGGCTGTACATCTAGGTGGACTATTCTCAGCCCAGCACTGACACAGAGGTGTTTAAAAACTCCAGCAGTACTGCTGTGTGCTTGTGATCCACTCTTTTCTTTTTACTCATGGTCATGGTAAGATCCAGCCTCCTGGAAAAAGCTCAAAACTCTCAAAGAAACAAATGAGTGAAAGCTAGCCTGTCTGGTCCAATCCCACAGAGGAGCTTCTGTAGTACAAATTGCTGAAAAAGTTAATGCTGGCTATGATAGAAAGGTGTCAGAACACACTGTGCATCACTGGTGCTGAGTATGGGGCTGTGTAGCTGCAGACCGGATGGAGTGCCCATGTCCACTGCTAAAAGCACCTACAATGGGCACATGGGCATCAAAACTGGACCATGGTGCAATGAAGGAAGGTGGCTTGGTCTGATGAATCATGTTTTCTTTTTCATCATGTGGACGACTGGGTGTGGGTGCTTACCTGGGGAAGAGATAGCACCAGGATGCACTAGGGGAAGAAGGCAAGCTGGAGGAAGCAATGTGATGTTTTGAACAGTGTTCTGCTGGGAAACCTCGGGGCCTTACATTCATGTAGATGTTACTTAGTACCACCTACCTAAACATCGTTGCAGACCAAGTACACCCTTCATGGCAGCAATATTCCCTAATGGCAGTGGCCTTTCAGCGGGATGATGTACTCCGCCATACTGTAAAAATTTTTTTATTAATGGTTTGAGGAACATCACAAAGAGTTCAAGGTGCTCACTTGGTCTCAGAATTCCACAGATCTCAATTTAATCGAGCATCTGTAGGATGTGCTGGACAAACTAGTCCAGTCCATGGAGGACCCACCTTATGTCTTACAGGACTTAAAGGATCTGCTGCTAATGTCTTGGTGCCAGATATCACAGCACACCTTCAGAGGTCTTATGGAGTCATGACTCCATGGGTCACAGCTGTTTTGACGGTATGAGGGGGACCTACACAGTATAGGCAGGTGGTTTTAATGTTAAAGCTGATCAGTATAAATGTTTATACATGCATTCGCTAACCATAAAGGAGAGGCTTTCAGATAGGGTCATACTCTGAAACAGTAAATGGGAAAAATGAGAAAGGAAAAAAGGAAGATGTTTTCCTAAACAGCTATAAACTTTATCAGGCATGCAATTTATATTCAGAAATTCTAGTAGGAATTTAGGGGGCTCAGAAAAACTCTTTCTGCTTGTGAAAAAAATGTTACATGTTGCCTGTGGAAGCAAACCTCCATAATGAACTGTTTTAGACTAGTACAGGACAGATACATATTTCAAAGTTCATTAAAATCTCTATAAACACTTTGTTTTTATCGGCCTGTAATAATATTCTGGCTTTCGATCTGTGTGTTTCAGATGATTTTGGTTTGTCTTCTGCACTGGACTGCTTTGGTTTATCTTCTGCAGAGCTAAACGTGTATACACAGTGTCAGAGCTGGGTTAAGGGTCATATCACTGTATACTCTTTAAATCAATATTAAGTATATATGGAAGGCCTCTGTCAGAGAGGCAGTGTGTGTTGCCCTGTGTGTGTGTATGTGTGAGAGTGTGGAAGATTGAATGTGGTGTGTTTGTGGTGAACGCTGAGCTCAGTCTCAGCCCTTCCTCCCTAAAGCAAATGTTACCTCAGCCTGAATAGAATCGCTAATCAAAACTGCTCAAATATTTCAGCTCACGCAGTCCGCTGCACCTGAGCTCATCGCACTTTCATTCCTCGGCACAGGCACGAGCTGCCATTTGCAGACGGCGTGAGCAAATGTTAATTCACCCATTCGCCAACAACATGACCCTGCGGCCCACTGGGGGCCACGCTAACAGACTGGGGCGCGGCCGTCAGGCTGGGGATTTACTTACGGTAATGTAATTGAGTTGTTCTATTGTGCTGAGTGATGGCTCTGTGAGGGTGTGAGAGGTGGGCGGTCAGAAAGATGGGGGGACACAAATACGGGGGGTCAGAAATATGGTTGGTAAGAGAGATGGTAGGGGTCAAAGAGGCTTTTGAGGGGGGATCAGAGAGATGAGTGGGCTTGAGGGGGAGGTGACAGAGGCTGGGCTCAGAGACAGGAGAGTGATAGGAGTAAGGTGGATCCCGAGGGATGAGAGGATCACTGATGGGGTGGATTCAGAGAGATGAGGGGGTGACAGTAGGCAGAGTGGTCAAAGAGATGGGAAAGTTCAGGAGAACAGGAAGGGGTGACAGGGGTTCAGGGGACTTAGGAGAGAAGCTCAGAGAGATTAGGAGGGCTGAGAGAGACTAGAGGGGCTGAGAGAGACAGGCGTCATACAGGGTGATTGAGAGGGGAGGGAGGGTCAGGAAAACCTGGCAGGCCAGAGAGACGGGGTGGGGTCACCAGCATGTGCCAGAGGAGCAGGTGCTGAGACGTGGTCACAGAAGACAAAAAGCAAAAAACAGTTTAATTGCAGCAAAGTGAATTTTGCAGCATGTTTTAGAGCACAGATACAAGAATGAAACTGGAAGACCAAGGAAGGATTCTTCTTCTTCTTCTTCTTCTTCTTCTTCTTCTTCTTATTTGAAGTATTATTTCCAGCTAATATTTCTTTAACCACTTGGTGGTGCTGGTGTATTGCTGACTGTACACTCTCTTCTCTCACTCACTGCTGGATGGTGATGTGAGCTGAGAGGAAGTGTTATGATAAATTAAATAAAATTAAATAAAAATTAAGAAGGAAAACAGCTCCAATTGGCACTGTTGCCTGTGATTTCAGCACGACTCTTTGATGAACCTGTGGCTGCACAAAATGACAACAAGCTGTCCCACGGCCTGATGGGAGCTCATGATGTGGGCCTTTGCTCTTTCAACACAAGCGTCCGTCTCTCTCTCTCTCTCTCCCTCTCTCTCACTGTTGCTCTCCCTCGCTCTCTCCCTCTGTCAGTCCCACTGTGACTCTGGCCTTTGAGTTATCACCTCTCCACAGAACACACGGTCTTGGCCCATGGTTTGTGTGTGTGTGCGTGTGTGTTTGTGTGTGTAAAAGGGTTTTGTGCATGTGCTGCCTCATGTTTCCTCTCTGAGCACATTGTGAGGTGATCAATGGACAGTGCTGTATTGTGCTGTGGCTTTGTCCGACTCCGCCAGTTGGGTGTAATTTTTCAGTGGGAGAAACGCACACACACACACACACACACACACACAGACACACACACACACACACACACACACACACACGAAAAGTGGCAGAGAGAGAGAACACAAGGTTTTCCACCCCAAGTGTTTCTAGCACACTCTGGAATAATATCAAAGCTGCTGTTTCTGTGCAGGACTCACCCAGTTCCAGCTGCTGCTGGGACGCTGCTCAAAGGAAAGAGAAGCAAAACCCAGCTGGAGGCAGCAGAGGGAGCAACACCTGAAGATGGAGACACAATACACACACACACACAAACACGTCTCTGCAGGGGTGACACAATTTACTGTACAAACATACAGCATCATGCACATACACACACAGCCCTTCCAGCTCAACAGTCTTTCTGTAGGGATAAACCCAGAGACACAGAGGGATCCTGTCAAGATCAAAAGAGCCATATGATTCTTCATGTGAATCAATTCTTTAATGAGTGAACAATTCATTTCCGGAAGCCACAGTCAGAGGTTTGTCTGGAAATTGAAAGAAAAAACGCTAAATCAGCTGTATGAGTGTGTGGCCTGATATTTCTGCTGTGACTTCACATGTATCCTCTCAGCCACAAAAACTTTCAGGGCCCACTGTGCTGAGTTTCTGTGGCAGTTTCAGGCAAAAAAACAGGCAAACTCTACCTGTGTGTTATGTATGAAACTGGCACACAAGCTTAAAAGCACAGTTATGGGCCATGTGCATGAAAAGTGCCCTTCCCAACCTTCTTGAAGATACTTTTTTTTTGCACAAAATGAGTATCCCCCAGTTCATGGGTAGAAACATTGCAAAAATGTCTAATAACATCTGTTGGATTTAATGTTGAGCAACTTGCAGTGGCCTGTTTTGAGTGAATTTTCAATCACCTTTTAAAGCCATGTTTAAATTTCTGGTAAAAACATAATTTTGGGAGACGTCCTTTAACAGCAGCTTGATTAAGGCATGATCCTCCAAAAGAATATTTACCAATAGAATAACATTATTGCAGCTTGCAGGATCAGATGTTCAGTTGTAAACAAATGACATGTTTTACTGATTTTCTATGTGGAAACAAGTACACTTCCTCCACAGCAAACAGTTTCTGTTTATTTAACACATTAAAAAAAAAACAGATAAAATGTGGCATAACTTTCGAACATTTTTTGTTCATTTTTTCCTGGAAAAAAACACTTATTGTGCTTAAGGTTACTTTAACTTGGAAAATCAACAAAACTGCATGTAACTGGGGGTACTTTTTCACACAACTGTACATGGATGAGTAGATGAGAGGGAAACATATGCTGTAGTGGGGTTTGCAGTCCGTGTTGCTTTGTGAATCCTGTTTCCTTAGCCAGTAGAATGACACCCCTGCAGAATGCTTTGGGCGGGGTGCTCTTTCTTAAAATCTCTCTCTCTTTGTTACTGAACTTTAATTTTATGTTCTTTTTTGTCTGGCTGGCTGTGTTATGTCACTGCACCTTTCAAATCCTGCGGCTCTGAGCATTGCATGCACACATGCATAGGTGGTCCTATGCACAGGCTGTCCTCTATGAAGCCATAGAAAATCCAATGTCCATTTCAGACGTGTTGCGGGCGCATATCACATCATGGCACATGTTGTGCTGCACCTGAACTCGTATGTACATCTGGCCCTCAGCACCTCCATTCCACTGGAGGCAGAAAGTGGTTTTGCATCCTATTTCTGACAGAAAGCAGATAAGTGACCTTCAGGGTCCAGAGATATCAAACGAAGGTGGGGTCATCTAAATCCACTTTAAGAGCGGCAACAGTATCTCACACTCAAATGTTCCCAAACACACGTCAGTGGCTTACTCTCACATACGCTCACACTCAAACACACACACACTTGTGTTCCCAGGCAAACACTCATACACATACATTCACATCAACATACTAACATTCAGACACATACACACACATACTCACATCTTTACCGAGTTATACTCACCTACTCACTGACTCAGACTAACCAGATCACATTGCCCAACTCACATTCATCAGCTCACACTGACCAGTTCACACTTGTTGGCTCATGCTCACACTTACCAGCCAGCTCATATTCAGCAAATCACACTAACAACTTCACACTTTTGCGCTCACATTCACAGCCTCAGGCTGCCTGATGCAAACTCACACAGTTGTTTCACACTCAAACCTGCTCAAACACTTCTATCCATACTTTCTAATACTCATTGGCTCAAACTCACATTATCTGGCTTAAATTCACCTATTTACACTCATTGACTCACTGACACTTGCACTCACTGGATCACACTCACTGACTCATACGTTTGAGGTCTTACCCTCTCTGATTCAGACTCTGACTCACAAATTCACCCATTCTCTCTCATGGGCTCAAACACACCAGCTCATGTGCACTGAAGCTGACTTACTAGCACACACTCCCACTTTCACCCTCAGAATCACACCTACATAATTTCCACCAGCACTCACCCCTGCCTGCTCCTACTTGTTACTGAGCTTTAGTCGCTGAAGTCTTTTCTTTACAGTAAACAGCAGCTTTAAAGGTCTACTGAATAAGTAACGGTCCACACACACACGCATGCACACACTCACACACACACACACACACACACACACACACACACACACACACACACACACACACACAGGCCTTAGTAAAGATGCCCCAGTTTGGTTCTTTTAAAAACTCACAAAACTCTGTTGAAAATTTCCCTTGCAAATATTGCATGTCCTCCTGTTTAAATGATGCCCTCATTAGCAGACTTCCTGTAGCTGTGTTTGAAGAGAGAGAATATATTAAAGTGCATATGTGCTGTGTTTAATCCTTTACTGAATCACTCGGAAAATTCTACGGCTTTGACTGTGCCACTTTATGAGTTTAATGGACATAAGACTGCTATTTCAGGTACAGGAAAATGAATGATCACACAGGCACCCACCCACTCTCTCTCTCTCTCTCTCTCTCTCTCTCTCTCTCTTTCTCTCATATTGCTTATTCCAGTGTAAAAGTGTCACTGATCAGTTTCTGGAAGATGCAAACGGTTCCCAGTACTAAAAATTAACTGAGGAGAACAAACAAACAAACAGCACCAGTGAAAAAAAGTTGAGATGGAATGATGGAAAAAAAAAAAAAAATTCAGTCCTCTGTGCTGGTCTTCTGATCTTCTTTTTAATATCAGTGCCCCTCTTTCTCTCCCTCTCTGTTTCAGACTCTTTCTCTTTCTTTCTCCCTTTCTCTCTCGCCCTCTTTACTACCTCTGTCAGTCTCACACTCCACTCTCTCTCTCTCTCTCTCTCTCTCTCTCTCTCAATCTCCTTCTCTCTATGCTCATTTCAGTGTTAAAGTGTTACTTTGGCAGTGATCAGTTTTTGGAAGATGCAAATGGGTCCCAGTACTGAACATACTGAACATGACAATAAGAAGAACAAATAAACAAACAGCATCCGGTGAAAAGTTGAGATGGAAAGACAGAAGACAAAAAAAAAGAAAGCAAGAAAATTCTGTCCTTCATGCTGCTTTCCAAAACAAAAAAGCTTCTGTTTTGCAGCAGCAGTTTCAGTGTTTTTCTCTTTCACCCAGCAGCAGAGCTGCCGAGGCCCAGGAGACCTATTAAGATTCACCGAAGAAAAACAGCAGATTTCACGCAAATCCTTGGGGGAAATCTACAATGCTAAGATTATTTATTGGATGTTGTCCATGGACGGACAGAAGTTTGTGGAGTTTGTCCATGAGTTAATTTCCTTTCAGTGCTGCACAGAGTGAAATACTGTACTGAAAACACATAAAACTTCATACAAACAAACATAACCGGCAAAAGATCACTTTTTACTAGTTGTGCTTAAAGTGACTCACACTCCCATCATTGTGTGATTAGGGGAGTCCTAGCGAGCCTGTCAGTTTGGACATGACTAAATTGGGCAGAAAACTGGGAGAGAACTGGGAAACTCCCCAAAATTGATTTATGGATTCAAAAACAAAACACACATTAACTCATACTCACCAACTCACACTAACTATCTCACACTCACCAGCTCAAACTAAGAAGTTCAGATTAACCAGCTCATTTCACCATTCATACTGGCTGCCAGCTTGCCAACTAATATTCACCAGCTCACTCTCACCAACTTACACACACACACTCACATTCGCCAGCTCATACTCACTAAACTCAATCTCGTCAACACACACTACCCAGCTCATAATAAACAGCTCATTTTTACCAACTCACACTAATATACCTCACACTCACAGACTATTACTTGCTCACACTAACTTCATTCATTCCTTAATTTTCTGTAACTGCTTAATACTTACTAGGGTTGCGGGTATCCGGAGCCTATCCCGGGGTCTACAGGCACGAGGCAGGGACTCACCCTGGGCGGGGCGCCAGCCCACTGCAGGGCACACATAAACACACATACACACACACACACACACACACACAAACCATTCACTCACACCTACGGTCAATTTAGAATCCCCAATTAACCTGGCGTGCATGTCTTTGGACTGTGGGAGAAAATGGAGACCCCGGAGGAAACCCAAGCCACCACGAGGAGAGCATGCAAACTCCACACACACAAGGCCAGGCCGGGATCACTAATACTCACCAGTTCACACTAACCAGCTCACACTCACTTGTAAACTTGTAGAATTGTGTTTATAATGTGAGCTTCTCTAGCAAACCTCTTGCTAAGACTATATTGCTAATAATGTTAGACTCAACTGGAGTATGAAATTTTGAAAATTTTGATTATTTTCATACTAGCTTTCAGATATTTGTTACTATGTATTTTTGCTTATTTTAAGACATCTCACAAAGTAAATGTTGTTTGCTTAATATAAGTCTTTGAATTTCATTTTACATTTACTGACTCACACTCACTAACTCTCAAACTCCCTGACTCTCAAAGCTCTTTCTCACTGACTCACAGTGGCCAACAAATTCTCACCAGTTCACACTCACCACTAACTCTCACCCACGATACATCCTCCAAATCTCACTCACTGTCTCATCACATATTCTCACTTACAGTCTCCCCGACACACTCACCGACTTACACTCACCCACTCATTCTCACTTTCACAAACTCACTCACTGACGTATTCTCATTGACTCATACTCACCAATTCATTCTCACAGACTTACACCACCAGCTCATCAAACAAACAGCTCCCACACACATGTTCTCTGAGAGTCCATCAGAGGAAAAATGCAGTGTTTCAGAGTCCAGCTTAGAGATTTTAATGAAATATTTCTCAGCAGCAGGAAACAATAGTGTGCAATGGTTAGTATTAGTTGATGTGAATCTAAAATCATAACCCACCAGGTGAACATTTTACTACTGTAATGTTCTTCTTTGATGGCTAGGAAGTAATAGTGATTTTTCTAAAATTCTTTAGGAGACACAGTATTAGACAAAAAGGAGACATAAGCAGGACAGATAAAGGAGAAATCAGGTTTCTTTGCAGATAAACATGACAAACGTACTATTTTGGCAAGTCTGAGCACATGTGACTTTACTGAGGTCTCTGCTAAATCTTAGAGGAGACAAATATGACATCTGAGCAGACTTAAGCAAAAAGTCTCACTTTTCTTTCCATCTGAAGTGATTGTTGTCTTGGAGAAATTACAGAGATGTTATAGAGATCTCTATGGTATATTTTCCTTCTGTACTTCAACATATTTCTGAATGAAATATTATATCGGGGAGTGTCTGAGCTAGTTAAAGCATAATACAGGCTCCTCAGTATTAGTGATAAACCCCTCACTATCAGAGTTAGGAATATGGCTAAACTCTTTAGATCAAGGGTTAGGATCAGGCTTAAACTAGTCATTTTTATAGTTAAGATTGTGGTTAAATTCAGTACTATGGTAAGGGTTAAACTCACAGTACCCTGTCCACAGATGAAACCCCTGGGAATTAGGATTAAAATTATGGTTAAACCCCTCAGTATAAGGGGTAAGATAAGACTCAGTGCCATTGCTGTTTGATAAGGTTTTGACTACAAAGCTGTTAGAAAGAGCTGAGGGGACACTCACTTGCCAAGAGAGTGGCAAGGTTACTCTGGTCTGTCGAGACAAGGACAAGGGGCATGACATTAATGATGGCTGAAACTTCCACCATCAGTGTAGCAAGTGTTAGCTTTGAGGGTTCAAACTGAAGAAACATTTGGTCAAGGATTCTACCAGCTATTCCTATCATCATCTTCCATGAGCTGATCATGTGAGAAGCATGAGGAGGGTTGAAAATCCAAGAAAAGCCGTGTTCTGCAATGTACCTCTCAACAGAAGTGTAGTCGATGTTGCACAGAATCTTAAGTTCAGTGGATGCTCAGACAAAGTTTGTTCCTCTGTCTGAGTGAGTTTGTTTCACACAACTGCTCTCATGGTCATACAGGTAAATATTACATTGGCGAATGGAGGATCCATGGATAGGCAGTAAGCTGGCAGGTCTGTGCTTGAGGTGTGTCATGAAGTTTATAGGTCACACAGTGGAGGATGATGTTGCTACACATCACTTTGTATCTACTGTCCAATGGCCAGGTTCATGGACAGCACTCTTTGTGAAGAGACATGCCTGGTGTAGAGTCTGTTCATAGTAATGTTGTGATGTGGTGTTTATCATGAATTTTAAAGGAGTTCTTCTCTTTGGTCTCAAGCTTTCCTTTCCACATGCCACCCCCAACTCTAAGGAGGTTGTAAACATTGATAAAGGGGTCCAAAAGTTTGAGAGGATTATTCTGATACAAGCCACTTCTTCAGCGTATACCTCTTCCTTTACACAGTGGAAAATGAAATATTCGGACTGAGTGAGCTGCTTGGCTGTATATGCTGTACAGGTGCCATCTCCTGCAGGCAATGCTCCTTATAGCTGGTTGGTTATGGTAGCTGTGTGTAGTATGACAAAGGTGGGCAATGGTGTGACTCAAAGCCATGCCTTGAGGAAGACATGGAAAAATACTGAGATCTAGGTTTTTTGATAGTGGCCTGTGTATTAAGTGTGGAGATTTAGGGGTAGACTTTGGCATCCTCGTTTGGATTAACAAACTCAAAGGTGTCAGGTCCTCTGGATCCTTGGGCAGGTTGATTTAGGTGAGAGGGCCCACTGAGCCAGGTGGTATCTGAGACATGGACAACAACGACAGGCATAGTCTGCAAGGGTTTAGTCTGTGGGCACATACTTCCATCGCTTTGAATGAAAGGATCTACATATACTGTATGACACGATTACTCACAATGATTTAGAAGTGCCTTGTCTCCTATCATGTATGTATCTCAGCACCACTTTACTGTCTGTAGATTGAAGCATTGTGCATATCAAGCTCAGATAAAATAAAGTGTGTCAGTTCTACCGGTAGCACAGTGGCGCAGAGTTTGAGTCTTGGACTGTGTGTTCAAAAGGAATCAATTTTGCCCGACCCATGGCAAAGCATGAATGCAAGAGACCACCCTTACGAAACAGCTGCAGATGTTGCCTTTGTTGAGTCATCTGAAAAGACACATAAAAGTTGTAGAAGGAGACATTCAGGTGTAGGGCCTGGGAATCTGTAGATCACTAAGGTCCTTTTAGGAGGTTTGCCAAGATGTCCACTCTTTCTTTCATTTTTTCTCTGGCAATGGGGTATCCCAGTCACCTTTGCCTTTTGTGAGCTCCCTTAGGATGAACTTGGCTTAAATGGTGACAAGACACAAATCTTAGTGGGTCGTCCTTGCCTTTAACTATTGACAGTACACCTCGGTGTGTGAAGGGCTTCATTTTTGGCCCTGAAGGCTAAAGTTTCAGACTCTAGGTCCTGATTAAGGCACTCTGCATTGTATTTGAGGTGTATTTGAGTCTAGGTCCAAGTCCTTCAGATCAGTGGCATAATCTTGGAGTGGAAAGGGCTCTGTTACCTCTTTGTTTTTGGAGATGATTTTGTGCAGCCTCAAGTTGGAGTTGGAAAGAGTATCCTACGTCTTCTTCAGCAGACCAATAGCAACTTCTGCTGTAGATAGTGACATAAGCCCATCGTCGACGTAGAAGTTGCAGTTTCAACAAACTGTTTCTATTGGGGGTCATAGTTGGGTCCTCCTTTCTTTAGGGACTGTCTGAGGCAATGGATGGCAACTGCTGCACTAGGACTGGTCATGCGATATTCCATGATGTCCTGAGCCGGACCACTTCCTTGAAACCAAAAGAAGCACAAGAAGTTCCGATCTTGTTTCCCCAAAAGAAAGCTTAACATCTGTTGTCTCAGCAATGGCTTCTTTGAGAAATCTAAAGACTACCAATGAGGAGAGTGTTGTTGAGGTCAAGTCCCATTAAGAGAATGTCGCTAAGAGACACTCCTTAATACTGGGCAGTTAAATGGTATACTCTGAAGGTAGGTAAACACCATTGTCCTTATTTTCTTTGAGAGTAGTGGCAACTTCAGCATGGTCATTTTCAAATATTTTTTCCATAATTGAGACACATCTTTGGTTTACTCTCAAGGCTACGTTTAAGAAAAGAGAAGCAGTTGAGAGCCTGCAATCTGTTGTCAGGGAGACGTTGTCTTGGTAGTTTGAAGGGCAGAGGAGCTACCCAGCTGTTACTGTCATTGCTCTTAAAACCCTATTTCATTATCACCATGAAAGTGAGGTCTTCGATGGATGGAGCCATCTTGTTACCACTGCTGGCTGGCTGGAACACTGTGTGATCTAGGTAAGTGTCTTCCCCATTAGGGGTAAGAGTGTCTCTGTTTGAAGACTTTTTCCCTTTCGCTCTTTGTGACATCACTGTACATTTCTTTCTTAATATTTACCCATGTATACCACTAGGGGGTGCTAAAGAGAGTCATTGTTACAACTGCAACAGCACAAAGACTTTTGTTCTCACAAAACGTTTAAAAAATCACTATTTACATGTGTATCTGTGAGTGTGGATATCTGTACTTACAGTACAAGAATGCATGTGTGTGTGTGTGTGTGTGTGTGCGTGTGTGTGTGTGTGTGAACATGTCACCTGGTTTCTTTATAATGGTGAGAATCTTATTGGCGTATTAAGTATGTGTAACTGTGTGCGTGGATGCGTCTTGATAAGTTTTTGAGATTTATTGTTAAGCTGCTCAATGCTAATGGGTAAAAATAAAATACATTTTTCATGTTTAGCCAGTTACGAGTTATGGTGGAGTGTTGCTAATTTGAAGGTTCTGTGGAGAACAGTGTGTGAATATTTATTATTTCACTAATTTAGACATTCAGCAGCTTTCTGTGAGGAGTCCTAATTGGCGGCCAACTTTCTACACAAGTCTGAATTCTGCTATTATTTACTCACTGATTCATTTGAACTCATTGTTCAGAGACGTTCTCAGTCCAGTTTATCACCAAACACCATCATTTACACCCAAACAAAAACACAACTGGAGGAAGTTTCTTTCTGTAGTTTGTGTGCTATAATGACACCATGTGAGTACCTCTCATCTCTAGGTTAATACTGCAACTGTAACATTAACTCTAACTTCATTTATTAACCCTTATAGTCACACATAAACACACAGTGTGAACAATGTGAAATTCTTTCTCTGCATTTAACCCATTCACCAAGTGAAGCAGGGGGCTGCC
>JBBPCZ010000115.1:8596347-8610100 GCA_037974445.1 Brycinus macrolepidotus | reverse complement strand
ATATCAGCTGGGCTGTCTAATGGCAGTCTCTGAAAGGTCCAATGACGGCCTCTAGTGGCCGCAGGCCAGACATGACACCAACGCCCTAACCATGAGGGCACCAGCTGCCCACAATGTTAACCTTAACACTAATACTGACTCTTACATGAACATTAACTTTAATACTAAATCTGACATTGCCATTGACACTAATACTAACTCTAATATTAACTTTGACATCAATATCAACATCAATGCTAGTACAAACTATAGCTTTAACATTACACTAATAGTAACTCTAACGTTAACATTAACATCATTGACATCAGCACTAATGCTAACACTAACATTAACTCTAACCCTATCTTGAATGTTAAACTCTACTACACTAACACTGACATTAACGCCAACATCAACTCTAATGTTAACATTAATACTTACACTGTTACAAACTCTAACATCAACGCTAACGCCAACATTAACTCTGATGTTAACACTAACTCAGATCCTAACTTTAAAGCCAACACTAACTCTGCCATTAGACCTCAAACACTTATGCTAACATTAATATTAATTCAGGTCAAGTTCTTCTCATTAGTATAGCTATTATGTTATTTTAATTTGAGGAATGACTTCAATTAAGATCTGTGTCACTGTAGACATTAATTTGAAAAATGTTACGGTTTATTAAAAAATAGAATTATGAGAAACAAGTTTGAACTGCATATTTCAAAATTGTTACGCATGTTGGTGAAGACCAATAGTCCAGTTCACCATACACAGCAATACAATACAACACTCAATACAATAAAAATGAGCAAATGAACACAGTACTGTGAACAGTTCAACTTGCACAAGCAATGCAATGTGTCAGACCCAACCTGTCTGACATTTCTCTGTAGCTTTGTAACTATAGCTTGCTTTCTAGCTTCTATATATATGGATACAGTATAACTTCGAAATACTGAAAAGAAAATAAATATAATGTCTCTTATTCACAGACTTGCTATTTTATGCTCTAGACGCACTTTTTTTCTGCCAGCCATGAGTGTAATTACTTCTTAATTCACTTGGATTGCCATTATAATTAGATACAGTTCTATGAGTCATACCACTCACTTGTTTTAGAAATATTTTTACACGTCCATATAAATAGTCGCTTAAATTCCATTTCAAATGTTAATACATAAAAGTTTAAATGACATCAGACCTTTGCTATGATCAAATAACCATCTGTTCCACATTCTAACCGCATGCATAAAATACACTATAGTAATGAATCTTCAATTTAAGCAAAATATTATACATAAACATATAATTGGAGTTTTACCTAACTTAATGCTCTGTCACATGAAATAACATGATGAAGAGCTGTATTTAAGCGTTCAAATGAGGCAAGATTAAACAAGTTCTGCTCTCATTCACTGTTAATAATTCGTTATTAACCTAGTCAGCCAGTTCTAATGAGAATAGAATATAGTTACAAAAAGAATAGAGTAAAGACCAGATGTCCCTATTAACAGCAACCAGCAGTGCAGCACCGTCAAATTCTTCAGAAGGTCGTACTTGATAATCACAGATTTCAAAACTACACTATGAAAATATATAAGGATGTCCCTCCAGTTACTCTAAACAGACCAAGTTAAACAGAATCACATTTATGCGGACATATAAATGATGTCACTACTGGCACTTTTCCATAGGTATACAGGAACCGTGCTGTACCTAAACCGTACAGTCATGGCACGGAAGTTGTCGCACAATGTTTAGTCATAAATGTAATTGTGAAAAAAAATGTGATTTTGTAGTCACTTTTATGTAAGTCTTGATATAGATGATATTTTGACTATTATTTATATGTATTTAATAATGTCCTTTTATATGTATATGTATTTAAATGTCTTTTTTATGTAAACTCGTATATATATTTTTTTCTGTAAAGTGACCTTGAGAGTCGTGAAAGGCGCTGACAAATAAAATGTATTATTATTTATTTTATTTATAATGATTTTATTTTATTATTTATTAGTATTAAGTCTTGTCATTTGTCTATTCATTCAGAGCCCCTTCTGATTGCAGTGGGAGGTCATTATACCACATGAACATTCTAGTTTCACTAAATCTCATGCCAGGTTTCAGTTTGATGCTCAGAAATTAAAAGGGGCACTTTGGAACTTTTGGGAGGGAAAGAGGATGGGTGATACAAAACCAAGAGCAAAGTCTGGTAATATGACTTTCTCCATCATTTCAGCTTCACTGTCTGTGGCCCCTATGCAGCCTGACACATGTCATGGCTGTTTCCTATAGTCCTAGCATACACAGAAAAAATAGAATGAAGAAGAGAGAAACTTAAACTGAAACTTGTGTTTAAGTAGGGTAATTTCAAACCCGGTGTGGGAACATGAAGGCTCAAGACTGCTAGCTTGGTGCTTCTAATGACACTGAAAACTCATAGACAGGCTTTTTTTTTTTTCTGGTGATTCATGTCATTTTCTGTGGCAGTTTCTCAAACAGCTAACCATAATTTGCATTAGGTAGGAGAGTAAGAACAAGTCTGTGCTGGAGTTGAACCAGAGGGGAAGCTGCAGATGCTGACTGCATATACAAAATATGTTATTTTGACAGAGAAGTCTTGAAATGATAAATTTCTTAAACTTTAACAAGACTAGTATCATTTATTATTACAAAGTAAAATATTACTTTTTATGGAAAAAATGGTTCTCAGGTGTAATTTGTCTTTAAAGAAATTAAAGCAATTAAAATTTTATTGTTCAAAATTCACTGATGAGTTTCATTAGGATTTTTGTTTCAACAAAGCAGCGTTTTAAAGTGCAGGACAGCTCGGATTTGCAGGTATAAAACACTGCTGTTTGTGAAACAGGGGTGTTAAAGAGCGCAATACCCTGAGCCAGCAGCTAATGAGGAAGTGTGGTGATGTGTTTAATGCCTCTGTGATTGCCTGCTCCGTAAAACAAGAAAGGAATTAAACAAAAATAAGAATAAAATGGCCCAGTTGCTTGCCAGGAGTTAAGGACCACATCTAAAAAGATATGACTGAACAGATCTCTCTCTTTTTATTAGAGGAAGCAGCCGATGGTTTAAGCTGAGCTGGAATCAGTCCTGGAAGATTTCACAAAACAGCTCATGCATCAGAAAACACGTAAAACGTGTAGATGTGAGCTGCCAGCAGAACACCTCTACCTCCTTTGGAGGATGGAGCAGTGGAACTAAAAAGGAGATAATGATGGGCACAGTTTTTTTTTGTTTTTTTTGTTTATTTAAACCTTGAAATGAACGACTAAGAGTTTCAGAATTCTGAAAAACTGGAAACAAAGAAAAGTTATGACAAGAAGAATGAAAAAAATAATAATTCGTAATTTACACTGTTCTATAGATCACTGCTCAAATTTATGGACATTTGTTTAGGTCAGTTTATGACCTTTGTAGAGGAAGGTCAGATTTTTTTAGACTTCCACTGAAGCGTTTGGTCAGACTGCTTTCACCCAGCCTGGGGTGTCCTGAGGACAAATGGGGATAGGCGAAGAAAGTTCGAGAATTTCTTGAATATGCTTAATAATGCTCACCTCACGTAACTAATGAACATAACCTGCACTACTTTAATCCATCTTTAACAGTCAACACATTACCGGTAGTTACATTGTTCTTGAATGCATTGTTAAATGTTACCACACACATTAGAGACACTTAATACAAAGTGGGACTGATATATTAGAGGAGGGGGGGTGCAGCATGTTAGATGCAAATTAAACGTAAACTCTTTAGGAAAGTAGACCTCCAGGAGGAGTAGCAACCAAAACCGCTCCATCAGTTAATGTTGGAGCAGCTTGTACCGGTGATGCAAATTCTGCCTGAACACTCAGTTCATATAAAAGCTGCATGAACACAATGTTTGTTTGGGTATCAGATTCGCTCTATTATTCTTTGAGCTGATAATTGCCAGCTTGCTTTACAATAAGCCTGAATTAATAGTTTGCAGTCTGCAAGTTTCTCTCGCGCTGGAGCCTGTAGTGATGAGAGCAGCCACCCACTGGGCAGAGGAGGGGGGGGAGAGAGGTAAAATATCCACCAGATGCTCATGTATAAATTTTAGCCTGAAGTTAAACTGATGCAACCGTGGGTAAGCATTGTTAAACTATTGTGCGAGTGAAAGGCTCGGCAATTTACTGAAGCCTTCAGCACAGAGGCTAATGCTGCAGGCAGCGAGCTGGAGGCTTCAGGCCAGCTCCAGCGCTACTGCTCACTTTTACAAACTCTTACACACTTTTAGGGGGTTTTAGACAGTGACTCTTTTCAGTTCTAGAAATGTTGGTGGCTTCCAAAGCCTGAGTTCTGCACACATCAATCCAAAAAACCCCCAAACAAAACAAACAAAAAAAAACCTCTTAAATTCCCATCGTCCTAAAAGGGACCTGTACAGGGTGTGGTAGAAGCTGAAGAAGAATGCATTAGGGGCAGGTAGCGGTGCAGTTTTCCCTTCAGACACACTGTGGCGCTGTACTGGTTTGGTGTACTGCTGCTGCCCGCTGGTGGGCGGGAGGAGAAATGACAAGTAATTAGCAAAAAAGCAACAAATTCTTACTGATGAAATGTCAGTTTAGCTCTAGTGTCTAATGGGACATTCAAGGTGTAAATCAATTTGTATTCATTACCATATTATTCAGAGTGCATGTTCATTCCGTATAGTGAGTGCTCAATGGAATACAGCTTCTAGGAAGGAAAGGTCACCTCAGCTTTTATATATCAAGCCCTCTACACTGCTACTCCTCCACACTAGAGTCCAATGGACCCGCATGTTCTGGACAAAAAAAAAACAAAAACCCATCAATAATAAGGATTATCACACAGCATGCTGGGATATTTGTTAGTGTAGGACACTCCTTGCAATGAACTTCAATCCTATAAATCCACACACACACACACACACACACACCACACCGCATACACTCCAGATAATATCGGCCCAGGAGCTGGGCAGAAAAGCCCTAATCGATGAATTTCAGGTTTCATCCTAAAGCCACACAATGCTACCATCAATGTCTGTATTGATCAGGAGATGAAGCTAGTTTTTTATTATCATTTGGGACTGTCACATTCGCACATTTGGTTTGAAGAAGTGCGTTTGATTTGGTTTGAATGCAGAGGTCACTGTGGGGTCCAACATGAGGACTGTTGTGAAAAAGCTGCACTTAAAAAGACACGGACTGTATTTAGAGGTTTGAGTGGAAATCAGAAACTCCTGGAAGCAGAATTTTCTCTACAGATATTTAAGTTTTGCTTTAAAGGACAGTGGAGTTTCAACACGAAAAGGGAATTTAGGCCGTAAATAATAATAATCCCTCCAAATTGTGTCTTTTGATTGAGTAGTTATTTTCTTTTCATGTGTTTTTCAAACACCTGCTGGTCTTTACATTATGTGAGAACGTCACAATGATTGGACGAATATAAATATTTTCAAATATTGCTCGGAAAAAATCTTATTACTTTACCTTCCATTTTAGATTAAAAATGCTTTTCTTCATGTCATACATTTTGTTTTATTTTGACACCAAAGATATGCAGGAAACATTCTTCTGCATGTTCTTCTTTCTCCGTAATGACTTGACTTTTCTCTATATATCTGTCTATCTTCTGCTCTGTGTGCTGCTAATGTTTTATTTTCAGGTAGAAATGTTGTGTGTGTGTGTGTGTGTGTGTGTGTGCGCGTGTGTGTGTGTGTGAGTGTGTGTGTGTGTGTGTGTGTATGTGTGTGTATGTGTGTGTGTGCAGGGATTTATAACCCACTCCAGTGGCCTCGTCTAGTCTCTGTAGGTTTATTCTTTGGCTGAAAGCAAAGAGCAGGATGATTGGAGTTTTTTTTTTAATGTGGCCAAATTCCTGCTCAGTTTCAGCTGAATATCCTAAGGCTGTCCAAAGGAGCTGAGCTGCAGGACGCTGGAGCCTCCAGGGGAGAAAACGGGTCTTATCTAAAGCACAGAGGACAATAGGAACCATACATACACACACACACACACACACACACAGAGACGCACACACATAAAGCGCTGTTGCAGTCTGCCTGAGTGCTGAAAGAACAATGGATTGAAAGGATTTTACAGACTTGACGGTGGGGGACGTCAGTGTTTTTTGTGTTTTCCTTTGGATCAGAGGTTAGAGCTTTATTGCTGCATCTGAGTCATAGAGAATGTATAATATTACATTAGGGCAGATCATGCAGCTGAGTCAGGCTATTCATATAAAGTATAAAACAGTACCAAGTTCGTATGACAATCATCCTTTAGCAACTCATTAGCTATAGACTGATGATCATCAAATTATCTAAGAGAAGGTGCAGAATGTTTTTTAAAGCACATATCGAATACTTAAGCAACTCATAAAAAGTGAGAAGTCTTAAACTTACCAAGACAGTCTACGGTTAAACTCAAGGGTTTGTTACAACTGTGTCATATTTATAAATTGGGAAATGCTCGTGAGGTCTAAAGGTAATATGGATATGGTAATACGTGAAACTTACTGCCAACAGCAGCCTTTCGTGGTGCCCTCGTCTGTTTTCATTTGTGTGTTTTTTAAAGACACAATACAAAGCTGGAGCTTTTCGAGCTTTGCTCTGGAACTATTTCCCCAAAGCCTGACTCTAAAATAGAATTCATAAGAAAAGTCTTTACAAATGCATTTTAAATGTAGAAGCCCATGCCAGCAGGCCGAGCCATGAATTGTGTTCTTGTTCCCACCCTATTATTGCTGTACTGGTGGGGAATATTTAATCCCATACGCAGGTTTACGGAGTGTATTTTTATGCGGTGGATGCATGTGGGAACATATTGCAGAGGAGTGTAATCCTCTCAGCATAATTTGCTGGAGAGTGAAAGGGGTGAAGTTCCAGCGGATTTAGAGAAATTCACCAAGGGAAAGGCGCTTTAACTGGACCTCTTATAGTCTCCCCTCTTACAGTGCACTGCTTTGGTTGTGTGCCGGACAGATCTGTATGCTATCAGCATTCATATTAACTGAATATGAAGGAATGATTGTGAAATACATTTTTTAAACAAAGATGTTGCGAGTCACATATTAATCAGTTAACAGAAGTATAAATCCATTTAGATGGATTTAAAGGGAAGAGTTGCTAAAGGGCTTATTTTAACGTATGGATGGATTGTTCTTTCAGTATCTGAAATTCCAGCTTGCTTCTACCTGAACTCTTTTTTGTACTAGTTTTATCTGTTTTGGTGATTTGCCTGCTTTTGTCTGGTTTGTTTGGCATTGGCTAGTTTGCCTGGTTTTGCTTGGTTTGTTTGGCATTGGCTAGCTTGCCTGTTTTTACCTGGTTTTGTCTGTTTACTTGGTGTTGGCTTGCTTCTTTGATTTTGCCTGGTTTACTTGTTATAGGCTAATTTGCTGGATTTTGTCTGGTTTGTTTAGTATTGGCCAGTTTGCTTGGTTTTGTTTGGTTTTGGCTGATCTGGTTACTGACTGTTCAGTTACAGAAGCCCAACAGCAACGCTTTGTGCTGAAGCACATCACTATATAACTAAAGTGTGTTTGATGCATCATATTGTTGTAAATTTTTGGTCCTCTTCACTTAATCTGGTTATCTTTTTCCATCTTATCCTATCTGAGCAGCTCTCTTTTTGGACTCTTATCACCTTCGTTCCCCCATATCTCCATGTATCTGGCTCAACACCAGCCTTTAAACCAGTGTCATGCAGCTGGCAGATGGGGGCCTCCCTCTAAAGTGAAATGCTGAGGTGGGAGGTGGAGGACAGTGGAGAGGTCAAAACAGATTCTGAAAGAACTGTGTTCTCTCTCTACAGACTGGACTATTGTCTTGTATTGATCAGGACTAGGGGCTCCTATAAATGGATGACCAGCCGAAATGGAACCCAGAAAAAAAAAGAGAAAGAGCGAAAAGGAGAGAGAGGAAGAAAGTGAGGCTGTGTGAGAGACAAAACGTTTACAGCCCACTTAACCTATAAAGATGACAAGTAGAGAATAATAATGAAAAAGAAGTCTTTGTATTCCATCTGTTGATGGACAAACTCGCTTGTGTTTGATATTTTTCCCTCTTCATTTCTGACTAAAGTCAGTGCCCTCTGTCCTCACATTCGGCCTTGCAACCAATTATCTTTTTGCCCTCTATCTGAGGTGATTAATACCATAGGCCTGTCCCCTTTAAGTGTGCTATAAATCATATTAGCTGCATCTTCAGGTCTGCTTCTCCACTTAGAAATCCCACAGGCCTGCTGTGTGAGTGAGGGAAAGATTCTGAAGCTTTTAGCAGAAGCTGCGGTGAGCGAGGCTTGGAGCTGGTCTGAATTCAGCTTGTCACTGATAAGCCTTGTGCCGACTTTCATTCGCTGTTAGATACATGGAAGATCTCCTCTTTTCTGAGAGTTTCATTTATTCTGTCAGTGATAGCAGTATAGCTGGGTTGTACTGTACACACAGCCTTAAACATATATTCTCACTGTCAGAAAGATGTCGAAGACCTTTAGGTTTTTTCTGCATGCATTAGAATTTATCAATGTGTTTACATGCTTGGATGTGGGACAAGAAGCAACAAGCATGCAGGAAACAGCGCAATCACAAATGCAAGCGTTCAAACACACACAGCATGCTTGGAGGGCAAAATCAAAACACATTAAAGTGAGAAACTGGGAGCGAGAGAGTCATCCCCATGAAATATTGCCAAGGCCAGCTGG
Source organism: Brycinus macrolepidotus (assembly GCA_037974445.1). Lineage (NCBI taxonomy): Eukaryota > Metazoa > Chordata > Actinopteri > Characiformes > Alestidae > Brycinus > Brycinus macrolepidotus. The sequence continues at coordinate 8,601,404 of JBBPCZ010000115.1, read as the reverse complement.
TAAACATGAATCATCTCTCCACCACTCTCTTCATCTCACCTACACTGATTTTGGGCCTTGGTCAAAAATTAATGACTGCTGCGTGAGCTTTAGTGAAACAGCAGAACAGAACTTTAGTACAGGATCAGTAACTTGGGGAGGAATCACTGTGTGTTTCAGAACAAACAGGAATGAGATGATTTTTAAGTATCTGATTCATCATTAGTGGTATAATTTCTATGCAGCAGGAGTCTGAACCAAGGTTCTTGAATCGTGTCTGGATATATCTGTGGTATGCCTGAGAGAACCAGAATCCATGAGTTATATCATTATATCCTGAAGTCTCTGGGCTTTGGAAGACACTGGCTGATCCCACAGGAGTGTCATGAGAATTGTGACTGAGAGAAAGAACTTGGTACAAAGTGAACCTGTGGTGGGAAGCAAAGAAACAGCTATCAGAAGCACGAAATGTCTCAGATGGTCGAGCATTTATATGTCTAGCTGGAGATACATTTCTAAGCATTCATATGGTTGATGGAATAGTCTAGCACAGACAGGTATGAGGTTAGGAGGTAAGAGGACTACCCATTGGTCCATTTTGTGTTTAAAGGTCAAAATCAATGTTATTTCAATCAGTTAATTATTTCATGCTTCCCTTCAGTTAATCATTTCAAACACTATCACAAAGACGTTTATGCAAATCCAGGTCCACACCCCTGAGTGTTCCTGAGGAAGAAAAAACTCCTTAAATTCCTTAAAAGCATGAAGAAGAAACACTGAGATGAACCAAGATTCAAAAGAGGAATCCATGCTCCACAGGAGGGTGGATGGCTGCTGATTTATCACAGTGGATGAGGAACACTATGCCTGACCGTTCATGCTCCCTGAGAAAGTCATCAATGACAAAGGTATCCAGTACTACTCACTATGAGCTAGGAGCCACCACCGACGGTGCCCGGGTATCAACTCCAGATGCAAACACAGGGAGACGCAAATGCAAGCTCCACACGGAAGGGCCTCTGATCAAACTGGCCAGGATTCAGACCCAGGCCCTTCTCGCAAACTGGCCAGGATTCATGACCCAGGCCTTAACCACTGCTCTCCAATGCCGTCCAAATAAAGGATGAAGAGTTGAGAAGCCTTCGAACTAGAGGGATAATGGAGCAAATTCAGCACCAAAGGAAACACCAAAACTATCAGCAAAGCACCATTAGTAAGGTGCTGCAAATCCTCAGGGGCAGAGGCAACCACTTTATAACAAAGACTGATGATAGAACTTTGTAACAAAGATTGATGATAGTCCGGTCCCAAGGGAGGAAGAGCTAGAACTGAACTTCCCCAAGACAGGAGTCATGTGCAAAGGGCAGAAGAAGCTGAAGTTTAGCACACTGAGGTTGTTAATGTATGATGCTGAAGATGGACCACCTCCTGAGCCAAGAGCAGATATGCATGTAAGCCCATACCATCAAAATAGACAGGCCACACCAAAATGCAGGACCAGTAATAGCTACCTTGATGGAAAGAGGGTGAGAAGCAGTTAAGTTCCACAGCAACAAGAGAATTTAACAAAGGGTGGTACGAGGCTTTAGTAGGGAAGTGTATAGGTAAATTTCAGTTATTTCATAACTCAATTTACTAGTCATAGATGCTTTGGCACAGTCAGAGTCTAATCTCTGAAACCCCTCAGAGATTTTATGTAGACCTTTATATCCAAGCCCTTTCTCCCTCCAATCTTCAAACTCTGCCCTTCACCACTGGTAACAATTCTGAAGGCCTAAGGGTTTCAAATTAAAGGACGTTCAAATTCAACAAAACATTTGTCTACTTACACATGTCAGGCTGTAGAAGGATAGATAGATACAATGTTTGATTTTTTTTTTTTCTCTCCCAGTAGTAGGTTGGGTTTGATTGTTTAGGCTTCAAACAGAGTCATACACACACACTCATTTCCTAAGACTGAGGAGAGTTTAAATCGCTGGTATTGAACTCCTGTGATGTAGGGTTTTAGTCCAGCGAAGTCTTGTGCTCACCATCGTGATCGTGTAGCACCGGGGACTACTGGTTAAACTTCTGCTGCTAGACTGGAATTTGCCCCTGCCACAGAATGAGGGACTCCTACACAATGTAAGACAAATATTTTTTTGATGTTATTACTGATTGGTGTACATCTCTAGTAAATGGCAGACACCACATGAAGCCACTGATAACCCACCGCTGACTTTTATAAAAAAGAGCCGCGATATCTTCAAAAGCTAAAGAATAGTTTGATTTAACAGAACTGTTTTATACCTGTAAGAGGTAATATTTATTTTTATCACATGTAATGGGTTGTTCACACATGTAGCACACATCTGTTTGCTTAACTGGAATTTTTGGGAGACTTTTCAGCTATTCTAACTTACATTATTTTCATGGACTAATGACAGTCTTGTTGTTCACTTTCCAAAGCTAGACACACTTTATCTAAACCATCACGTCAAAGTAATCATTAACGCTGCATTGGAGTAATGAGATGACTGTTAGCTCTTTTCCAGCAACTGTTCTACTGGAGCTGTGCCTAAAAACGGCCAGAAGGCTGCTGCACCACAAGGCTGCTAGACTGGAAGTGCAGACTGGTGATATCTGGATAAAGCATGGGCGCTGGAACCATTATAGAAGGGTGGGACGTGTCCCCCCCACTTTTCAAAATCATTCATTTCGTCCCCCCCCACTTTTCAAAATCATTCGTTTCGTACCCCCCCACTTTTTCTTTCTCTGACAAAATGCTTCTGCCACCCAGGGTATAAAGCAACACATGCCCACCTTCATGACCACAATCCTCTTCTAAAACAGTGCATTTGTGTTATGGATGAGTTGATTTAGAACAGTATAATGTTTGCATACATGTGAGTAATGCTTGAGGGTACATATAGTTCGCCATCATTTATGCACACTCTGTGTGGATTTATTCCTGCATCTGCAGGAGGTCGGAGATGTCCACACCTGTTATAGAGTAGTTCAGCAGTTCTGGTCAGTGTCAATGTGTGTGAATGGATCTTGAATGCCTGGCTGCAGCACCAGCAATGTGTTGGTGGAAAAGTGCTGTGTGTTCAGCATGACCTATACACACTTCCCCGGACACGTTTTTCTTGCATTTCAAACCGTTCTGCCCACCCAGGGGACTTTAAAGCTGCTACAAAAGGGAAACACTCTCTACTGCATGCTTCCCCTCTCAAAGGAGCAGACTTATTTTGCATGACATGGCTGAATCTGACTGTTTGGCAGAAAATGGATGAGCCGTGTTCTGGCTGAGTGAAGCTCGAGCAGCAGAAATCTCTTCAGAGTTGCTTCATCCCCAGTGGACTGTAGAGAAAACTAAAGGCAACTAAAGGAGTGATGAAGCTTCCTCAGGAGATTAGTGTCTGAGCAGGCAGCTCATGATGATTACAAAACATGTCTTAACACGGTGACAAAATGTCACCCTGATGCATTATTACTCCTGTGTAACTGACAGACAAGCTCGAGTAATGCAGGACAGCCCCTACATGATTTGTTGGCTGAGGCTGTATTACGACAATTTGAAGCTTTAGTTACCCTGTGTTCCACACCAACCTTTAGCACTGTTCCAGCTGCACACATTTCAGGACGTTTTCACCTTTGAGTTTCCTTTCCTGCGCTCCAGCTGACCTGGCCAATCGCTTTAGCCTGATCTGTGTTTCACTGCTACAGTCAGATTCCCTTCATTCCCCATCCTTCTGGAAGCTCAGGATTTTGGGATCAGCTTTTTGCCTCCTGCTGTGGCTTATTGTCTGCTCTTGCACTGCAGATGGAGTCTGTAGTCTGAATATGGCAGAACAGATCACTTCCACTGCTACGTTCTGTTCCATTTTAAACCCAGCCAAGAAAGGCTGCTTAACGTTCTTTGGAAAGTGTGTCTTATATTTTTGGCCTGACAGCATCAATAAAAATGCGCATGCATAGACATAAGCACAGAAAGGGCAGGTGCAAGACGTCAGAGATGCCCAGTAGGAGTCAGACCACCGGAGTCAAATCGATCTGACACGAAACCCTCACAGACAAATACACGCAAGACTGAGCAAACAAATACATGCACATTAATGTAACTCAAAAAGCAATGCTGTCTCCTCTCAAACTGTCTTCAGGACTAAACGCAAATAGAAATTTTATATAAAATGTTTGACTGAGTCATTGGAAACTACTCGATTAAAAAAAAGTTCTAGCTGCAAAGCCGTTGTTGAGAAAATACTTTGGAGCTGCGGAACAGGGAATTAATATTAATAAAAGATAATACATGAAAATGATACCTGTGAAATTAAATTAGACTGAATTTAACAACATTCCTTGCTATTTCATAGGGTGTTCACTCTCAGTGTCTAGGCTTAGTGTCCACTTTCAGCTAGTGGTTAGGGAGTTCGCCCTGAGATCAGAAGGTCGTGGGTTCAAATCCCTGGACTGCTAGTGACACCACTGCACTGCACTGATGTACGTCGCTCTGGATAAGAGCGTTTGCTAAATGCCGTAAACGTAAACGTAAACGTAAACGTAAACCACTGAGGTACCCTTGAGCAAGATACCGTCCCCACACACTGCTCTCTAGGCGGCCCTCATTGGTGGCAGCCCCCTGTTTCACTTGGTGAATGGGTTAAATGCAGAGAAGGAAGTTCTCACTGTGTGCTGTGCTGTGGTGTTCACGCGTGACTATAAGGGACCACTTTACTTTACTTTACTTTCACTCTCTCTCTACCCTCAGGAAAGGATGTACAAATGAGCACAAACACAAATCATACATTGATGTTGCGCTCACAATGTAAGCAATCACAATGTGCCTGAATTTAATGTTCAGTGTGCTATATCTATAGCTTATTGTGCAAACTGTGTGTAGTTCCACTCACTAACTACATGCCATCATCAAGACATAACAGAAAATGAAAAAGACCATTTGCAACAAAGCATTCCACTGAGATTTTACTGAATTTCTATTGAGACATTCTATTGGGAGTCTACAGTCGTCCCTCGCCACTTCGCGCTTCGACTTTCGCGGCTTCACTCTATCACGTTTTTTTCAAATATATTCATTA
>JBBPCZ010000115.1:8570111-8581563 GCA_037974445.1 Brycinus macrolepidotus | reverse complement strand
GCTACCGATAGCCACTCTCACCACAACATATGATGTCATCACTGCGTGTCCAGGGCTGCACGTGGTTAAAACTCAGGTGACAGGCTCGGGAGGGGGCGTGACCGAGGCGAACCAGACGTGACAAGCAAGTGAAATTCTCTCACATCAACATGATAAATTGTTTTTTTCCTCTGATATAAATATCTTAAAATGAGTAAATATATGTAATGTAAATAGAACAGTCTTATATCATATAATACGTAAATATAACATTTTATATTTACACATGAAAAAAGCATCTAAGAATCTGTTACCATTTACAATAGTAAGATACAGAGACTCAGTATAAATCTAGTACTCTCATCCAAGTCTCTCATCCAAGACTGCTGTAATCTGTATTTTATTACTGTATATTTAGAGTGATGTAAAGAACTAAGTATTGCATTATACATCAAAAATCTTAAGTAACTAATCAGTTTGGCTCACCTTTTGGCTGAATATAAGGTTTTAGATCTCAATTTTTTTAATAGTTTTTGTAAACTGCTTTTTGCAGTGCATTGAATGTATATACAATTCATCAAATGTGAGTTATGAACCACATTTAACTGTGAACTCACCCAGAGATGGGCTCAAGGTTACTGCAGTATTAAAAGAGGAATAATTGTGTTCGGCCCAGCATTCATTCCTCAGTATTCTTTTTTTTTTTTTTTTTTACTTTCTGCCTTTCACAATAGAATATATCTTTTTCATACGAATCATTTTTGGTGCCTTGGCAACAGCGGATTTCGGTTTGTTTGCTGCTTTTGCTGCTGTGGAACGATGAATGCACATCTCAAAATGAATTGTCAAATGACACAAAGATGAAATAATCCAAGCATTAAAGCATGATCTTCTCTCCTGAATACGGAATATAATATTATCTAACACCTTGCTCTAATTTCTGAAAGGGCCATTATTAAAGACCCTTATGCACTGCTCACACACACCTTTGGAGGGATGGATGAAGAAAGCATTAATGTCTTGCTTTAGAAAACCAGACTGTGTGTGTAAGAAAGGTTCTAAAAGAACATTTCCCTTTCCAATCTGGTTTGCATCCAACCACACTGACCAGAAAAATGATCGGACATTAGCGGTCTTCGCCTCCACGAGCCAAAGAAACTCTCACGTGCGGTCAACCATAACCACATTTTAACAGAATAACATTAAAAAAAAAATTCAAAGGAAGAAACAACTATTCTGAAAAAGGTGGCAATGATCATCATTAAAGTGCAAAAGTAATGTAAAATCTAAATTAAAAAAATACATGAAAAAAGTTACATTTGTTTGTCGTTTTCTTTGTTTGACTCCCTGATAGTCTCATAAAGTGTGCCAAGTGAACTGTTGAACAGATTTCTCTGTGATAGAGATCTCATGGGAGAAAAACTGAAAATATTACAAAAATAAAGCAGCAGAAGGATGGAAAATCCTGAGGGACGGGAGAGAGAAATATGGACAAATGAAGGCGTTACCCGACACGGCCTTGGCATTGCTCAGGGAGCCGCAGCACAGTGGCCACAAACATGCCTCCATCTTTCTAAATCTCTACTCTTCTGTGCTCTCTTCTGTCTCTTCATCTTTCACTTGAATGCAAACTTTTTTTTTCAACCAACAGAAACATATCATTTTTAATGTGCTATATTTTGTAAGCATGTTTGTATAGATTTCATTTTTATGAGTGTATAACCTGTGCTATTGAGTTTAAAAGGCCGCTTAAGATCAATGTCATAGGATATGTGGTTGGAGAAATTATTCCAAAACAGCTTTTTAGAAATATGAGCCACATCATAGAGGGAAACATTCCTAATAGCATAAGATGAAACACAATCTCCCAATAAATATGAAGAACAAACACTGAGAGGAACCAACATTCAAAAGACATTGAGACTGATGGAAAAGACTACAAGGATCAGGAGGATCTACTGATGCACACAGAATGCTGAAGAAGTGCAGTGTGGGCACAGATTACAAGCAGGTTAGGAGTTCATGTGGCTTGTAGGGACTCTTGAGGATTTAAAGGGTAGGTCTCACTTTATATTAAGTGTCCTTAACTGTGTAGTTACAGATGAACAATGTTCTCTGGCATAATTTCACAAAAACATACTGATAACTGACACTGTATTTATACTGCAGATGTGGAAAATACCAGCATGACATGTCCAATCCCTCAACTCAAGTGTAACTAAATAAAGCTTTGAAAAATGATATCTATGATAAGTGATAGTGAATGCAAGCCAGTTCAGGTTCTGTTTTCAAATTTAGTACCAGTCAGATCAGGTTGGGACTGGTCTTAAAGCTGTGAGTACGGATCGGGTTCAGTTTCTTATCCCTGCAGACCTCTTGTCTGTCCTAACGTCTGCTTCAGTATTAATCTAATCTCCTGTCCTAGTATCTCTTCAGTCTCCTGTCCCAGTATCAGTTCCAGATCCTAGGCCAACATCACTCCAGTAACTTGTCCCAGTGCCAGGCCCAGCTCCTACGCCAATGTCTGTCCAGTCTCCTGTCACAGCGTCCCTCCAGTTTCCTGTACCAGTGTCTTTCCCTCTCATGTGCTGATATCTCTCTAGTCTCCTGTCTCAGTGTAAGTTCTGTCCCTTCTGCCAGTATCGCTCCAGTCTCTTGGCACAGTATGTGTCTGTTCTCTTGCCTGTCCCTGGGTCTGTCCCATCTCAGGACCCAGTGTTTGTCTAGTTTTCTGCCATAGTGCTTGTTCCATATCCTCCCCCTGTGTCAGTCAAGTCTCCTGTCCCAGTATGTGTTCAGTGTTCTGCCCCAGTGTCAGCCCCATTTCCTGTCCCAATGTCAGTTACATCACATGTTCCATTGTCAGTATCATCTCCTTTATCAGTTTCTGTCCAGCCTCCACCTCAGTCCTTACCTTGTTCGTTTTGATCACATATTCCTTATTGACCTCTTGGCATAAGTAGCTTTTGTATTCCTCTGTACCTTTTTCAGGTTTGGAGTTTGCACATGTTGGATTTCAAAGCTTGGTTTTACCAGAGTCCCGTTTATGTTCTACTGTTTCTGCTTCTTAGCTTTAACCTTTAGTTTGTTCTGTTCAGCTTGTGTCTGTTGTTTAGTCTCCATGATCTTCTCTCATCGTGCTTATCACAATAAAAAAAAAAAACTTAAATTGTACCATCTCTAAAACTCCATTATTTTCAGAAAAATGTCCCTGCTCTCCTAATCGTTGACAAATTCACCACCATTCCACTTGTAAAACAAGTTGTTAAACAAGGTGTCTAGAGGTCTTTCAATTTGGCCTGAATTTCACATATCATAAAGACATAATGACAGAATGTATTAAAAAATTACATGCAACAATGTAACAGCATCTGTCAGGTCACAAAACATAATAATCACAAATGATCAAAGATTATGATGACTTATGTTGATGATAATAAATATTGTTTTTGTGTATGTAGTTCCTAACATATGTAAATAATAAATCATCATGCAAGATAACTAGTACTTCTTAATTCTCATGGATTTAATTGCACTCCATTATTTTCCTAGGTGCTAAATAAGAATTTATGAATGAACAAATAAATAAATAAATAAGATTTAAGAGCCTCTGGCTTTACATGTTCAGTACTGTAAGAGTTTATTACAGTGTTGCTGTAGAGACACACTTATTTCCAGGCCTGCGCTGATCAATGTACGGCATCAGGCCAAACACGATGAGAACGGAGCTCCAACATTCAGCTTCAGCCTCCAAACTATTGATCGCTTTTCTGCCTCCAGTCATCTGTTCTGGAACGCAGGGGAAAGTTTGACATTTTGTCAGTTATTACCACGGCTTGGCCGTCCTGAGTTGTGAATCTACCGTGTCACACACACTGTCTCACACACACAGCTTTAATAAACATCAGCCCTTCATCATGGTCTGAGACTGATGGGCCTGCCTGTCTTTTTGTAGAGGAATTATTTTTAAAAGGAATTAATACGTTAGAAGGTTAAAATATTCGACATTCCCGCTAGGAAAGTCCCAGATATTGATGTGCTGTGGGTGTTAAGGTGTTATTTATTTAACATGCTTAATATGGTTCGATAAAGTGAAAGCCAGAGGAACATATTGCTGTTGTCCAATACATTATGCAAACATTGCATAACGAATGCATCAAAACAAAAATGGTCCAAAACGATGAAGTGAAGTTAATTAAAAGTTAACATTTTTGCCTTCTCTTGTAAAGTTGCCAATTTGGAAAGGATTTTAGATGCCTTGATGTGTTCACAACATGTTGCATTCTAAGAACTGTTATAGCATTTTTCTTTTCTATCATGAAACTGTTCAGAACTGACATAACAAGCATGCTTTTTGGCTGAGAATCCTTTGTGGCTTAGGGTCCTTTCTGTGTGGAGCTTGCATGCTCCCCCCATGTCTGCGTGGGTCTGACGGGTGCTTCGCTTTCCTCCTACAGTCGTGAATGTCAGGCAAATTGAAGATGCCAAATTGCCTCTAGGTGTGACTGTGCGTGTGAATGTGTGTTTGTCTGTGTGTCTGCCCCATGATGGACTCGTGACCTGTCTAGGGTGTTTCTCTGCCTTTTGCCCTATAAGTGCTGGGACAGACTCCAGCACCACCCGTGACCCTGGTTAGGATGAGTGGCTCAGATACATAATGGATGGATGAATCTTATTTGTGGCTGAAACCTGGCAACCTCCTGGTTTTACATGAAATTAAAGCTGTATGTTTCCTATTTAATAATGTACTGAATAATCAAATTAGCATAGAGTTTGCCTAGATGTATATTCCACACTTTAACTCTCAAGATGGCCAATTCCATTAGACTAATAATGCTATTTGTTAGTATTTAAGAAGAGTTTATGCAAATCATGTGTACACCCTGAGAGTGTGATTCCATTAATGGAAGGACAGTGTGCTGAAGACCGATGGATAGATCGAGAAGACTGAATAGAATTTCACAATTACTCCATTGTGCTCTTGTGATAACACATGCACACAAGCACACAGGAGAGAGACAGCCTCTGATGACTATGTGTCTGAACAGAGCATAAGAAAAAGAAAATTACAGCAGAGAGAGAGAGTGAGAGAAGAGAGAGAGAGGGGAGAGAAAGAGAGGGAGAGAGAGGAGAGAGGGAGAGAAACTGAATTAATGTAATAAGGCTGCCAGGGTTCTACTCCTCCAAATTTTCTGGTGCATTCAACCATAAAATACACAATACACCAAATCACACACTGAGTGGAGACCGCAGCAGCTGAACAGCCTCCACATCCAGCGCCTGCTTTAGATGTTAATTTAATGCTATTGGGCACAAATTGTGCTGGCGCTCATATAATGCATTGGCAGCATGTGTAAGACAAGCTTTCAGAGCGGCTTCCTCTCGCTGTCTGCTCCTCGCTGTGTTCCTGCCGAAATGCTTCAGTGATGTAAGTCAGTGTTTTGGGTTACAGCACTTCGCGGTGCACTTTCAGCCTGTCAGTGTTTGCATGGCTCAGAGTAAAGCCAGCAATTACTCGCCCTAACGAGATATGTCATGTGAAATCTCAGGCCTGTGGCCCTGCATGCTCAGTGTGATGTTTTATGACATTCCATAATATACATCACGCCTCGGCCGGACATTTTGGACTCGGAGCTAACGAGTAGTTCCTGGTTTGGTTGGCTTGTTTACCCTTGTTTCTGAGAGGGGCTCTCAGGCTGCCTACAAACCATTAGCGCTGAAAGGATGATGTATGGAGTCGCCTTCGGAGAGCAACTTCTGTGTGTTTCCCCCTTCCCCCCACAGTCCCCCCCGTTTAATTGTGCATTAAAAACCACGCATCGCACCATTTGTTACATTCGCTGTTTACCATCTCCGTCCTCTTCAGATCTATCTGAGCTCTAATTAATCCAAAAACAGAGAGCTCGACTTCATTAACTTGTGCGGCTCTGCCTCGTCTGAGGTTAATTATGAAAGTGGGGGGAGTATTGGGGGGGTGGTGGGGGGAACTTTATCATTTTCACTTAAAGAGTTCCTGATCAATGGCGATGAGGAACTCCAGTTGGGGGTTCATCAAACCTACATTAGGCTGGGCTGAAGTGTAGAGCTATAGATGATTCTTATGACGGATTCGTTCAATAAAAGCAAAGAGATTTGTGCATGGGAGGACTAAATATAACTCCTAAAAGAGAGAAAACCGCACAGGTCAAAACATTTCAATCATTTACCTTCTCTGTGTAGCTAGAGATATGAATATCAAATCTCATTTCATTTCTCATTTCTTCAGCCGAGAGCCACTCTAACCAAAGCACAATCTGTATGCGAACAGAACGAGGCTACATGTATAAATTACTCTTAAAATGAAAGGCTCGCTTCCTCCGTCGGTGGTATAAAAGAGGAACAGTACGACGAGTCACATGGCTAGCGTAATGATGTTTTGTGGATCTCAGTAACATCTGGACAATCCCTCCCCACAAGTCCAGAGAGGGCACTTAAAAACACAGGTAAGCTTTTAGATGAGGTAGCCATAAAAAATACAGAAATGTATTGAATTAACTCAAAAGTTAACAGCTGCATAATCTGTGGGATGAGCCTCAGAAGACCAATCTGTTCTGTGAAATTCTCTCAAATTCTCTCAACAATTAATTACCTCCCTCTGCCATCCTGCTTCTGCGGCACACTGGAACCATGCTGCTTATTTTAAAGATTAACATTTAAAAATTCATTAGCAATCTTTTCTGGGGCACTTACGGCACTCGTTCTGCACGAACATGTTTTATGATCTCTACATAGTGATTATTAATTCCGCCATTTCAGCTAAAGCACGAAATGAAAGGAAGAAACTGTGACAGCTTCTGCAGCTTAATGCATACAGGCAGAGTCTAGTCAGACATGTTAACACATTTAGATATAAAATACACTAACTTTTTAAATGTTTTATCATCCTAAGCAAATGTAAGGAACAATGGGGGCTGAGGAAGAATGAGATGATGGACGATCAGTGAGATGAACCATGACAGTTAGGGCTAGGCTCTAAGTTCAGAACTTTCAGAATGCCTAGAAAAAGGTTCTCCCTTACAAAAGTAGTCCCACCCGTTGGAAATCAAAATGTGGCACATGTATAAGCATTAAAAATGTGCCACATTTATATATAAGGGCTGTACTTTTGTCTTCTAATGCTAAATTTACACACCTGTGACAGGATTACATTTGAAATTACTCTGCATAACAGCATCTACCAACTGCCTTAAATGTCAATATAGTGTAAATGTATGAGCAGAGAGAGCAACACACTGAACCATAGAGGGAGAAAAAAAACACTGCAGAGGCAGAGGGAGAGCAGCACATTGACTGATAGAGCAGAGGTGGCTCCACACCTCCAAAAGTGGTGAGGCAAAAATAATAACTGCAAAAAACTAAACTAAAACGCAACTTTCAGCACTATTTATATCAGGCCTGACCTTGTTTTATCACTGGGTTCAGCTGAGATAAACTTTGCTAGCTACGTTTCTGAAGAACATTAAATCTTTTACAAGTTTATTCCTCTCACTGAACCCAAACTCAAGAAGGTTTCATTGTTTGAAAAGCAGTTAATTTAGGGAGAGCCTAGATTTTTTTAATATAAGGCCAAAATTTCCACTCATTCATGAAATTTGATTTACTAAAGTCTGGCCAGTTTTCCATGGAATTTTCTCTGCCTCTTAAATTAATCACTGCAATAATTTTTGATCTAATTTGGCACATTTTGCGATGCGTCTGCTCACATTTGGCCCAGAGTCTGACCCTTGAGATGAATTATGTTTTGGCCAAAAGAAAGGAAGCCAAATGCCACCTGAGGGATGAGAGGGATGTGAGTAGTGTGAGTGTGTAAAGGTGTGTGAATAGGTCGGGTCAGACGGATGTGTATAGGTTGGGTCAGACGCTGTCTGTAGCAGTGTCACTGTGGAAAGGCCACTGTAAACACACCACAGGATGAGGTTTATTTCACACACACAGTCTGGCCTGTCCATTTTCTCTTGGGAACCTAATCAATGCTTACAGCCACAGAGACAGGAAGAAGTCATTTTCTCTCCAGATCAAAGGTCAGCTTATTGTGGCTCTCTTCCACTGGATAGTTGGATGCAGTGGGAGAGAAATGGCCAAAGAGAGTGAGAGTAACCCTGCTGAGCACAGCTAGCCACTATCAGTGGAGGACAGAGGTCTAGTGCAAGTGACATTTTGGAATATGTTGCATATCCACTAGGACAGTGGTCACCAACCCTGATTATGGAGGTCTACCTTCCTGAGAAGTCTAGTTCTAGCCACAATCCGCAACCTGCTCTAGCTAACGAACTCCTTCAGAAGTTCCTGATCGACTGCAGACTTTAGTAAGGTAGAGGGGGCAGGATGTTAGATGCAGGTAGGTGCTAAACAGGGCAGAAAAGTAAATCTCCAGGAGGAAGGTTGGTGACCCCCAGGAAGATGCCAGGGTTGGCATATATGCACTTACAAAAGCATAATGGTACGAAACTGAAATGCCTTATGAAGTCACATGGACATTGCAACAGTTTACTGCAGGCCATCCATCTGCTTCAGAGAAACTGTTTCCCATTGCTATGGCAGTTGTTTTGCTTGTATGATCCCCTCACAGATCTTGCTTAGTTAAATACAACTATCAATAGTTAATTAAATTTGTTTATATTTTCTCCTTGACACTTAGACAGTTGTGCCACTCAGGAGATCAGGTTTAATAAGCAAATATCTGCCGAAAGAAGAATTGTTGGCTGAGCAGGTGTCTACAAACTTTTAGATATATGGTGAATTTTGAAAGAGGCCAGGCCCCATGGTGGCGGAGTGGGTATCGCTGTAGCCTCACACCTCCAGGGTTGGGGGTTAGAATCTGGGTCCTGGCCTTGTGTGTGCGGAGTTTGTTTGTTCTCCTCGTGGTGGCGTGGGTTTCCTCCGGGGTCTCCAGTTTCTCCCACAGTCCAAAGACATGCATGTCAGGTGAATTGGAGATTCTAAATTGACCGTAGGTGTGAGTGAATGGTGTGTGTGCCCTGCAGTGGGCTGGCGCCCCATCCGGTGTGAGTCCCTACCTCGTGCCCGTAGACCCTGGGATAGGCTCCAGGTACCCACCACCCTAGTAAGGATTAAGGGGTTACAAAAAATGAAAGAGGCCTTTACTTTAGACTAGGCTAATGTAGCTTTAATTTGTTCAAACTCACAAGAATGAACTAAATACATCTTTATCAAGAGGTATATATTTCATAACAAATCTCAGTACCGGGTACTATGAGTTCTACAAGGACATCAAGTAAGAGGAAATGTTATTTTTAAGTTGAATTGAATGATTACGTGATAGGAAGCTTCACGTTTGGAATTAAATAGAGTGCATAGATGTGTAGAAAGGCCTGTTCCTATGCCACCATCCAGGGAGATGTGTAATTTGCTAGAAACGTGACAGCCATCTCTCAAGAAGGAGGGCTGATTCCTCAGAGGTAGCATCATGAATGAATCTGTATCACCTGAAATTCGAGGCTAAAGTGCTATCTTATCTTAAACGTTGACCATGTTGCTGTGAATTGCACATTAAAAGATCAACCCTTCACCCTCTCTCTTTCTGAGGTGGCCTTTCTGGAGAGCATTAAAGCTAATGTACAGAAGCAAGTCAAACGGGCCTGAATGAATAGCTGAGTCTCTGAAAGTGTAAAGAGTGTGTCTGTCTCTGTCCATCAGAATAACTGACTCTGACAGTCATCATGAAGAGCTGAAGCATTTCTCTCTGAACCTGCTGCTGTCACTGCGTGCAAATTATACATATTAATGAACCCCCCTATACCTGACATTCCACATGCAGAAAGACACTCTTCATAATTTACACATTTAGAGAGAGAGAGAGAGAGAGAGAGAGAGTGCTACAGGGAATGAGATATAGAAAGAGAAAGAGAGGGCCTATTTGATCAGAATTTCCTTTGCTCCATTTTTCCATCACTTCTGCTCCTCCGCTGCTTGATCTGCTGTTTAATGGACTTCTGTATAAATTGGAAGTGAGGGATGATTTTGGTGGATGAAGAGGAAAAACGGCATGACCTGCGGAGAGTCAGTTGTGTGTGTGTGTGTGTGTGTGTGTGGTGAATCAAACTTTCAGCAACGTTTGAGAGCAGAGGGAAAGAGTGTGTGATTTAAGCTGTGGGAGCGTATTCCGTTTGATTTCGGAAGAACGCTAAATCAGGAAAAACA
This sequence comes from Brycinus macrolepidotus, assembly GCA_037974445.1. Classification (NCBI taxonomy): domain Eukaryota; kingdom Metazoa; phylum Chordata; class Actinopteri; order Characiformes; family Alestidae; genus Brycinus; species Brycinus macrolepidotus. The sequence continues at coordinate 8,571,384 of JBBPCZ010000115.1, read as the reverse complement.
CAGGCACGGAGCCTCAGCATTAGCAAACAGAAACACTGAATCAAACCGAACATCTACAGAACATGAGCTCAGGATAAGCTTTGAAGATCCCATGCAGCCACACACACTCTCGCACACACAGTGGTGTCTCATTTTCTTAAAGAATGCTCCACTCTGCTTGATTCTTATCCTCTACCAATACAATAAGTTCAGGGTGTTTCAGTGTAACTACATCTATAAAGTGTTCCATTTTTTATTATTATTTATGAATGTAACTGATCATTCTGTTGATCATTTACTTCCAGAATCTTCTCTGACATTCAGTGGCCTAAAGGAAACATGAATATGTTGAAAACCTATTCTTATATATAATTTGTATAATTCAAGTCAGGCTACCTTTATCTACTCTTCTTGTGGAGTCTCCTTCATGCTGCTTCTTTAGATCCTGATCTTCTGATCCAGCGATATTTTGAAGTATATCTCAAAAGCCTTTAAGTGAGACAATATAAGAAGTGAAATGATTCTGATTTATTATCATTACTACTGACAATAATCATAATTACTTGAGTGACACTTTCGTGCTAGTATATGAGACATAAAGGCTTTTAAAAAAAAGGCAAATGAGTCAAGCACCATTTACTTAAGATGCATTGAAATCAAGAAAATCAAGTTCCCATAATCTCCCTAAATATCTTAAAACTAGTAAAAATGTTACACTTTATTCTCTAGATTATAATGGAAACAGAATCCTGGATGGTTATTATTGTGGTGAAAATGTACTTCTACTAAACTACTTATGCTTTGATTTGAAAGAAACTCACTTGCAAAAAACTACATTCCAGTTGTGTGATATAGATTTTACATCATCGCAAGCTTACAACATGAGTTATGAACTCAAACATGTACAATATTATTGGTGTATTATATTCAGTTACACAATATATGCTGCTAACTACTGCTTTTGCAAACTTTCGACGATGCTGGGACATTATGGGAAATGTAATGTTAGAATGGTGGTCATAATGGTTTTGCTGCGTAGTTTGGCCCAACAATCAAGTTTAACTGGGAACCTTTTAGATAAGATAAGATAAGATAAGATAAGATAAGATAAACCTTTATTCGTCCCACAAGTGGGAAATTTGCGTTGTGACGGCAGAAAGTGGATAGAACAAAGGTAAGAGCAGCGAAAAGGTAAGAGCAGCGAAAATTAAAAAAATAATAGAATAGAATAAAAACTATACAACAATAAAGTATAAAATGTACACTATACAATCTAGAAACATAAAATATGGAT
>JBBPCZ010000115.1:8533816-8551511 GCA_037974445.1 Brycinus macrolepidotus | reverse complement strand
GTGTAAGGGGAAAGTGAAGGTTAAGAGGAGACAGAATCTGAAAAATACACACACACACACACACACACACACACACACACACACATAGGCGGGTGCGGGGGCGGGGGTGGGGGGGGGCGTTGGGAGAAACAGAAAGAATGGAGGAGGGTGGGAAAGAAATAAAGAGAAAGAAAAGCAGTTAAAGTTCAGATGTGCAGGAGGTAAGAGGCATCCTTTCCAAGAAAGCCCAGAAAGCAGTGAACTCTTATGAATTTTTATGGCTAATGGAAATTCATGCAGTTAGTTATTATCTTTACAAATGACTTGATAGCCTTTTATTTCCCCGTCTTGTTCTTCATGCACTCCAAGGACGAAGCCTTGGCTTTTCTCCCTCCTGTCACACTCCCTCGCTCTCTCACTTCTCTCTCTGCCTTTTCTCTTTCCTCCGCCGCGGCTCGTCTTGACAAGCTGGATCATCCTCTGGAGATCCTGACATGATATTAAGTTATAGTTACAAGTCAATACTCCAATGAAGAGCCCAGGGGAAATCTGCTCAGAACTGGAGCTGCTGCCTCACTGCTGAGAGACGGCTCCATCACTGAACAAAACAACAGCATTTTATATATAGCACTGAAAACTGCTTCCTGTGTACTGTCCTCTGAGTTCTGTTATCTCTTTTCTGGCCGCTCTGTACTATCCACATTGAACTGTCCTATCTGTGCTCTTTACTGTCTGCTCCATACTGTACTTTCTGTACTATCCATTTACATCCTTTACATTCTATCTCTCTATAATGACCTTTCTGTACTGTCCTCTATGTTCTGTTGTCTCTCTGGTGCCTGCTCTGTACTGTCCACCCAGAACTGTCCTTTCTGTTCTGTCTTCTCTTTACTTTTCACTCTGTTCTGTCATCTCTGGCCTGTCCTCCCCATTCTGTCTTCTCTGCATTGTCCTCCCTGTACTACGCTTTCTGTCATAGCCTCCTCTAATTGTTCTCTCAACACTGCTCCTATATACTGTCTTCCCCGTAGAGCCCTTCCATTTTGTCCTCTCCATACTGTCTTCTCTCTCCGTTCTGTCCCCTCAGATCTATTCCTCAGTTCAATACTCTTCCTACTGTCCCTCCAGTCTGTGCTCTCCTTACTGTCCTCTGTCCATACTGTCCTCTCCGTTTTGTTCCATAGTACTGTCCTCTCTATTCACCGACCCTCCTCACGTCCCCTCTAGTTGTCTGTCCCATGGGGAAGAGCTTTGTCAGATGAGAAGTCTGAGGTCTGCCATTTTCCCTTTTTTTTTCCACCATGAGGAATGTTAATGTGGTGACAGGATGAGAGATGGTGACAGGTGGAGGGAGATCACAGGTGCTGTTCTCCAAACCGTCGCTCGATTTTTCCTTCAGCCAGCGGCCTAGCCGAGCAGCTGCTGCAGCCCTGCAGCCGGAAAGCTGAGAGCTTTTAATTAGCTGAGCCTCCGCCATTCATTACTTCCAGGAGCTGTTAGCTAGAGTGGATCCTCTCACATCTCAGACACTTTCTGCTCCTTCAAACATCAGTCAGACACTTTATAGCTCCAGAATTTACTGCTGTGGGTCGTTCCTTCAGGAAAGCCAATGAGAAGCAGGAGGTGAGGAAGAGGACAGGGAGGCTGAGACAAGGAAACAGAATATGATAACAGATGATAAATGGAGGAAAAGAAACCAAGCTGTTCTGGGTGTCACCCAGATGTCCGCTATGTTTGGAACTGTTGGCTGTGGCTCCTCTGTTGTTGCTCTTCTGCTTTTCCTCACTGCACTGGAGAGCGAGAGGCTTTATTTGAGAGATTAGTTTTCTAAACGACTCCAGGAGCAGTCAGTGTGAGACTTTTCTTGTGGAAATGGGGCAGGATTCATTACCGCGGCTAATTTAATTTCTCCCCATTGTACAAGCCAGATGACGAGGTCATCAGTCAGCGCTGAAACCTCAGACAGTCTCTGCTGCTGCCAACAGCATGATAAAGACAAGTAATAATGCTTAAGTTCCTCAGATTTATCCTTCACAGAGGGAATATTATAATCTGCAAGCATAACTCATGCTGGAAACATTTATATCTGCTTCCTTCACATTTTACGGAGCACAGATTCTACAGAAGCACTGACTCTAACAATCTAACACTCATTTACTCAACCAAAACTCTGTTTTTATGACATTTCCCCCCAAAGGCCCTGCACGAGGAATCCTGAGTAATTATGATATGAGGCTCCAGCAGGAGCTTTGTAATTTCTCCCAGTTTTATTTGGGGGTGTGAATCCGTTGACTTTGAAGATTCTTTGTAGAGCTGAAGTTTTTTTTTTGCGCTCTTCAGGGAAAGCATGCTTGATGACTCGACCTGCAAGGTGACTCATGCTGAAAAAGCATCGGTAACATACTTTTCAGCTGAAAGAGGACGGCGTCAGTGCGGGGGGTAGAGAGTGAGGGGGCATTCATTTTCCTCCAGTGGACCTATGAAGACGTGCAGGATCAGAGACTGCATTTGGTGGATAGAACTTTGGTGGATTCATCTTCCACCCTGGAGAGGCAACTAGTGATGGATCAAATTTTTCCAAACATGTTTAGCCAGAACACATAAAAAGCTGAGAAAGGGATGAGTCATGCGGTGAGACAAGGTGAGGGACAGATTGATGGATGGATCGGAAGAGTCTGAGAAAATGTGGAGATATGCTTCAGTTCTACTGACTGAATGTTGTTTGAGGAAAGTATTATGAAGCTTTGACATTAGCATTACGGACACTGAAAGATTAGATCTTATATCAGTATTAGATCACTGTGTAGTCCGCTGCCAGTCAAAAACATGACTGAATATGCATTGTCTGTCATCTTAAGGACATTTTCATCTACAAGCTTATACTTAAATGTTTGAACAGTTGCCTAAATTAATATAGCTAAAAATAGCTAATGTATGCCCATGGATAAATGATGCCCATGTACGAATTTATTTTTAAAAAAGGAAAATTTAAATGATCTACTTCTTCAACCTCCAAAAAATAGCTTCCAGCAACAAGGTCTCAGCATATGTGGAATTTCTTCAAACCGGTTGGAAAAGCATTCCAGCATTTCTCATAAAACTAGAGTTCTCATGACCCCAGAGTACATCAGTGCAAAAAGGGGTTGCTTTTAAGAATTCAAAATAGATATTGTGTTTATATTTTAATGTCTTCATATGTATTGTAAAATTAGTAAAAAAAAAAAAAAAAAAAAAAGTACTCTAAAAACAATAAGATACACCCCTGTACCATGTATCTAACTGGTAGTGCAAATTTATTTTTTTTTAATATTTCATCGCAGACCGACTTCATTTGCACATTTTCTATGTTTCTTTGTCCTTCTGGCTTTGAAACTTACTGTATGATAATTTCCACCATTTGATAAATAGTGCCACCACATCTGTCAAGGCTGATTAATTAGTTGACATTTAAGCACACACACTAAAGAGGTGAATATTAATTCTCTGAGTTCAGTGCATTGGGCAGTGACGAGCTACGCAGTATTTGGAAATAAACATATGAGTCTCATCACTGCAGCATGCGACTCTCTCTCTCTCTCTCTCTCTCTCTCTCTCTCCTTCTCTCTCTATCCTCTCTTTCTCTCCCTACTCCACAGCTGTTTGCTAATTCTTCACCTGTGGCTGGTAGATTGATCTGCTGTCTTGGCTGCCAGAGTCATTCTGCTCATGTTTTGGCTGTTGCTTACCAAGACCAGAGCTTAATTTATTGGGAGGAAAACAACAAAAAAAGAAAAAAAAAACTTCCTGAGATATTTACATCAACACATGCCTGAGCCTTGGTAATTAGCATGTCAAGACTGCTGTTGTCTTGTAGGTGAAATGAAGAAACATTGATATTCAGTGTGTCTCTTTCTCAATATCTTTTGGAGATGTCAGTGGAAGCAAGAGAATCTTCTTATAACCTGTAGTTTGACAGTGGTGGAGTGATTTCTAATCCTCTATGATTCTACAGTGTATGTAAGCTTTACCGTCTGAAACCAATAATATCCCAGATGTTTTGATCCAGTATGAGTTTGTACCATCCCTAATAATAATAATCTTGTTCCAGTCCTCTTCATGCTAATGGAACAACAAATCCTAATAGACAAGACCATGCAATGTCTTGTTATTGTTATTAAACATATTATATGATGTAAAGCTAATGTGTACATCCAGGCTATAACCTTTCAACCCAGGCTTTATGTAGGAATATAAGGTAAAATTACATGGATACTTCATCTCAAACCAACAAGCCAATCAAATCCTAGAAATTGTCTAACCCCAGACACCCCCGTCGCTCTGTTTCACTCACGTCAGTCACATCACTCTTGCTCTAAGGAGGAGGATGGTCCAGAAATGGTGGATCAGAAACATTACAACTGTCAACACTGTCTTCCTCAAACAGCCTGATATAGAACAGTGATGGGGCACTGTAATGATGTTGGAACACACACACATACACAGACACAGACACATACACACACAGACACACACACGCACACACACACACACACACACACACACACACATTACACATTACATTCTTTCTGTGCTTCTGTCTTTCACACATTACACACAGACTCCGCTGAAGCGTTCCTGACAGGGACACCTGCTGACTTACAAAATTGGATAATTATAAAGAAAACGAGCAGCCTGTGAGAAGCATTATTCCTAACTGGCCCTATTAAATAACAGCACATAATCTTTTTAGCAATTTATATGATCATCAGATCCGTCAATATTATGTGTGTGTATGTTTAGTGATGGGGCAGTTGTGCCACTGAGAACGAAGGAAGGATGTCCAGCAGAAATAGAGAGATGCTGAGAATTCCAAGTGGTATTTATGACTGAATGACTTGCTTTCATTTGTCCTGTCTTAAGGCTTGCGGTCCCCCTCTGATCAACACTTTGCTGACATCAACATTACTGGACGTATCAACATATAGGACTATGGTCCTTGAGGGCATTAGGTTTAAAAGTATGCATTTGAAGCAGACTTAGTCTATGCAAGCACCGCTCACAGCAAAAGTATGTCATGAATTGTCATGTTTTTATATGAATTTGCTTATCAGTTGTGGCATTATTTAGATAATAAGCATATTGCAGCCCTGATGATGAGGTAAATTATTTAATAAATGCATAGGTTAGGCCCCACGGTGGTGCGGTGGGTAGCACTGTTGCTTCACACCTCCGGGGCTGGGGGTTTGAATCTGGGTCCTGGCCTTGTATGTGTGTGGAGTTTGCATGTTCTCCTCGTGGTGGTGTGGGTTTCCTGTAGGGTCTCCGGTTTCTCCCTGAGTCCAAAGATATGTGTGTCAGGTGAATCGAGGATTCTAAATTGGCCGTAGGTGTTAGTGTGTGAGCGATTGGTGTGTGTGTGTGCCCTGTGGTGGGCTGGCCTCGCGCCTGTAGACCCCGGGATAGGCTCTGGGTACCCACAACCCTAGTAAGGATCAAGCGGTTACAGAAAATGAATAAATGAAATGCATGGTTACTCACTCCTGTATACAGTTACAAAGGTTTGAGTGTGCCTGGACCAATGACATGATTTGCTGATTTTTTAAGTGAAAATAAGCATACATCTGCAACAGACAACGCCTCTGGGTGTCCTAATGCACAATTACTGTTCAAGTGTTGAAATTAACTTATTGAAAAGTTATGGTGCCTTTTATAATGTTGGTTTGCTTTTTTTCAATACGCTAAACACAGCAAATAGATAGGAATTGTGCACTGCAATTTGATAATTTGGCAATGGTGTACTAAAATACATTTTTAAACATAAGAGATAAAATATAAAATTCATACATTTATGTTTATTTCACTAGAGGGTGTGTTAGAGGATCATATAGAAAATCAATAGAACATGTAATCTTGAGGTATGCTAGGGAAGAAGCCAGTTCTGTAGAGTCTACACTGACGTCATCCTCACCAAAAACAGCTCTAAATGTCGCATAGGGCAACAGGGAGCACCCCTTTGAATGCCAAAACTGTAACACAAGTAGTGAAAAAGACCAAAAGAACATAATGAAAGGAACAGCGCACAGTGAGTTCATTAAGAGAACCAAATCCTAAAGGAATTTCTTAATGGAAAATGCCATGATCAGGAGATTAAAAGGAAGATGCTTAATATGATAACAGACTACACCTGGAACACAGCTGACATGCTGAAACACAGCTGCCGAAATACACCGAAATAATGGCTGGATTCATAATTGTGTGCTGTATCTCTTTTATCATATGTTTCTCTAGCACTGTTGTTTTCAGAAAAAAAATAGGCTTAATTTAAACGTTTGTTCTGAGTCTGTTGGAATTATTCCCAAAAAGCAGCAATAAGGAGCTTTAGCAGAGACACTTTTTCTTATTCAGCCCAGGGGACCCTGCCTGAGACACATCTTTGTCTTTCTAATGAAAAGTCTTTATGGTTCATGTGTCTTTCAGTGGAGGCTCATTGTCTTAAAGGCCAAACGGAGGTGATACGAGCTTCCTCGGAGACATGGAGGAAAAATTCCCCAGTGAAGTGTTACACTTTTCCCTTTAGGCCTCTCACACTGCCCCTGTCACTTTAATTTACTTCAGTGTGAACGTGGTGATTTGTAGTGATGGGGAACCCCCCCCACCTCGATTTTCACCTCACTGCCTTCCTTTCCTCCTCTAATTCCCTCACTCCCTCTCACCTACACCCTCATTTCACTACAGTTAATTTATTGTGGGTGGAGGGACTCTGCAGTATTTCAGGCAGGAAGAGTTTCAGATCAGAGTGAAAAGCAGATTTCCCAGTGGGAAGATTTAAACGACACCAGGATCTACTCTCCCTGCGCTTCATTACCGGGACCGAACACACACACACTTACTGAGCCTGCGGCTACAGCGGCCAGACGATAAGGAACTGCACACTGGCCAGTGTCACACACATACACACACATACAATGTCTCCTTCAGATTGATACAGTCTTGTGGGAGGTGCTGAGAACAGTGTATGAACAGTGTGTGCATAGCGTGATTAGAGACAATGTGTGCAATTAGGTATAAAAGGAGACTTTATGTCATATTAGCAGTACTTTGATAGATACTGGATCCAAGGGGATATTTATTGTACTAGTCCACATCAATGCCTTCGAATGCCCCCCCTTGACGCCGGCACTGGTACTAACTAAAAAGACAATTGGGAAGGTGGAGACTGTTCTCTCACTGGGTAACACCATTCCCTATTAGGTATTGACACTGACACAGTTGTTCCTCTGTCACGGGATTTGTATTCAGGGGATCATTTCTTACTGCCCCTGGTGAGAATGGAAGATGATGGTCTCTGGTGAGTGCTGAAGGTACCTGTAAATCAGGCTCATTGATGGATGGAGAGTTCTGGGCAGGGCTGGATCCTCGCAACAGCTGATCAGTGTATCGTCTCCAAGCAGCATCTTCAGAACAGTGTACGAAACTGGTCCAGCCTGAGCGTTCACCAAAGGTCAAGATTGAAGTATAGTGATAGTTTCTGGGTAAGAGTGGCTAAAGACTTTAGTTGTAGAATGGGTGGTGTTGAAGGATGGTAAGGCTGATTTGATGTGTTTCACTCCATTAGCCTGTGAAAAGGAGACACTTTCTTTTGACACAAACTGCGGCCCCTGACAAGTTGCTCAAACTGACCAAAACAGCTGAGCATCTCAGTTTCCATTTTGCCTTCCTGTTTTGGTAGATTGCATGATGGTAATTTCAGAACATTTGCTTTGCAAATCCACTGCGTCATGTCCTCCAGTTGGCCAATTTGACCGGCCGTGGTACATTTTTTTGGCATGAGGACCATGACTTGGTTTCATCTCTATCACCCTTTCAAAGCCTTGCCAAGAGAGTTATCTTCTTGCTATCTCCTTTATCCACACCAGTGTGTAACTGCAACAAAACCATCTTCCTCTAAGAGGGTATAATAAAAGCCAGTCGTCCTCAGAGAAGGCATCCAGACTGTCCTGAGAGCAGATGTTGCATGGACAGGTAGAAATGTAAATGAGTCCTTTACAGCACATCCCCTGGTGATGGCTTCTGTAAGTTTTGCTAGGACAGGGTCATTTTGTATGCAGTTTTGCTGATTCTGATTCTGTTTCTGGTAATGAAGTCACTGGAATCTCCTCTATTTGTTTGAAGTAGAAAACCTCCTGCTGGTTGATCTTAGGCTCAGTCACTTGCAATGGTAATCTTAAAAGCCCATCTGAAATTGCGGTCAGCTCTGAAATGTAGTACTTGATATCACATGATATTTGATATTATTACTTTGAATACAGTTCCTGTGCCTTATTTAAGGTGCACAAAGTAAATGGAATTGGTCTTTCCTCACTTGATCAGATGATGTAAGCACAACAGAGAAGGCTGGGGACCTTTGAAAATCATTTGCACTGAGGGCCAGTCCAGTTTGATCTATTCTAAAAATGAGTGGCTCTTAACAATGTAGAGTGGCATCTGACCATTTAACTGCAATTCTGCCCTAGCGACGAATAGCAACAGACTAATTTGTGTGTGTTTTTAACACAGTGTTTGTGGGTTCTAAGGGCATTTGTTTGTTTTCTTAAAGGCATGCCCAATGTAATAACAGTAATAGTTAATAGTTTCTGCAATGTAATCCTTTGCACTAGCACTCACTTGCATGATTCCCTACCTTGCCACAGTGATAAATTGTGTTTTATTGGGCCCTTGTGTTTTAATCAGTATTTTACCTGCATTGCTGAAATGTTGCACGTTTCTTCCGTGCTTGGAAATCACAGTGCTCCAACAGGTTCTTTAAAGCTGCCACAATATGTTTTCTGCATATGTTTTTATCACTGGCCTTTCAGAATTGGAATCCGTGCAAGTGTAATCAGATCACAGTTAGAGTCAGTATAAGAATCTAAATCTATATCAGAAAAAAGATCAGGATCACAGTCAGTATCAGACTGAGGATCAAAGTCGGTATCAGGACTAAAATCTGAAGCATAATTCAGATTATTACTGGACTAGTGGACTGGACTACTGCAATTCACTCCTGGCAGGCCTTCCTCTGAAGTATTAGCTCCAACTCTAGTAGAACATTAGTCTGCTGGCAGCTTCTAGTTTAAGTCTGGGTTTACTAGTGTGAGGGATGTTTTCTTTATAGATAATAATCAGTATCAGTATAAGAAAATTCAACATAGCTGCAATATGTGTGTCGGTTTGCATTGTGAACGTCACTGAACCATTTAATGAGAAGCCAAAAAAATTCTTCTGTACTTTCTAGAACTTGATTAATTACTTGCTGAAAACTTATTTATTGTTTTTTTTTAAGACATTGATGTGAATTAGCAGTGACTATCACTTATTTTACACTTTCACCACAAAAGAAGAAGATCAATGTTATCAAGTAATTACATGTGTAAGTAAAACTGTGTAAGTAAGAGGTGACCAGTGTGAGTGTGCATCAGTGCCTGTCAGATAGTTGAATGATCTCATTTGGGTTCAAATATAAAAAAGGTTAAAAAAAAAAAATAAGTAACAGTTAACCAGCGTGAGCGATGGCATCAATTACTGATGCAAATTTAACATATTTTAACCTGCCCAGAAACCAGAATCATAACTAAAACTGAAACGGAAAGTGGAAGTCAGTCAAGTGCCAAATGACACTGCAGTGCCTGCAAAATCTAACCAAATGGTAAATCTGAGATTTTTATAGCATTAAAAATGCTATAAAACACTAGACATACCACATCAGCTGTGCATAATATGACTGCCACATAAGTAGAGAGAATGAGTAAGATTGTACTGAGGTAACATGGTCGTTTGTGCTTCAATTCAATTGTGTTATTGTGACTGTTGATATTTGTGGTAAAAATAGACTAAGGAATTTGTTGTATTTTCATTCTTAGTGGAAATTTTATCATGTTACATAAGGATTTAAAGACAAAAACTTCATTTCTGATTGAAATATTCAAAAAGTAATGTTTGGGAGGGTTCTTTTTTTTAAGTAACACATTAAGCACAAAATAATCATGAAAAGTAGTAGAATTGTGAAACAGAACTGAGGGGAAAGGAGGCAGAGCTTCTGTCATGGTCCTCCCCCATAACTCAATATATCAACATGACATTTTTTTTCTGTGATGGGCGTCTTTCCAATAAGCCAGTGCGCTAAGTTGCAGTGGCTTTTCTGGGTCCAAAACTGGTGCAAAAGTGTAGTTTTGAGTCGACTTTTACACCAAACCTAATGTGTATCAGATCAGCTGGAGCACAAGTCTACGACTGCCAGATCCTGCTTCATTTAAGAAATAAACTTACCTTGACTTACTAGCCAACCAGCTATCCCGTCCATCCTGCTCGTCAATGTCTGCTCCCTGAACAATAAACTGGACTACATCCAACTCCAGTGAACTACCCAGTGTAGTTCAGAGACTGCTCTGATATTGTTTTTACTGAGACACGTTCTATAGAGGGACTATAGAGAGTATTCTCTGTAGCTGCATCATGACTTGGTTTGGAAATTGTTCTGTTTCAGATTGCAAGACCCTACCCAGGATAATCAGAAATGAAACATAAACCCCGCCTCACACACACACAAAAAACATGCCGCTGACCTCAACTTCCTCCCCCTCCTCCTAACATAATGCATATAGACGCTGATCTGTTCTGTCCTAAACAAACAATTCACACTCCAGTTGCCTCTGTAAATATCCCTCTGTTTTTTACACTGCACAGTCTCTGTCCTGGTATTGCTGTATTTGTACAATTATATTAATTGCTGTCCACCTCTTTTCTGCATTTTTGCACACATAACTCTCCACTGCTAGAATACAGTATCTGTCAAAAGACTTGTACTGTAGCTATCGACTGCACTAATTGTTGTCTTGTCCTTTTGTTTTGTTGCTCTTGTGTTTTTCTTGTACTGTCTTTCTTTTTTGCTCTCTGTACATTTTGTCCTGTCTGCACTTGTAGTCTTGTGGTGTTCTGTTTCTGTTCTTGTGTTGCACCATGGTCCTGGAGGCACATTGTTATGTTTCAGTGTGTACCAGAATAATAATAAACCTACTTGACTTGAAGTAAATAAGCTGATTATAATATATGGAAATGCAGAAACCAAATCAATGAATAAATGAACTTGCAAACCAGTAAATAAAAACAATAAAATACAAATGCATACAGTGTGTACACTGCATACATGGGAAATATCAGGCAACAAAAAAGAGTGTGCAATTGTAAAAAGCATGAGGAGTCCTTTAGTAACATTCAAAAGTAGGTCTACTTTCGTTGTAGATGGCAAATGAAATGACTGCTGCTTGTAATAATAAAATTGATCTAGCTAGCTCAACTTTCTTGTCATGCTGCTTACTATTACATGTCACATTTTTTCGCTGCTGAAAATCAAAGGGAGTGAAATTCTGGAAAACAATTCAATACACAGTTAAGAGATACTGTTAGCATATCTACTGATTCTTGCTGCATTTATAATAATAAAGTATGTACTGACAATGTACTCTCAATTTCATTGAACTTATACGTCAATATAATGTACTGAAGTTCTAATATAAATTGAAGGGAAACTGAATCATATATTAGGAATCAAAGACAGGCTGTATTAAACAGGGCTGCTCTGAGATGGTGCTCGATACTCTTATTTTCTCATTTGTCTTGATTGACAGGTCGAGGTGATGAAATCTGGGACAGATGGATGGTTAAACACTTCGGCAGAGGAGTGTGTCGCTCTCCATCATCCAGATTAAAAAACACGTGCATATCTCAGGTGGAACAAGTTCTCATTAAAGCTCTAGCGAGCGATTCTTCTTATTTAGAATAAGTGGGTTTGTTTAGGATTTTTAAGGCTCAGAACAAACTGGCTGTGCTGGAATGAACTGGTGAAGTTGTTTACCCAGCTGCATTCAGGGATTATGGCTGGAGAGAGCAGCAGATTGTGTGTCCAGTGCCATGCATTAGAGGGTGGACGCATGTATTTACTCGAGGAAAGTAAAGGCTTGGGCGGACACTGCTCTGTCAATGACCACAAACAGACAAACAAACAACAGATTCAGCGGCAAAGTGTTAATTAATTACTGACACTGGCTTCCAGATCAGATCCATGGCGGCACATAGCCGAGGCAAAACAGCAAAGAGTCTGCTGGATTACTGGTTGACAGCAGCACCTGTAGTTTGTTTGGCTGTTATGGGGGACATTTCCTCCATTGGGGGTTTGGCAGCCTTTGATTAAATGGCCTTACATTGTGTTTGTCAGGGGCCAAGCACTGGGAAGCAACTTTGATGAAATTCAGTTTGAACGCTTCCCTCCTGTCCCCCGCTATTAGTGTGCAGGGTAATGGCTACAGAGAACAGCATTATGGGATGCAATATAGATAGACAGAAAGACAGCTGTGTATAGATGTTCTTTATTAATCCCTGAGGGAAAATCTGTATGAACAGAAAAAAAAAAACTGACAAAGGATAATGGAACAAACTATGGAAGGTCTAAATGCACACAGATTTGACGAACATTGTTTCTCAGAGATAAACATTTTCTTGAGATCTTGAGAAAAGGTAACTTTGCTTTCTCTATATAAAGACATCACTAATTTCAGATTATGCTGAGACTGAGATTTCTGTTGTTTTCAGGGTTTTCTTGATAAACACTGAGAAAATAACCAACCATGCTTCCAAAGGATCATGTATTTCCTGTGCTGTGTCCTGTGTACATCTGTGCTTTCAGCTCTTCAGCACAATATCATACAGTCCTGACTCTTTACAGCATGTCTACACACTTTACACACTATGTCCTCCCCATAGTTTTAGCTAAGTACAGGAAAACTAGATGAACACTCTGCAATAAAATGCATCTCTGTTTTGTCTTTAGCAGCTAGTTCTTCTTACTTACGGTCCATTTCAGTAGCCAGTGTATACTGTATGTGAGAAGACTTTAATCTGAGAGGGGGTACAGGTAGCGCTGGAGACGTACTGAGTGTTTGTTCTGTTGATGCTTCGCAGCATACCAGTTTTCTGTGAAACAAAATTTCCTTTTCTTTTATGATTGGGGAAAGCAGTGAGATTTACATTCACAGCCGTACACCGTGGCTAAGGGGGAAAAACACCAGTCTAAATCGGGTAAACCATGTTCCAGGAATCAATGTTTAAGCATGGTGGACTTACTTGAGACAATGCAAGATTTTGCAAGATTTCATATTATGCTGTTAACAAAATTACTTTTTTTTTTTGAAATCGCAGGAAAATATATATTTTTTTATCTCAGTTAAACATTTTTGATGTCATGATAATGACCCAAATCACTAGTAGTCCATTGGTCTCAAGAGGAATACAGAATAATTAATAAAATATGTCAATGCAGAGCCTTCTAAGGCTTCCTTCATACAAAAATACATATTTACACACACACACATCCACCCCAACACCCACACACACACAGGGCAAAGACATGAGTGAACCATGATATATAAAAAATCAACAAACCATAGCCTTCACTTTTTTAGTGTGTGTGTAAACAAGAACCACCGTAAAAGACAGAACATGGAGCACGTAATGAATAATGAATACATATATAGTGTGCTTATACTAGCTCTTTCTTAAAGGATGTGACCTGTGGTCTTCACCAAGTCTTCAGTCAAGAGCAAGATTATTTAATTCACTATAGAACATGAACTTGAGCCATTGTGAGTTATTGATGGAACTGGAACTTGGCTATGCATTCAGTAAAGACTGATTCATTCAAAAGAAAAACGTTGACAAACTAAAGCTTAACTGTCTGAGTCCCTTAGCCTGTTTGCGACATTAAGTAAAAAAAAAAAAAGATTGTGTAAAACTCTTGCTACGAATTGCAAACTGAAATATTTTTATTAAAAAAAAAACATCTGAAATTAAGTTTGTGACTCTATGGGAAGTTGAGATGAGGAGACAGAATGCAAGCGCAAGTGGCTTCTGTTTAAGTTCATAATGAAACCAGCAAAACAAAAGAAAACAGACTAGATCTGGAAACTAAAGAAGACTAACACAATAAATGCAAAAACTTACCCTAGAAATTACTAAAGGGGAACACAACCAGGGAGAAGGATGAACAATGGGGTGTATATGTATACAAAATTCAAATGGGGTGGGGTAACAAACTGAGACCAGAGGGGCATGACACGAGTGCAGAGCCTAAGGAAACAAAACAAAAAATAGAAGCACGTAATCAGAGACAGAAGAGAGAATAAAAACAAGACGGAGATGTTACAGCGATGTAGTTCACCGTAGTTATTCCATTAGAATTCACTTCAGTCCCTCAGTCATGAACGCTCAGTGTCTAGAGGGTTAAAAAACACTTAATCTGATGCTGGTCAGGCCACAGCAGAGAGTCAGCTTTTAGGTCTTTGAGACATTGTATGTAAATAGAGTCTAGTGATGATGGAAATCATACCAGCAGGTTAATAGCAACGGTAGTCCTTAAGAGACATGACCTCTTTCAGCAGGATAATGGGCCCTGAAACGCTGAAAAATTTGTTCAAGAATGGTGTGAGGAAAATGAGTTCAAGGTGTAGACTTGGCCTCCAAATTCCCCAGATCTTAATCTAATCGAGCATCTGTGTGACATGCCGGGCAAACTAGTCTGATCCATGAAGGCATTTCCTCACAGCTTACAGGACTTAAAGGATCTGCTGCTACTGTCTTAGTGCCAGATACCACAACACACCTCCAGAGATCTTGTGGAGTCCATGCATGTCTTAATGGGGCAGACGTGTTTTGGCAGAATGAGGGGGCCCTACACAAAATTAGGCCGGTGGTATGACTGATCAATCTATTAATGGTTTTGGAATACTCTCACTCTCTCTCTTTCTCTCTCTCTCTCTCTCCCTCCTTCTCTGACACCTGACGGGTTGATCTGACATGACTGGCCTTATCATGGTACATGTCACATTGTACAGGTTGTGCTATAAGCACAACCACACACACACAAGGTTAAACCCTGGTCTCATTAAAGAGAAACAGTATAGTGCACTGTCCACTTCTGAAAGTCACACCAAAAGAAACAAAGAAATTCTATTAAGGTAAGAAAAACTGAGCCTGCTAATTGCTTAAGAGTGAACACATAAACAGTTCTGGGGAAGGACAAACAAAAATATTCTTTGAGTTTCTTTCTCTTTTAATGCAGGTTAATTTATGTTTTTTTTCTTCTTCGACTGTGTTATTCAAAGCAGCGGATTAATTAGCGGAAAACAGTTGATAGTTTGCTGTGTTCTCTGTCAGAGGCTGCCATCTGCACAAGCAAACTGATTAATGAACAGGTGCAATCGCATGTGCTTTCATCAGGTTCAGTGAGACAAGCTCCTCAGAAGCACACAAAACTCCTAATATGCTTCTGGCTGCAGTACAGCCAAAGCTCCCATTTGCTTCTCGCGTAAATTGCCTTTTTCCTCTAAACTTAAGAGCAGACACAGTAAAGTACTGCGAACCAGCTCGCCATGATTCAAGACACAAGTCAAAGGAGACTTGCAAACTGTAATGATGTGCGCTGAACTCAAGCTTGAACATGTGAAACACACACAGAAAAAAAAAACAACAAAAAAAACTGTAAAACAAAATTCAAAAAGACATAAATGACACAAAGAGCAAGAACATGGGGTGAGTGCAAGCCTTTGCAACAGGCTGAAGTTGGTTTGTGGTCAGAGACAAGCCTCAGAAAATGGGTTCAACTGTAGTGGGGTTGAACAGGACCTTCTATGGATGTCCGGGGAAAATGCAGTCCAAAAAAAAAAAAAAAAGATTTCAGAAGCTATTAAAAAAAGCCTTTGGAAATATGCACAAATATAACAATTTTATCTGTCCTCTAGAATTAAATCCTAAATATCCAATAGTTAGAATAGTTCTTATACAGTTTAATAAGTCTTATACAGTTAGAGAACGAACTCTCTTCTCAAGTGATATAGTGGGCTATATTAACACTTGCTACAGGTCCGTGCTCAAATATTTCTACTAGGTCTGTGACAATTTCTATTTTTTAACTACTCAGAACTGCAAAAAAGCTCATCAATTTCCCCTTTATTAAACACTATATTAAATTCCACACACTATGTGAAGGATAAAGACAACATTTAATTAAAAAAAAGACTTTCAGTGAGTATAAGCATTTCGATCCCACTACTTGCATCATTTCCTAAATGCATAGATTGTGTTTATTGTAGATACTGAAGCTGATTTCACTCCATACAAACAGCATGCCAAAATTGTTTAACTGGGTTGAGGTTAGGGCCCTGAGCAGGCCACTTGAGTTCCTCTAAACTCATCACACTATGATAAGTTTGAACCTCACTTTGTGCACAGAGACACAGTCATGCTGGAACAGGAAAAAGGCCTTTCTCAAAGTTGGATGCCACAAAGCTGGAAGCATATAATTGTGTGAAGTTTCTTTGCATGCTGCAGTATTAACGTTATTCTTTAATGGAACTAAGGGTTGAACCCAAACTCTGAAAACAGCCCCAGCCCATTATCCCTCCTCCACCAAACTTTACTCATGGCACTATGCACCTATATTCATCCATCAGAAGTGTGATTGCCCGCTCCTAGAAAACATTTCCACTGCTCCAGAATCCAGTGGAGGTGTGCTTTACACCACTCAGCCAATGGGATTGCCTATAGTGATCTTCGGTTTGTATGCAGCTGCTTGGTCTACCGCTTCTTGGCTGAACTGTCTGTAATCCTAGACACTTTTATTTCACATTACTAGCGCTTACACTTGCCTGGGCCTGATCTAACAACAGAAATGTCATAAAATGAGTCACTGAGCTCTTCAGCACGACTCATTCTACTGCCAGTGTTTGTGTGGACTGCATGGCTGTACTTGATTTGACACTTTTTAGCAAAGGGCGTGGCTGAACTTTTGGCCATATAGTGTACGATTGTGCATGCACATCTTCAGTCCTGAATCAGCTAGAATGCCTAATCAGCAGGAAAGTTGTAATTAGGTGCTGTTATTAGGCCCTCAGCAGATTAGGAGGCTTTTGCAGTGCTTTCTGTCACTGTGATCTATTGAATTGTGTTCGTTAAGGATCCTAGGCATAATGTGTTTTTGTTTGTGGAAAAGGATGGGTTACTCCTTCTACTTTTAAATATACACAAAAGTATGTATGAGGTGGCCTGGTGCATCCAATACGGTGCATCACTGGACACCAAAGCAGGCTCGTCTCTTCTCCAGTCCATGACAGATCACACTCATAAATCTCAAACAAACCCAGCATGTGAAGGACGTGTGGTAATGGAGACGGTGATGAACACAGCTGGAGAGGGCTGGGGTCAGCTCTAAAGGGAAAACTGTCTACTTGCAGGCTGGTAATAGTGAGTGTCTAAAGCTGCCAGATAATTGATCCTGCACAGGTGTTAGGTAGTGCGAGCAGTTGTGTGTTGAGGTTAGAGCAGCACAGTGTTAATTAGCTGTGGGAATTCACTCCTTCCAGTTCTTCAACCTGAAGCTTCCCTTTGTATGATATTATACACCTGCATTACCATGTGTTCTCTGTTTGCAGTCATGTGAGTTTGCTTACAAATATGTTGTGCGGGAATCCGAAAGTAAGACATTTGTGAAATAATGCAATGCAAATGCAGATGTATTGCTCCATTCCTGTAGGAGAGCAAGAGTAGAGTGGGAAAGAAAGAGAGAGGGAATAAACAAAAAAGGTTTGTGTGTGTGGTGGGGGGGGGGGGGGGGGGAAGGGGGGGGGGACAAAGGAGTACAAACTTTTCTGCT
>JBBPCZ010000115.1:8511821-8522838 GCA_037974445.1 Brycinus macrolepidotus | reverse complement strand
AGAGAAAGAGAGAGAGAGAGAGAGAGAGAGAGAGAGAGAGAGAGAGAGAGAGAGAGAGAGAGAGGGCGAGAGCTGGCATGCTGCTGTGATCGATGAGACTATATCACCAGCCTGCAGAAATCCATGCCATTTAGCTCTGTATTGTCTGGTTCATTTCTAATGTGTTTGGACTGCAATTTAATAAATTAATTTGACGGGTCCGGGGCTTTAATTGTTGCCCTGCCACATGCAGCTCACTCCTCAGCAGAAACAGCAGGGCTCTGGCTGCAGTGAAATTGAGCTGGACAGCTGTGTGCAAAGCAACAAAGGCCAGTTAGGAGAACAGTGGAGTTCAATTGTACTGGAGTACAGTCACACCAGGCTTCAGTTACAGTGTTATTCAGTTATAATGGAATTCAATTGAACTGGAATGCATTTACTCTGGGAATCATTGACACTGGAATTCAATTACACTGGAGTCAGTGGAGATAATGGAACTGATGGAGGTGATAGGGATGATGAAGGGTATGGTGCAGATGGAGGTGATGGCTGATGGAAGTGAATGAGCTGATGGATCATGGGGTGATGGATATGAATAGGGCTGATGGAGATGACAATAACACCAGGGGAGTTCATAGACCTGATGGATGTGAATTGTGCTGATGGAGATGATAGGAAGGGTGTAACTGATGGAGATAAAGGGGCTGATGAAGGTGATGGGGATAATGGAACTTATAGAAATAACAGGGGTGATGGAGCTGATGGAGATGATGAAGCTAATGGATGTAATGGGGCTGGTGGAGCTGGCAGAGTTGATAGAGTTGATAGAGTCGATGGAGGTGGTGAAATGATGGAGATGATCACACTGACTGAAGCTAATAGGATTGATTATGGTGACGTGACTGATTGACCTGATGGGACTGATGAGGTTTACAAACGTGATGGGGCTGATGGCCCTAACAGATGGAGCTGATGGGGATAATGGAGTAGCTGGGGCTGATAGAGGTGATGATACAGATGTGTCTGAAGAAGGTAATGGAACAGATGAAGCTGATAGGGCTGAAGGATTTGGTGATGGTGGTGGAGCTGATGGGTCTGAAGGAATTGATGATGGTGATGGAACTGACTTGGCGGAATGATGGTGATGTATGATGAGAATTATACTGAGGAAGGAGTTGATGGAGGTATTAGGAATGCTGGAGCTGATGAAGATGATGGAGAGAATGATATGAAGGTGAAATGTTTGATGAAGCCACTGGAGGTGAGAGGTCTGAAGGAGGTAATGGGGTAAATAAAGATGATAAGCAAGGAAGGTGAGCTTAGTTCAGAGTTTTGGGTTTAAATTTAAAGTTATGCAAAATCAAGAAATAACAGTAATGACTGTGAGTTTGTAATGAGAGGTTAATGAGTTTAAAGAGCTCTTTCCATATGCTGAGCTCATCTGGTTTAGAGACAGTGCTCACTCCATGTTCCTACCCTGCAGATTTGGGGCAAAGTGTCTGTGTTTCTTAGTGTCTTTGATTCGCCTCTTACTGAGAGCGTTTTCCAGCTCCGCCGAGAGACTCTGACAGCATTACAGAAATGTTGACTAAGTGCTCTGATAAAATGGAGGATGTCACTAAATCTGCAAATTCATCCTCAGGGGCTAAAAAGGGGCTGAAACAGGGAGTGATTAAAAAGCCTGGAGGGAGAGGAGGAGAACATAAACACCTCTTAAATCCACTGCCTAAAGGGGCATATTTCCCCTCTGGATTCATATCTCACATCTTAAAAATGCTGAAAAAAAGGGCAATGTCCTACAAGAGCCATGCCATCTCCCCATCTGTTTATGGGAATATCAATACAGTTCAAAAAGCTTTTTACTGTTTCAGGCCAAAATTCTAATCAGACGAGGAATTCAGTACAAGCACATTTATCTGCAGTCAATCACCACATGACCTCTGATCTCTGGAGGGCTCTCCTGAATGAGAGCATCTCTTCACCCCTAATCAACCCAATTACACAATCCTCTAACGCCCCACTCAGCTGAGAGTGTGTGCTGATTGCTGGACCAACACTGGCCTATTTCCCCACTGTGGATGCAGTCATGGCTGGTTTCGACATGTCACTCTTTTCCTCTTTATCTACTTAACAATGCCTGCATCGACACCTTAAGGGAAAACTTCCGGTCCACTAAAGGCCTGTAATCTTCTGGCCAATAGCAGCTTGATGAGAATCAGTAAAGTCACTGATTAAGTGGTTGGGGGGTTAACAGGGGGTTACTGCTCCATCTGTCTGTTACTGACTTACATGGGCAAATGAGTAGGCAATTGATCAGGGGGTGCTGTGCAGAGTTATCTGAGCAGGAGTGGACAGGGGAAGATAGTTTCCACCTGAACTAAAGAGATCAGATGCATTGATACACAGTGACACAGAGCTAAATAAAAATCCTGATTAAAATAGCGTTATCAATATCAAGGTCATAACTGTTAAATAAACGTATTATAAAAATGAAAACATTAACCTTTTTTATGTTTTCAGTGGAAGAAGGAGGGTCTACAAGTTCATCCCTAGCATCTCAAACAATTACACAGGGGATAGGGGTTCCTTTGAAAGCTTAGCTGAACATATTCTTCAGTTGTGCTAATTTAGTGCTGCTAAAACAGAAAAACTCAGCGGAAATAATCACAGAGTCTAATCTGTACTAATACTGAGTATGTCCTGAGTTCTGGAAAATTACTCTGGAAAATTACTTGTTACTATAAATTATTAAACAAACACACTAAAAGTAAACTAAACTATACATTAAAACTAAACTAAACTAAACCCTCCGAACTGAAAACTAAATGTAGAGGCAGAACCAGAATAACAAAAAAAAAAAATTAAATTAGTTATAATTCCCAAGTGTGCAGAACATGCAAATAATTTCTCTTGGGGTTACAATGGTTCCTATGGTGCACATATAGTTGACATCAAACAGTGGTTACAGATACATTACCAACAGACATAATATTCAGCTCACAGCTCAGAGTATGAACTGTAAGGAGTATTTAGAGCACATGACCAGAGTGAGAGTTTAGTTGTTTAACAGTTAGTGGAAAGAAACTGTTCTTGTGTCTAGATATTATGGTGCTAGGTATTTCCAGAAATAAAAATGAAAATAAAATGTTAATGCAGTCCCAAAACTAGCTCAAAATAAATTGAAAATAACAATGTAGAAGCTTTCCTTGGCTGTTTGAACATTTGACTAAGTACAGATTCTCATTGTAGACAGCCCTTCTACTACATGAATTCTACTTTATCTACTGTTGACACAATTGCGCACACAAATGCACCTTGTAAAATCTTCAAAGAAAGGCATTGCCATTGAGCAGTGCAACAACGTCCTCTGTAGTGATAAAACTAACTCAATCCAGTGCATTTAGCATTTAGTTGGAATGGCATTTGTGAACTAATCACAGAACATTAGTACCTGACCTCACTGATACCTTTGTGGCTGAGTGCAGTTAAATGCTCACAGCTTCCAGTACCTTCTTTTGTCCCGTCATTATCACCCTGTCCTATTAGGGTTGCCAGTTGTTGCATTTTGGACTGGGCGACCCACTTTTGAGCTCCGCTGTCTGGTCAAGTCTCACTCTAAACACTGTTCATTTGTTGAAGTACCTAATTCACAAACAGCACATCAAATCAGTACTACCAATGATGCTTTTACTACTTTGAGCGTATGGTAGTGTGTATGTGTGCAAACCGAGATACAGCCTGTCTGCTGGCACATAGACAAAACTGTTATTTCTCAATTACAGATACTTTCAAAAAGCAATTAAATATGAGTCTTCATCTGTTTTATACACCTTACAGTGAATGAGCGGCATGATTTTTTTCTCATGGATTTGTTTGCATTGCACAATGCCAGAACAAATGGTAGGTTACAACATTTATTTGAACAGCATTTAAAGATTTAATCCAATAATGGTCAATGTAGAAAAAAAAACAAACAAAAAAAACCCAACTGTGACAACCTGAAGAGAATGAACAATCCTGTTTTACCTTGGATAAATGCTGGACCTGTAACTCAACCACAAAAAGAACAGCATGCACAAACATAAGAGGTTTGTATGTATGTGCTATTCTTCAAGAGTTTGTGCTGGGTTACAGGTCAGGGTTGCCAGATTTTAGCTGTGGCCAAACAGGACTGATCATTCTCTTCGGTTTGTTCCTTTTAAAAAAAAACCCACACATACAGAAAAGCATACACACAAACTGGTTTTGGTTGTGTATGTTGTTTCTGTACTAGTGCTGAGTTTGCAATTTGAGTCACTCTGGTCGAACAGAGAAGTTTAAGCTGTGTTTTCTGGGTGCATGGTTCTGATGGCAGCAGAAAGCATCCTCAATATCTCCTCTTTGAGGCAGATTCATGCTCCTCCTTCTATTAAAAGTTTTCCATATCAGAAACATCCTTTATCGGCGTGTCACACAAACCCCTGCTACGCTTTTGTTAACCTGGATCAAGCAATTCAAGACCTTCTTGCAGAAGCTCTTCTGCCTCCATTATTTGGAGAGATTTTAAGAATGTGATGCTATTTTTCCCCTCTTACTTGACTGATAGTGTGCAATTATCCCCAGGCCGTGACGCAGGGAGCTGTGACGCGAATTCTTTTGGAATAAGCAGCTTCCCTCAATGTTACTGACATACAAAAGAAAAAGCACTTGCTCCACAAACATCAAAGTAAATGCTCACTAAAAGCCGCAATCAGCAATTGAGTGAGAGACTTTGAACTTCTTGTTAGCAAGATGCAGCTGAACGTCAGCAGCAGCATGTGATTTTGGTGACAGCTAAGAGATTGATGATGTGTTTACTGCCGAGCTACTTGTGGGTAGAGAAACGCAGGCTGCTCAAATAAAATGTTAATAAGTGGATCATGGTGATCCATGAGTGTGAGCCTGAAAGTTATTCGCTTGTAATTATCGCTAGAACTCTGATTACCTTTGCACACGCGCAAATTCTTCAGAGCTTACAAAGCAGCAATGGAGTTAAAGTGCATCAGTAATCACCAAACGTGCAAAAGTCACTGCTTGGCTATGGGTTTCGGCTCTAATCTGCAGTTTGGTTGCTAATCTACACACACTGCTGTCTTAGAGTATTCCACTGCCTTTTTCTGAAACATGTCTAATTTGCATCAAGATTTCTTTGTGTTTGACAAACAGACAATTAAGAATGAATGAGATAAACTCATTTTGGCAGGCCAAATTGAAAACCAGACAGACTGAAGCTTAACGTAATTAAGAAATGCTGAATTACAACGTCCAGCTTTAAGGCCCATGATGAGCAAGGGATCCAGCTAGTCACACTTGTTTTTTTTTGTTTTTATTTGATTGTTTGTTTTTATTTGAATCATTCCCACGTGAATTATTCCTTCTGTCACCAGTTTGTCGAGTATTTCAGGAGCACAGAATGGTCATTACTGTCCAAAACCATAGCGGCACAAACACTGTCTGTGGTGTTTATTTCAAAAACTTGTGTCAACAAACAAAGTCTCTTCAAATTTGCATATTTATGTGGCAGTTTGTCACAGAAAATAGTCAAGTCAAGTAGGTTTTATTCACTGAGTTTGAATTTAGTCATTTCAGTCATTTCAGTACATAGTGACACCAAACGACATTCTTCCAGGACCATGATGCAACACAAAACAATGCAAGACTACACAAAGTGCAGATATTACCGAGAGAATCAGAAATGAGCTGTGTTTTCATTAGACACTGTTATAGAGACAGTGTGGATGAGGCAAGTTCATTTATATCAGTGTGAAGCTGAGCTTCACAAAATAAGCACAAAAGCCTCACAGTGGTATGGACAGAGCATTTATATAAGAAGTACAAAGCCCAGGCCTTTACATGGAGCAGAATGAAGAATTTTCTCTTCCTCTCCTACACAAGGCACAAATGGAGTGAACTCACAATGACAAACCATTACAGGGCTAATTATGAAGTCATTTCTGCCAGCTGAATGAACCTGTCTACTTTCTAAGGCATTTCGGCCTGCAGTGTGTGTTTGTGTGGGGGTGTGAGAGAATATCCTTCTGGACGTCTTAGTCATCCAGACATTTCAGGAAAATCACAGATTTTCCTGAAAGGCCTGTCTGATTTTGGAAAGGCCTGTCTGCATGTTCAGGAATTCATCAATATATTCACTAATCCAAACCCTAATACTAACACTGACCTAATCCTGGCCCAGCAGTCACAGCAGCCCTGTAGGAGCTGAAGTTATGGTGCGTTTTTAACACTACACAAAGTACTGGAACCCATGTTCTCTTGTGTCTTTGGGGACATTTGTAGCTGAAGACAATGAAAATGTAGCAATTTCTTTTACTTTTCCAGCTACAGATAAAGTGCCATATCACCAATACGTACAATTAATTTTACCGATGGGGTGTTTTGATGCATTGACTGATTTAGCACCTTGTCACATCACTTAATAAGCAACCAAGCAAAGTAGCTTATTAGAGACACTGAATGCTTTAAAGAGGCATAAAATGACCATAAGACAGTGCAGTCATTTATTGCTGTTATGATGATTGTAGCAGCCTCACAAGCAGCTAAAATGAACTAGAATCATACTTTATCTGTTCCCATTTGTGTCAGCTCTTGATTTAGAATGTTCAAAGGTCTGTACTGATTATGGACAGTGTTTGTAAATGTGTGAATTTCCAAAATGAACATGAGAAGGTTAAGCATGCACTGATGAAGTAGAAAAATACAACTGATAAAGTTGCAATAAACAAGCAGTTGCTGCCTGGCTTCCATTATCCTGCAGCGAGTAATGTCATTGGTCCAGCTTAGCAAATGGTCATAGGAGAAATTATTTAGGTGCTGATGAAATCAGATCACAGCAGCTATTTGTAACAATTTGGGGATGTGACAGTAGAATTTAAATATTAAGTCATGAAATTGGATTGGTACTGGTATATTGTTTCAACATGGCACATACATAAAACAAATTTTGATGTAGGACGACGCTTTAATACCCTCTGGTAAGAGGATGGAGTGAATTCATCCACATCACCAGCAGAATGCACTCTTAAGTTTGAGGTGCCAATAGCTGTAGGAGAGATGCAGGTAAACATTGTGTGTGTATGTGTGTGTGATCAGTCCATTTTAGCCAAGGATCATCCATCATGGCTGCTGTAAGAGCTGAGCAGTAAGACACTTCCATAAGCCATTATGTGGATATATGATCATATTCAAGGAAATTGCCATTAAAATGTTCAAGGAGTGATGAAGTGGGTTGCCAGAGTGTGTGTGCGGTGCAAAAATGCCTCTTTTAACGGGCAAATATGAGAGTGGATGATAAAAAAAAGTGTCTCAAGGCCCAATCAAGAGTGAAATCATCATTTTAAAGGCTCTGTATATTTATCCAAACTGGACGAGCAAGCCGACAGCTCTGATCCTGAGAAGTTCAGTAAAAGGCCATCGGTTTCATTTCACTAGCAGACAGACGATCAGACAGACAGAAGAGGTATGGAAGGGAAAGAAAGATGGATGGAGTGAGTTCTCTTGCTGACATCACATCAAGATCGAGACCTAGGATGGAGAGAGAGAGAGAGTGAGAGAGAGAGAAGAAGAGAGACAGAGGAAAGAGAGAGAAATTAAGAGAGAGAGAGGGAGACAGACAGAGAGTGTGTAATGACAGCCTCTCTTAGTGAAGCTCGAACATCCTGCTGATCTTTCAGCTGACAAGGTTCTTGATAAATATCTGGAATGCCAAGCTGCCATGTAATGGATTCAGCTATTGGTCAGAGTGAGAGGTCAGAGTGTGTTATGAGCTCGAACACGTTTCTCCATCTATCTCTGCAAGATATACTTGCGCTAAACACACAAACACACATACTCGTGCTAAATCTCACTCAGACTTGTGAAAAGTTATTAATGTAGACCGTGTATCTCTATAGAGGATTATTGTAAATGGTGGATCATCTCTGCAGCTGGCCTTGGAAAATTGTATGAAATGGATTACAGGAATATAAATATTCAGCACACTTAATTACATATATATATGGTATTACCAATGCAAGAGATTGAACCTGTTTAACATACCAGGATGAGACTTGGTTACATAGTCAGATGTGAATGACGATACTACATTTTAAAATTAGGATCCTGCTCAAGGATTCCCCAGAGGTGCCACTAGCAGCCCTGGGATTTGAACCCACAGCCTTCTGATCACAGGACCAATTCCCTAACCATTAGGCCACCAGCTGCCTCACATCTGATGCATGTAATAAGATGGACAGTAAGTTTAAAAATTATTTAAAACTTGTGATGTACTCTGTGTAGCTCACACACAAACATGCACCTACCATGTAGTTGGCTAGAGAACCAGCGTAAACTTAACATACATGTCAGATTAGCAGTTGCTGGTAAGTGATTATTAACTGAAATAAATAGACAGCATATAGCATTCATACTAAATCACTTATTGTACACTTGTACTACATAATATGCACTCCCTCACAGTCACACTAAACTTAATGTAAGTTCGTAACAACTTTCTCACGATCTAGTTAGAAGGAACATGGTCAATATTCGTGTTATGAAGGCCAGGGTAATAATGGCCATGTAAAAGTGTGTGTGTGTTTGTGTGTGCATCACTGTGATAAATAGCCTCTGTGTGAAATTAGCCCAGCCTGCCTTGCTCGCATATCCTGAGATGGTGACTGCTTTATTTGATCTTCAGTAGACAACTCAATTGCATGTGGGCGGGCGCACAGACACACACACACGCGGGTGCAGTGGGTAGCTCTGTCGCCTCAAAGCCCAGCTGTGCAGTCCTTTCTGTGTGGAGTTTGCATGTTCTCCCCATGTCCATGTGGATTTCCACTCCGTACTCCGATTTCCTCCCACAGTCTAAAGACATGCACGTGAGAGGAATTGGAGATGCTACCCATAGACCACACATGGTCCATCACTAAGACCCGTCCAGTTTCACAAATTGTTTGCATAGAAGTTACATCAAAGTGAAAGCATTTTATTTAAAATCCCTCAAAGAAAAGCTGCTACAGACAAACCTGCTTCTGGCACTTAACTTTAACCAACTTTACCTTATCTTTTATTTACCTAACACCAGCTAACCTTAAATGAATTCAGTGGTTCACAAACCAGTCTTCAAGAAATTTACTGTGGTCAATTGTGACATAAAACAGAATAACTGTAGAGGCCTGTGAACTGCAAAGGATGTTTTAGTGTTTAAAAAAACATTTCTGTTTTAGATTTATAATGAATAGTTGTATATATATTTATACATTGTTCATGATGAATGCCACAAGGATCCTGAGAGACAAATGTGCTGTCAGATATGGAAAAATAACTCTTTCGACACCGAAACGCTGTTTTGTTAGCCTTCTCCACAGTGATATTCTCAGAGGAGGATGGTTTCCCCGTTTGAGTCATTGTTCCTCCTGAGGTTTCTTCCTCCAACTTGAGAGCTTTTCATTGCCTCTGTCACCCTTGGCTTGCTCACCAGGGTTCTAGGACCCGGATTCTGTAAAGCTGCTTTGCGACAATGTCAGTTGTAGAAAGCGCTCTATAAATAAGTTTGACTTGACTTGCCATGTTTGCTATCTGGGAAAGGGTTTCAGCTTACCTGGATAGAGGACATGATACAGTAAGTCCAGGCTGCAAATCTTTTTAAATGTGTTCAGCCATGTGCATTCATTGTCAATTTATATTCAGTCTTGAGGAAAAATCTTCACTACGTTATGGTCATTTTATCACAGCCCACAGCTTACAGGAACTAAACTGATGAGCCAGCCAACGATCTCTTCAAGTTTGTCCTCCTCTCACACTCCGCTTCTTCACATAAATGCTGTTCAGCAGTCAAATAAATTTACTTATACTCGTCCACTTCCTTTGTAAGTAATGTCTACAATTTTAATATTTTTCTCTGACATCGGCCTTTCAAACACGGAGTTAGTTTTAATTCAACTTAGCATTGATCCTGGCACTAATGCTTGTCATTTTTTTGAGTTAAGCATACCTGAGAATCCGTGCAGATGTAAGTGAGCTGAAGGAAGAGAGGAACATTACACAACTCTAAAAACCATTATATTGAGTAGAACAGAGTTATCAGATGTACTAGTCAACTCCAATTTAGTATTTCTCAAGAACCAATTCAAAAACAATTTAAAATAACCAATATAATGATTCAAATGTAGCCCAAATATGTTTGAGCACCTATTTACACCTATTATCTAATTTAAATTATTCCTACAATAGTGTAATTCTTGCAAATTACTGAGACCTCTTAAGAACATCTCACAGAAAATTTGGATCTTTGTAAATTGAAAATACATTACCTTTTATTGTTCCCAGTCTTCAGGAACTCCATTGTTGTCTATGACCATTTCCTGTGCCCCTGGAGTATAAAAATTATGTTACACAAATGTAAAATCCCTTTATCATCCATCAGTATGAGTAAAACCAAAGAGCCATTATGTGTTTATAAAAATAGCCAGTTGAAATTGCCATTAAGAGCAAGCAGGATGATCATGAAAAAGTTTGAAAACCGCAGAATGAAGTGTTTTGCATAAATGTACCCGTCATGTCAGGGTGCAAGGCAGGACGACGTACAGGAGACTTCGTGAAATAGAACTTTTTTTAATGAAGAAAAACACAAGAGACACGTGGGCTGTAAACAGAAAAGAACTCCAAACTAACTCCTTAGCCTACCCGCTAGTCATTAGCTTAGCTGTGCGTTAGCTCAGCCTGACCCTTTAACCTTTGACTTACCCTTTAGCTTAACCGTTAGCATTAGCAATTAGCTTAGCATAAGCTTAGCCTTAACCTTTGACATAACCTTTAGTATAACCGTTAGTATTAGCAATTAGCTTAGCCGTTAGCTTAGCATAGCATTAGCTTAGCCTTAACCTTTGACAACCTTTAGCATAACCGTTAGCATTAGCAATTAGCTTAGCCGTTAGCTTAGCACATAGCCTAGCTTCAAAACATAACAGGGAACATAACCCATAACATAGCAGCCAGCTTGGCTGTACCTTAGCAATTAGCT
>JBBPCZ010000115.1:8469301-8482785 GCA_037974445.1 Brycinus macrolepidotus | reverse complement strand
GCTCGGTGAGCTCACCTTTGCTGTGGACTTTCAATAAAGAGACTTTGTGTTTTCTAACTCTGGTTCTGCAGTGCGTCATTTCAGGGAGCCCGACATGACAGGTTACAGAAAACAAATGAATGAATGAAAATTAATTGAAACAGTAATCTATGTTTATGTTCTGTTAATTTCAGTGAACTTGACATTTTAAGGCAACTGCATTGTTTACTATATTAAACAATGATATTTTTAAAAATATTAAATCAATATAAAAATCAATATTAAAATATTGAATTAATTTTACAATGTACACATATTTTCTGCAGCCCAGACTATTCTAGGTGGAGGTAAATATTTATTAGCTAAAACGTAATTGTTACATAATAGTGTTTAAAATAATGTAAAACTGGATAACTTTGTCACACTGTGTTAGCTTCCATGCAAACACGGTTTGTGAGGTTGCTAACATTAAGCATGTGCTTAACATTTTGAAGGAACAAGTTACACCCACTCAAGCTGAGACTTCATCCACCAACAGCTTCTTTTCTCCAAGTAAGATATTTCATTTAAAAAGTACAGGTTGCCTGCGGTGGGCTGGCGCCCTGCCCAGGGTGAGTCCCTACCTTGCGCCCGTTGGCCCCGAGACCCTAGTAAGGATTACCTGCGACCCTAGTAAGGATTACAGAAAATAAATGAATGAATGACAGTACAGATTATAAATCCCTATATACACTTACCAGTAAAATGTTTTGAGACAATGCTAAATACATTGTGATCTCTCAAAGCACTTGCAGAGGTGGACTGGGTGGTCTAATGCGTAAATGGCAGTGCGCCATACTCAAAAAAATAGACAGAACCAGCATAAAAACATTTGAAGCTAACATAACTTGAAGCCAAAGACCACAATCGCAAGTGTGGAAGGAACTGGATGGATAACTTGCCCCTTTTACGTAGAGCTGGACAAAGTGTGGCTTGAGCGTCAATCATTTTGCCTTGTGCTAGATTCTGCTGACAGTGAAATCCTCAGCTATACAGCTTGCTGTTTAAAATAAGGGTCTGCTGCAGGTTTAACAGTTACAACAAAACTATGATTGCACAGTATTACAGTATGTTGTGATTGTGAGAGTTTGGCTGTTAAAGGCAAAGATTTTTGCATTTGCAATCTTTTGCATTTTTTTGCACTGGTGTGTAAAAAGTATATAGTGGAAGTGACATATGAAAGAAATGAAATCTTAACACAAGTAATCAGCTGGACACCCTGAAGATGCATCACAGACACAAGTGTAAATGGCAGTGTGTCTCGGATGTCCACTCCAGTCGCCCAAGATGCACTTTGAAACCGAGTGTAAACAGGACCAAAGAGAATGAGCGGGCAGCTTGTAGTCTGCATTGCTATGGTAACAGCAGACCTAACAATGCCAGGTTGAGTAAATTCATTCTGCTTGTGAAAGCTGCAAAAATTGAATGAAATAAATGCATTTGGTGTATATGATTTCATCAGTTCCCAAGTTCAAATAGATTCACAGACGTCCATGAAAACTGTCCTTTATCCCTTAATCCTAAAGGCGTGTTTGAGCAATTATAATCCACATTGTTTGAAAGTGTATTTGGTCCTGGAGCTGACTTGACGAAAGGGCTAAAACAGAGCAGTGTTATCAAGGCTGTTCCCCGTACAGTGGATCATCATTCTTGAGTGTGTTTAGGTTAAGGTGTAGACTGGCCCTGTCTGGGTGATTTATGGGGGGTTGAACATTTACACCTCGGCTTTCCCTTACTGTCCGACCAAGCCATTCATCATGGCCGCCATGTAATGAATGGACTTGTTCTGTTTGCTGGAGTTAACAAGCGCTGGAGTCCGGAGGGTTCAGTAAAATGAGATTACGGCTCCGGTCAGGATAGAGAAAAGCAGAGCGCCTCCCTCTGGAGCCGGGCCAGAGTGGTCAGGGGGATAACAGGAGTTGTGGAGTTGAGAGCTCATTTCAGTGAGGGTAGGAGTATTAGCCCCTCTACAGAATGCACTCAGAACCAGGCTGGTATTAGATCTGAATGAAACTGAATTTACCAAACACAGAGATGCTGAGAAACACACTGTCACACAGCTCCTTACCAACAAATCATAAACATATTTTATATTCGAGGCCATGTATCTTTATTGTATATTATATATTACTGTTGGAACTGCTTTCATAGTGAACTCTAAAAACAGGAAAAAAGATATATTGGCCAAGGAAATCAGTCCAGGATTGCTGCTTTAACATTATTTAAAATACCTCTAGACATCTAAACTAATTTTATGTAGTGAAAACTTAATATAATAGTAGATAAATAAGTCAGAATGAAATCATGAAATCAGAATGAACCTTTCTAACTTTCATGTCCCTGGTCATACAAAACAAAACACCTGAAAAAAACACTTTTTGACTGTGTTTTCATTAATGAGGTCTTCATGTGCTGGCTGAAATGTAGTAATTAGGAGTTCTGAGCAGAACTTCTTCTTCTGAGCAGAAGAATAAATTCTTAACCCTTAACCAGTGGGGGAGTTTTTTAACAGTCCTACCCATTGCTGTGTGAGTTTTTTTGCCTGTGCACCAGTGTTCCACACAAAAATTCATCAACCTGTTACTTACAGATCATGCCGTCTGACTGCAGAGCAGCTAAATATGTCCTTCTCAGTGAGACAATATTTGCCTTGATGCTGGTGTCACTCGTTTGTCTGTGACTCATTTGACAGGATGATTATGCTTGTTGTGCAACAGCACAAGCTGTGGTTGCTATGGTTACAGCACCATAGTAGTTATGAATGAATATAGGGGGATGATAAATACTCCATAAAGATGTTAGAATGCGTTAGAATGTTTCAAAACACACCTGCTATGTGCTGAAGTGGGAAATTAGTATTTTTCTATGATACTCAAGCTGCCGATTTGTGATGTAGCGAGGGGAATGACTTTAACAAACATGACACAAGGCAAGGCATCAGTAAATTAAATTTATTAAGATTTTATTTATTTAATACTACTGTTAAATGTATGTATATGACAATGCTTCAACAAAGTTTGTATCATAAACAGAAAGTTAGATTGAGGTGAATGTGATTTCTGAACCTCTGTTCTCAGTTATTTTCAGTCTGTTTCTTGCCCAAGACTACTTTGTTCTGTTTTATTTTATTTTATGAAAATAATGTTTTGGCAGGCCATCCACTTTTTAAAACTTCTTTCTTATTTGTGCTAGATTTTAGGCCACCAACTTGAATGTGTGAAAAATTTTGATTATGATTTCCAAACTTAAAAGCAGAATCTAATGACAAGCACCTAAAGGAAGAAATAAAAATCCCCATGCATCAATATGTAGCGAAAAATAACTAATATTATAAATAATATGTTCACCTCCCCTTCTCAACACCCCCACCTGTCATTGAGTCAAAATGCTCAGCTATATAACACACTGAAGTACAAGATGGCACCATCCTTGATGACATTCTTAGCTTCACTGACGTGACAGAAAGGGTTGGAGATGAAATGGGACGTGGCAAAAAATGCTGGGGACATAAAGGACTGTGTTTTTGTATATTGTTGATTATAAAATAAAAATCTACACATTTACATGATAGTTTTATCAAATGGAATTTTGACTCGCCTTGAGTTAATCTACGTCCATAATATTAAGAAAAATAAAAGGCCAAATGCATTTCAGTTTTATAACTCAAAGGCAGTGTGGTGCCTTAAAGGAAATGGAAGAAGTCAGATGGATATGGCAAAATATATATAACAACAAAATGTGAAGAGTTTAATTAGCCAGTTGAGACCTTAAATTCCTCTTTCTTTTAAGCATTTTTAACAGTGTACAAACACAGCTGTTCACCAGTCACTGCTCAGCAACTATGTACCTTCACTTCCTTCTCCATCAAGCAAGAAAAATGTGATTTGTTGTCAGCAATTAGATTGGAGGCTGGATGCAACAGACATACAAGACTCACAGAGGGTCTGAGAGAAAACAGAAACAAAAGATAAACTGAGGGCTATCAGAGAGATGAACAGGTTGATACAAGGAGACTATACCGACTGAACACTAACTGAGGGTCAAACAAAAGAGGAGATGATGAAACAGGAAGCACAAGAGCGACAACAACAATGACAGTACACTAGCCATGAAACAGGCAACGCAAGAGTAGACATCAACAGCGACCCAAACACAAGCTGAAACACAGGGGTATATATACTGATAAGGATACTGGGAAAACACGGGGAGGGGTGGAATCAGGAACGAGATACAGGTGGGCAAGATGACGGGGGTATGGCTAAGTGAGAGACTGACATCAAAACAACAACAAAGTCAAATGGCACAAAGACACACGGTAAGGTAAACAAAAGACAAGTGACACAGAGGTGAAACATGTTACAGAACTCCCCCCTTTAGAGTACAGCTCCTCAATTGCGAACAGCCAAGGCAGACAAGATAGGGGAGTGACAAGAAAAAAGACCTGAAGGCTAAACACAGGGGATGGAACAAGGGGCACAACAAGAGTCTGGACAAACGACTGGATATGGGGCTGGGCAGGCAAAAGAACAGGGACTGGGTTAAAGACAACTACAGGTACAACTACAGGGACTCTGACTTGGACAGGAAGTGACAAAGGAAGTAAGGCCATTGGTAGGGGACAAGGAGACTGGGCGGCTGACTATGGGGGACCAGGAAGCTGGGCGGCTGGGCGACTGTCTCTCTGGACCAGTGGGGGACACCAGTCAGGTGCTCTCTGGAGCTGTGGAAGGTGCAATGCAAGTGTAAACAGACATACAAGACTCACAGAGGGTCCAAGGGAAAACAGAAACAAAAGATAATCTGGGAGTTATCAAGGAAATGGACAGGGTGCCACAACACCAACCGAACACTAACTAAGGCTCAAACAAAACAGGAGATGATGACAACAGGTGGCACAAGAAAGATAACAACAATGACAGTACACTAGCTGTGAAACAGGCGATGCAAGAGAAGACAGCAACAGAGAATCCACATAGACAAGCTGAAATACCAGGGTAAATATATTATGACACTGGAAACACCTGGGCAGGGGAGGAGACAGAATGAGAGACAGGTGGACAAGAGAACAAGGGGCCAGAACTAAGGCAGGGACTAACATCAAAACAACAAACTCACACGTTATAGAGACATATGGCAGGGTAAACAAAAGAGAGGGATACAGAGGTGAAACACATTTACATTTTGTAATGTTATGTTAGCACCAAGCTAGCAGTGGTGTACATTCAGATTTTATGACAGCTCTAGCTTAAATATGGATGTTACAAAAAGCAAATCCGAAGCAAGGAACATATCTTTTACTTTGTATTTGCAGTTGACTGTGAATCATCCATTAAAGATGTGAAGTGAAAGCCCAACTGTGAGGAGCCCTCGTGGCCTAAGGATTTGCCAAGCTAGTCAGCCTACTCTAGTGAGGCTAGAATGTACTCTAGTTACACAAAAAGCTCAGCATTCAAACATATCATCTGACTTCTGATCTCACTGATCTAGCTACATCTGGTATAAAGCTTTCCCGGAAGAATAGAGGCTTTTACTGTAGTAAAGGGAAGAAAAATACTCTTTTCTGAAACCTTTTTTTTAGAAAACATGTTGGACGTCCACAAATGTTTGGAGACGTAGTGTGTATTAGTATATTATGTGTATTGTAATTTTAGTAGTTTCTTAAACATGATGGTAATTTAGAAAATCTGTATAGCCTCCAAGAAAATTGTTTGATTGCACTGATGTCCACATTTGCCATGAAAGAATGACCAACAGTTTATATGGTGACACTTCATAATGCTGTTCCAATAGTTAATAGGTTACTATGCAGGAACTAAGCAATAATTAATAAGTAATGCTGCATTAATACCTAAACCACTCCTATTAACTACCAAGAAGTTTGGCTTATTTACTACAAAATATTAAACTAATCGTTAACCGTTCACTAAACAGGAACTACTGTGTCTTATCCATCTCCTAGGAAACTACTTACTATTTATGGATTCTTTATAATAACTACCGATTAATTACTGCTACATTAACTGATGTTTTGACGACACGTTGTAGAAAAATAAAAGCGACAAATGAATTATTGCCACTAAATAATGCCAAACTCTTTCTGGGAATTACTGTTGTATAGGGACATGGTGGAAAAATGTAGTTTTGGGTGATGCCACAGACACTATATATCTTCTATGTTAAGATGATCATTTTCACTATTATTTGTCATGATTAAAAAAGCAAGTGCAGTGTAACAACTTTGGCCATATTATTTACTTTAAGTGAAGCATTTTGCTTGATTCACTTGGCTTGCCCACAACGTGCTTGCAGCTGAAATGAAAATGGTGATTATGGGTGCATCATGCCCAGAGCGTGGAGATGAGTTTTGGCAGGCGTATGATTGGTTATTAGGTGGCCAGTGTCAGTGCGTCGTTCAGGATGGATTTTGAAATAATTAAACTGTTATTTAAACAAGCTCACTTAATCAGTGATTTTGTCGACCATTTCTCTGACTGACCATGTTTTCAAGTGGACTTTAAAGGATAACTGTTCTGGAGAAACAGCACTTGCACACATGCGGCAAAAAAGAGTAATGCAAAGAAAAAAGTTATTAGAAAATAGTGTTTTAGCCAGTGTCCTGTTTGAAGGGCTGTTTTCTGGTCCATATTACCAAATATGAAGAAACCTGAGGTCAAATAAACAAGGGAGGGACAACATTGAGTACAGTATGGCCTCTGAGGACATCTTTTTGAATTAGCATTAATGAAGATAACTTGGTTTAAAACACAAGTTGGGACAAGTGTTAAAGTAGACTAATTAACGTCATCAGGTAGCCATCATGTAAGAATCATTAACTGAGCAAATAATGTTCATTAGATCAGCAGTGAACCAGTAGTTATGATAAAGAATCCATAGTAAGTAGTTCTCTGATTAATTAATAGATAAGTATTCCAATCATTACCAATTATTACCATTATTACTTAGTAGTTAAAAGTAGCAATTTAGGTGTTAATGCAGCTCTACTCAATCATTCCTGCTTAGTTCTTTCACAGTTATATATTCACTATGAAACATTCTTATAAAGTGTTAATACTATAATTTATGTACAAAATATTCTCAAGTAAAGGTTTCTCAGTCTTAAAACTCAAACATAGAAACAAAAGTCTTACAGACACGTTCTGCTTGAATAATATTCAAGTAGAATCTAGCTAAATACACTCTAGTGATATTTTTCACTTGCAAAACAAACAACACAACCCAGTAATATATTGGCCTGTGCCCACACATGAGCCCTCTAGGAAATTTCCCTGGAATTGCACTACGAACTGTATATGTTGATTCCTAATTCCTGTCTAAAACTGTGTAAAACTGTGTAAAAGAAACTAAACTGAGAATAAAAGGAGAATGCCCTGACTAACTGTGTCAGATGTATACCATTAGGGTATATGTAAAAATTGATGCTGACTTATTATCGTTCACATTGAAATGTTTCCTTAAGTTACCCCTGCATTTAGGTTATAAATCCTGTCATGATTCTCTCTGAGCTTTTAATCACTTTGCGTATGTTGTGTGTTATAAGATCTTGACAAGAGCATCTACCAAGCTAAATGTAAATGCACACTCTAACACACACCCGCCCACACACACACACACACACAGAGACACACACACACGCACACTCTCTCTCTCTTTTTCTCTCTCTCACACATTCACACACACACACACACACACACACACACACTCTCTCTCTTTCTCTCTCTCACACACTCACACACAAACACACACACACACACAAGCTAAAATAGCTTTCTATTGCACTTCCCTGGTGTACTGACATGAAAAAAACTCCTGAGAAATGAAGCCATCTTCAGTCACATCTGACATATACCTGTTATTAAAAGCCCCCAGAAAGCCTTTTTATGGCTGTATCTCTCTCTCTCTCTCTCTCTCTCTTTCTCTGACACACACACATACACCCTTCGCTCTCCCCTTTTCAAATTCTCTAATAGCTTTTTCTCAACGGTTAGACCATGCAAAATTCATCAGAATTCCCGCAGGACTGGATCAGAGTCGCTGTGACTGCCAGCTCTACACGTCCCCCTCACTCCGAAAGAAAGGAATGAGGAAAATTGACAGTTTTCAATTTTGTAGAAACATTTTACGCTGTTCAAACAACTGTTGTCACTTTGAACACAGCTGTACATCTGCAGAAAATGTTGGAAGGAGGTGGAGAAAATATCAAGCAAAAGTGCCTTACTCAAATACAAGAGCACAGAAATAACCCATTCTTTTCTTTGGTCTTCAATCCATAAACTGCCTGCATTGGGCTGCTGTGGAAAAAGAAAAAAAAAAGAGAAAAGACAAGAAATCTGTCTGCACGCTGTAGAGTTTTTCATAATAACAGAAAAAAAAAAATCTTTTTTACCTGTCTCTCAACAGTGCTCACTGAGTGATAGCTGTGTAACAGATGAATACGTTCAAACTGACTTTTGTGTAATTGTCTTTCAGAGCTGGAATTTCTCTGAGCTTGATGCCACTCAGTCAAATTAGGAATATTTACTTTTTACTTTTTACTATTGATTTCAAATGGTAACACACGTAACATTGCTGGGGTCTGTAGGGTAACAACACTGCCCTCCACGCACCATTCTCACCCTGAGCAAGTGCACCCCACTGCATCAGTAAGAGTCCTTGGGCCACATTTGCCTATATTTTTTAACATGATTCATTAGCAAATCTAGTGCATAAGATCAAATGCCTAAATGTAAATGTATTTTGTAAGTCACACTGTTAGGAAAGATATCATTTTAATATCATTTTATCATAATTTAATTGAGTTTTTTAGGCATAAACATCTTATTGTTAGGCTAAGCAGAAAGTAAACAGGCTCAAATAGGAAAATAGATGTGGCATCATTAGGTAATCAGGAGACTTAAAAAAGGTAACTGCATTATAAAAAAAGGCATTAATTAGATTAGTTCAGTGGTCAAGTCAAGTAAGCATTTATTGTCATTTCAACCTTATACACAGCACACAGTGAAATGTAACCACTCCAGTACTGCGGTGCAAAAAAAAAATCACAACACAAGTGCAGGTAAGGCAGGACTACAAGAGTGCAATGATACATTACTGAAATAAGGTGATTACTGGCATGATCACATTAAAAAAAAAAAGTTCTTTATCAACTTTCGCAGGTGATATGAACTCAGTCTATGAGTCTCTGTTATCTCTACTGTTGGCATAGCAACAACTAGACTAACTGGACAGCTGGATGCCAGCATCTTGTAATACTTGATAAAAAAAAAACCAAACAAACAAAAACAAAAAACTAACACCTTAATACTTATGTTTAATAACAATGCCTACAGTTTCCTTTGTGTCTTTGTTAACAGTCCAAAATGCTTGCCCAGTGTGTTATCTGTTCAAGTCAAGTCAATTTCCTATGTGTTACACATCCTGAGAAGTAACCTAATTCTGATATGGGACCTAAAAGCATAAATGAAAGTGGCTCAAATCTAAAATAAAAAGGTTAGTGTTCACACAAAAGAAATTTGCACCTCATGTTTGTCTCCATCTCTCTCTCTCAGTGTGCGTAGGGGTGTGTCCATAATCTTTGCCTCTCTCTCTCTCTCTCTCTCTCTCCCTTTTTGTATGATTTTCAGATGAGCCTCAGAACTCATCAGCAGTAATGAACTAATGCTTTTAATTTATTGATGTGTTTGTGAGAAGCAATTCATAATGCATCAGCGTCTGCTCCCTTGAAGGTAATACCACAGTAAAGACCTCATTTTCTTCTTTTTTTAAGTTTTCTTGTGGTTTTAGCCCATCCTCCATTTCTGTGTGCAACCTCTGTGTCACGATTGTTTGATCAATCTTTGGCCTTTTAACCACGAGATCCTTTTCTCCAGCAGAGTGTTCTAAGATGGCCTCCTGGGTGCTCCGTCCGTTGGCTGTTTAGGTTTTATGTGGCTTTCTTTTTTTCTTTATAATCAGCAGCTTCATGATCAACAAACAGAATCCACCTGTGGGCCTGTACCGAGCCCACTCTGGCAATTTGTGGTTTTGCATGTTTAGGGATGTGCTTCCAAATGTAACAAAAGTGTGTAAGCACTATGAGTGTGTGAATATGTACTGTGTCTTTGTGAGAGAGTTAGTTGCAGATGTTCTTGCAATTTTGACACTCATTAATGCTCTTTAACTATCTTTAGTGCCTCTAATATGGAGAACTATATTTGGCCCAAATCTGCTTTGACACATGGGTGCATTTAGTTTGAGTTTGGTGTGTGTTTAGTGTGCATTTATTGTCTTTAGAGTGCATTTAGGGTGGTCTTAGTGTGGTCTTCTGTGCTTTCTGTTCTTTTGTAAGTGTGAACTTTGAGATGGGTTAAATCAGCATGATGCCACAACAACAAAGACAACCAGAGGGTTGACTAGAGGAGGTTGGGTTCCCCTTTTGAGTCTTGGTTCCTCTCAAGGTTTCTTCCTCCAGCTTTAGGGAGTTTTCCTCGCCTCTGTCTCCCTTGGGTTGCTCACTAGGGGCTCGGACCTGGATTCTGTAAAGCTGCTTTGTGACAACATGGTTGTAAAAAGCACTATATAAATAAAACTGAATTGAACTGAATTGAGTAAAAACTTTTCTTGTCATTTAATCAAGGTACTGGAGTAACAGATCACCTTTTTATGTTATTTGTGAACATTACAGTCAAAAATATGGATTATCCGGGGGTTCCATGTGGACCAGTGGTCCAAACTAGCCAAGGACTTCCAATTTTCATAAGTACATGATTAACTATTCGGTGCTGTCTGAATCTAGCTTTATAGCTCATCAAATAGTGATGAACATTCTATTATCAGATAAAAAAGCCAACATTCACATTTGGCATCACAGCGTCAAACACAACATGATTTTGGCAGAACCATTAATGTTCCATTTTTACTTCGCAAAATGAGCTAAACCTACTGCTGACTGGATACACATTTTTCACGCTGAAGCACCACTTCATGTCTGCTTGCAAACATGGTAATTTTGGGCATTGTCTCATGAGGTCCATTTGACATTGTAACCCAGGATTTGATTCTCAGGCTGTGGTTTGTTTAATACCCTGCACATTAAACAAAAGTGTGATGTTTATGATGAGCCTCCAATAGTGGGAGAAAGTTGAGTGCCTTAGTTTTCAAAAAAGAAAAAAAGATCAATATGTGAGGGCATACTCACACTAGACCCGGCTGCCTTGTACTGTGCCTGAATACGATTGTTCCCTCATGTCCTTGTACTCTCATAGCACTTAATGTTCCAGAGCATGCTTACGTTATCACATTACTTACTGCTTTATCCTTTTCGTCCA
This sequence comes from Brycinus macrolepidotus, assembly GCA_037974445.1. Classification (NCBI taxonomy): domain Eukaryota; kingdom Metazoa; phylum Chordata; class Actinopteri; order Characiformes; family Alestidae; genus Brycinus; species Brycinus macrolepidotus. The sequence continues at coordinate 8,471,443 of JBBPCZ010000115.1, read as the reverse complement.
GTGAGCTGCCAGATTTGTGGAGTGCATCCCTTCAGACACTGAGCACACAGCTTTTTCATCTCATTCAATGGTCCTTTGGTATCCACGAGCATGAAGATGGAGGCCAATTATACCAAGTTCTGAGTTCTGGAATGTTGTATCTAGTTGTTCCTGTATACTCATATCTGTCCAAATTTCCAGCAAACTCTATACCTCTGCCATAGACCAAAGTCATCCCTTTTCCGCCCTGTTTGTTAAATGGGACAGTCACATTCGAGTTCCATGCGCGGCTATGGTTAGCAATCATGCCATGCCCAAGTCTAGCTGAGGAAGTGAGCCTGGACACTGTACTGAGTGATCAGACAAGTCAAACGAACAGGACTTTGGGCCTCACATATGCTTGGGCATGGCACAGATTGACTACTGTGTGAGTACACCCTCAATGTAAGTATGCTGAAAGAAAATAAAGTATAATGGAAAGAGCAACATTATCAGTTATTCATATTTTTGATTTATGATTTATTTCCTTCTCTGATTTTTTTCTGTAATATTCTTCATTTGATGCCACAAACCTCATGAAGTGCTTACAGTGCCACTCCTTTTGATATTTTGATTTGATGTGTATATACAGTACATCAACAATGAATAGCTGATGACTTTTGCAGCAATGCTCAAAGAATAAAAGTGACCTGAAAAGGATCACTCACACCTGACCCTGACTGATTCAGTGAATGTTTGCGATCTGTAATCCTAAACCTGAACCTGCAGCAAGTTTTGGTAAAATCATCTGCCAGTGCCAATTTCTCTAGATACAATGACTTAAGAAGGTGTGTTGCATATTCTTACAGCAGTCCCAATATGAGAATTTTAGACACATTTCCAAGATAACGTATTTGCAGTTTAACGGCTTCTTTGCAGTTTAAGGGCTTTCTAAGCAATTTCCTCCGGGATCAATCAAGTTTTCTGATTCTGATTGTACCAGCTGATGGCTAACTATGGTGCTCTGAGTTCTTCACACTAATATTAATATTAAAGAATATTAAAAGAACAGTCCCTGCAAGCTGTACTAACTGCTGAATATTTTGTTTTAATTCTTAATAGTGGGGAGATTTCAATTGCTATTAGTGAAAAAATGAGCTGTGCATTTTTTGTTATTTTTTATATGCATATGAATAACTAACCAGCTTCTCTGCTCTGTGTTTGTGTGTGTGTGTGTTTGATGAGGTTATGCACCTTTCCAGGTGGGTAATTGCCCCAGCATGAGTCAGCAAGCTGCTCTCTTCTCCTGCCACCTCAGGAGGCAATTAAAGGGAGGGTTTGGTGTTAATTCCAAGAGAGATGCTAAATCACTTGATCCCTTTAAAACAGTGCTGGTATGTGCTGTAGAGTTATAGAATTCAGTTTACTCTCAAACACAACGAAGAGCTGCCCAAAGCCCAGCGAGTATTTGCCTTTACTGAACTGAAGCAGTAAACAAGTCAGATTCTGTAAACAACAACTGACACCAGTCTAAAATCATGACAGTTCAAACTACATGCTAATTTTTAAAGCTGTTTATGTATATTAGCTTAATAGCCTCCCTTACATATGGCGTGGATGGACAAACATGCACCAGTTTACGTATTTAACAGTTTAAGGGAAAACGTATCTTCAGTATTTTGGAAAAATATAAATATTTAAGCTTGATCTGGAAATTGTCATTTTGATACATACAGTCATGCAACTTAACACATTTTACACAGGAGAGAAACATGAAAATGTCATGTTGGGCTCCCTGAAAGGACGCACTGCAGAAACAGAGTTAGGAAACACAAAGTCCTTTTACTGAAAGTCCACAGCACATATGAGCTCACCGAGCTCCAAACTCAAACCAAGTACTCCAAACGAAACTAGAAAGGTTCTAGGAAAATCCACCTTCCCACGTCAATGAACCCGTGCTGGGGAGTCTCTCTTGGTCTCACGAGCCAAGGTACTGTGAAGGGCCAAGCCCGTTCTCGAAATCCACTGTTTAGCCGCAGCAGAAAACCAGCACTTGAAACATCTCTCTCCTGTGTGGGAAGATGGAAAAGTCAGTCACTGAAGCTCCGTTAGCCTGAGGGGCTAAAGCTACATGGGCTGTAGCCACAGTCCTTAGCAGCTCCTGCTACTGCTACTTTGAGAAGC
>JBBPCZ010000115.1:8441715-8462863 GCA_037974445.1 Brycinus macrolepidotus | reverse complement strand
TGTTTCAGAAGTGATCTCCCCCAGCCTTACTTGCTGCTTCCTGTCTGTCAGGAAGCTGGTGATCCACTGACAGGTAGGAAGCATATTTAAAACATATTTGTTCTTCAGCGCAGACTGTTGCTGGATTAGGTAGACTAGGGCAACATTGGAGCACTCTGTTTAATAGTGGCCTGGTCTTACTTTCATTACTGTTCTTGTTTCCTTCTGGAACATCTAGATCATTGACCACTTTCATCAAAGATCTGATGTAGTAAATATGATCTCATGTCATGGATGCGTTTACATTTTCATTCCTGGATATCTCGTTCATACCATGTACACTGAAATTCCTAAAAAAGCATGAATCCTGTACCATGCACTGGTTGGTGATGATGGACAGATCCTAATTTAGTTGCTCATCAATGTACCTTTCTGCAGCCTTTGACACAGTCAGTCATCAGATCCTCTTCGCCACTCTCTCCAACCTTGGGATCTCGAGCACAGCCTGGCAATGGTTTGCTTCCTACCTTGATGACCAGAGGTACCAAGTAGCATGGCAAGGCTCCCAGTCTGCTCCACGAAGATTATCCACTGGTGTCCCACAGGGCTCGGTCCTTGGACCACTTCTCTTTTCTCTATATACTGGTTCACTTGGGGATGTAATGGCTTCACATGGTTTTTCCTACCACTTTTATGTTGATGAGACGCAACTTATTCTCTCTTTCCCTTCCAGTGATGACCAGGTCTCAACTCACATCTCAGACTGTCTGGCCGACATCTCCTCTTGGATGGCGGCCCACCACCTCAAGCTGAACCCCAGCAAGACCAAACTCCTCTTCATCAAAGACAGTCCTTCACCAAGCCACGATCTCACCGTTTCTTCTGGGAACTCGGTAATCGTCCCTTCAAAGAAGGTAAGAAATCTTGGTGTTATGCTAGATGAAGATCTGTCTTTTATGCCGCAGGTTGACCAGATCTCCAGAATATGCAGATACCTTCTTTACAAGAATCAGAAGAATCCGACCCTTTCTCACCACGAAAGCTATGCAGTTACTCGTCCAGTCTCTGGTCATCTCCAAATTGGACTACTGCAACTCTCTACTGGCTGGACTTCCACTAAAGGTAACAAAACCACTTCAGCTGATTCAGAATGCCGCTGCGAGGTTAGTCTTCAATGTTCCTAAGTTCACACACACCACACCTTTACTAAGGAACCTTCGCAGGCTCCCTGTAGCTGCCCGGATTAAGTTCAAGTCCTTAATACTTGCTTTCAAGGCCAAGAATGGACTTGCACCCCCGTACATATCAGCACTGATCAAACAGCGTGTCATTTCTCGTCCTCTCAGGGCTACAAGCATGGCTTGCCTTGAACCTCCACTGCTCAAAGGAAGAGGAAGACATGCGTCAAGACTCTTCTCAGTCTTGGCACAACAGTGGTGGAATGAACTCCCTCGTCCGATCAGATCTGCGGAGTCCCTCACTGTCTTCAAGCGCTGTCTGAAGACCCCCCCCCAAAAAGAAAAACTTACTCTTACCTCCATGCCTTCCTTACTTTTGCCTAAACTTCTGACTTTTCTCGACAGATGTTGTCTAGATGTACTTAGCCTGCAGTAACTTGGTTGAATAGCGGACGTTGATTTAAGTATAGTTTTACAGGTTTAAGGAACAGATGTGGACTACACTGATGTACGTCGCTCTGGATAAGAGCGTCAGCTAAATGCTGTAAATATAAATGTAAATATGTAATTCTTCTTTTTTCCAATACAGACATGAACCTCAGAAGAAAGACAAAGCACCCTTAATAATATGGCACAATTAGCATGCTATAAAAGTGTTAAAGGGATAAATCACATGATAATGCTAATTAGTTTTATATGTCCCTCCTTCTAATAAAAGTTTCTTTTTTTTTACTTGCATCATTAGGTTATAAAGGAAATAAATTGTTAGGATCTGTTTCCTGGAACACATCTCTGTAGGCTATCCTTCCATTTTTTTCACTGATTAAAAAACCTGTGTGCTGACTTTAGCAAAAGCAGCAAACTTCATCCAGCTCTGCATCTTAGTCCACCTCATCTGGGTCCTCCTCATCTAAGTCCTCAAAGCTTTCGCCTTCTCCTATCTCATCCTCTCTCACTGGACTTTCATGCTTTGATAGATCTATGTCCGAATCTCCCTGCTTTATGATCCTGTAAAGAATCCTTGTTGCCTCTGTCACAGAGCTGTTAAACAAACACAATTATGAAGAGTACATTTAGATGTTTACTTACTCAAAACAATCCACAATAAAAAAAATCTAATGATGAAAAACATGTTTACCTTTCTTGAGTCCCATTAAATGTGTTTGTTGTGATGGCAGCTATTTTGAATATACAGGAAGTATGGTGTCACATGTGTTGCCATTTTAAGCTTCAGTTGTGTAATGTAAAGAGATATCAGTGATAACATAATATTGAGTCTCAGGAGGCTAGAGAACGAAAATAATATGGCACAGATTTCCGTAGCTTTAGAGGTGATTTGCAAGTATGTTAATCTGGCCAGCCAACACTTTGCGTAGTCTGGCTGAGAAAATGAGTGTGTCATGCTGAGAATGAATTCAGCCATATGATAAAGCTATTGGTGTGATTTAGCTTTATAAATATGAACTTTTAATAAATCTGCCAAGATATTACTGTTATGCCCATATAAATCTAAGCTTAAATTCTTTAAAACATAGTTTAAAGACAAAAACATGAACATATTCACAAAGCTAACCTTTCACAGCCTTTATTTTCTGAAAATAAACTATGCTATGCCCACATGTAAAGAGTTCAACCTCATGTGATTAGGCAGTTTTACAATAGTCCAGTTCAACATCCTACCAAAATTTCTATAGAAGTTTGGAGGAACAAGTGCAACTCCGCTTGTCGGGGAAAATACTTTGTCCAGTCATTGCTGAGAATCTTCTGGTTTCTCAAAATCCAGGAATTATTTTTTTTCAGCAGTTTCCGACTCAGTAGGCCACAGAATACTCATGCAAGCTTGACTTTGTTGGTGGCTGAAGCTGATGAAAATTAGGCCTATTAGTGAGTTTTCTGTTCTTGTTCTTAGTCCATGATACAGAAAATGGAACAAAGGAGACTGCTCTGACAGGATCCGCGCAGGTGAGAGACAGTGTTTGAGAGTGAGTGCGGGCGATGCTAACTTCAGGTTAAATTACTTTGAGGACAAGCTCTGCCCCCTTGAACACTCTGCCCCGATCTTTGATGGAGTGCTTGACTTTCTGGTGGTGCTTCTGGACAGTGTGTGTACCTACAAAGTCTTAGGTACATGGTCCCTCTCATTAATACAGTATTAAAATACTAAATATGACTAAAACGTTATAAATATATCTTAAATAGATATAAGATACAGTAAATTAAAATTTAAAAGTGATGATTGCGGTGAAGGTGTAATGTGGATTCTCCGTATAAGTCCATGATATTGCTGGTGAGATGTGTGAGTGGACCCTTTATTTTTAAGAGTGAAGTTTATGCCCTGATGGTTATTTGACTGACTAGAAAGAATGTCCATTTTGTAACTGAAACGAAATCTGTCCAAACTGAGAAGACTAATTCCGCTGCTGTTTTTCAGGTGACTGTTTCCCTGCAAGTTGACGCCGGGCTGAAGCAAACTTTACGTTTTGTAAGCAATACACAGGTTATAACTTGTTTCCACATAAGCCCTGAGCAGGCCCTCAGAGATTGCTTTGATCTAACCAATGAATCAGAGAAAAAGTATTTGCTGTCATTTTAAAGGGTTTTATGAGAGAGTCATACTGGAGCTGCTGACGTAAAATCTCATTCCAAGGAAGGAGAGAAATGCTGCCTGAGATCTTTCTCAGAACAAACATGGCTTCTGATTTTTACAATACACTGGTACACTGACTATGTCATGATACACCGAATGTTTACTCCCACATAAAAAGCACAGGAGAAACAAAACACGTTTATTTTATGGAACAGAAGATACTATGACAGAACCAAATGTTCTGAAAAACAGAACCTGATAAAAAAAATGTATGCTGTATATCCATGTGTAACAGATTTTTGAAAAGAATAATAGCCGACTATGATAGAAAACACATTATTTGTCTAATAAAGTTAGTGTTAATCATAATATTGCACCAGTATTTCTTGTATGTGCAAAGCTCACTCGCAACAGCGTTTATATATTTAGCGCTCATAAATTGTGAAAATGGTCTGTATATGTAGTCCTCCTTTTTTTGTTTGTGTCTTTGTCAAAAGCATTTTTATAACACATTTCTGAGCCGTTTTACTGTTATTCCTGAACTGAACCCTTGTGTTTAGGTCTCTTTAGATCTGGATGTTAACCTTGTTTTTCTATGATTGGTTTCTGAGAGTAGAATTCCCTCAGATTATTCTACCTACTCTAGTTCATTATATCATTTCATTTCATTACACTGTGCCTCAGGAAAAGAAATAAGAGCAATATAGTAGTAAAGTGATAGGAACAAAGAAGATAATGAAAATGAAAAGGGAGGATATGGATTGGATGAGAAATCAGTGTTTAGGTGTAAGGCTGGTTTACAAACTATGAGCAGGTTATTAGATATGTTTGTATAGGCTACTCTCATTTGGAACTGGGTTAATTCAAGCCTTAAGCAATGTCAATGATTAGGCTTAGGTTTAATCTGGGTCTGGGAAACTGGCCACATATTTTTGGAAAAGAAGATCCAGTCCAGTTCTTCTAGAGCTTCAGTTTGTTTTTCTCCTGAGTAGTCTAAGAAAGGCTCAGGTTTGTTTTAGTTTTTGGGCTATACAAATGAAACATTTTGAACACCTACATCTTATTACATTTCTAAATGAAAATAAATGCACATCCTTCACATTAAGACCAATGTAAATATGGTGACCAGTGTCACATCCGCGCCACCTCCACCATTCAGCAATCTTATTCGGTCTTCAGAGGAAGCAGAGGAGAGGAAGTCCCTTCACGCCCCCTCGTCCACGTGCTGGTTTGTTTATGTTTGGACGCGGTGCCTAGCAACCTACCTGCATGGAGTGAGCCTCCGCACTCCCTCCTGATTGCATTGCTAGGCGCCTGCTCATTAGTTCAGCTGTTTGTCCTTTAGTTCTGATCAGTTTGTGTTTATTCCCCTGTTAGTTTAGAGTGGTTGTGTTTTCCTATTGGTTAGTGTGTCTCTACCCCTCTGCAGGGCTGCCAACTTGTCCAAAAACCTTGGAGTGAGATTTTGGGGTGTGTGTGGCCGATGTCGGGAGCGGTGAGCGGTGCTGAAAACCGATGTTTTCAGCAAATCATCAGTCAGAGAAACGCATTACACACTGCAGTGGTTTAATTAGGAGTTTAGAGCCTATGTAAGACTAGAGCTTTTTTATAGTCATTCGGAAATGAGTGCACATGAGTGAAAAAAAATTACAACACAGAAGAATGTCAGATCTGGCGTGAGATTTCTTTCTTGAGAGTGAGAGCGTGAGATTGAGGCTGAATGCGTGACTGTCACGCCAGATGCGTGAGAGTTGGCAACCCTGCCTCTGTATTTAACCCAGCCGTTCCAGCAGTCTGGTGTGTGATCATACACACCCTCATCTGCACCCTCATCTGCATCGTCCTTCTGCTCTTTGGGGAAGCCTTTTCGGGATCTTAGTCTCACTCTCGTACTGACCTCTCTTCCCTTTCAGGTCTCAACCAGTGGACTTTGATTATTGCTCTTTCTCTCTCTCTCTTGTTGTCCTAGCGCTGACCAGCGAGGCGGAATCGTCCTTGGGCTGGCCTGACTCATCGTGGCTGCCGCACGTTGCGGAGCCACAGTCTTCCTGTGTTCCTCATGACTCCTGGATAGGAGTAAAACATATCGGGTTTGCCTCAGCTAAGGAGCAATGTCTTTGCATCCCAGACTGAGCGTTACCCTCTGTCCCAAGTCCAGAGCAAGAGAGAGACCTTCAGTGCTTAAGTGAAAGGACAGTTCTCTGTTTCAGTTCCCTACGCCTTTGTGTTTTCAAAGAAACTGTTTGCACTTCGTTTTGGATTAAAGCTTTTTGTGTTCTTCCAGTACTTCTGCTTCTGTGTCCTCCTTCCCAGTGTCCCACATGACAACCAGTTTCTTTCTGTCCAAACATAACTTTTTTGTTTCGTTTACGTTTTCATCAATATGTTAAATTCAGCAAATAAACAGTAATTGTACATCACAATGTGCAGAAGTGTTGAGGATGTGCACTGATTTTCACAACGAAATATCTCATTTGGCAAACTTTTGCACACTTCTATTTTTGGACATTATAGTTTATTTAGTTTTTGTGTACTTAATCAGGTATTTGAATAAAGCATGCAAAGTCCCGAATGGAAATGAGACAAACTGTGTGTAATCTTAACATTATTTTGTGTTTTAAAAGGAAAGAAATTGGCCTTTCAGTTCATTTGGCTCAGGTGTTTTTAGCTGTCCTCTAATAACACTGTGGGGGTTGCAGTGGGGGACGGCCCAGGAATCTGTGTGTTAGAGTATTAGCATATCAGCTTAAGGGGAAGAGCTTCAGGCCTCTTTCTCATCAGTTTCTGAATGTAACGTCAGACATATTATTATACATATTACAACTTATAATTGCATGGCAGCATTCTGAAAAGTCACAGACCTCAATTAATAAGGTAAATTTTTGTTTTTTCCTTTATTTATATTTATTTATTTATTTATTTATTTTCATGGGTCTTTCCTGAAGGCCACAACCTATCTTATGGGACACTGTACTCCAGCTGCATTTCAGGCGAGAGTGAAACCATTTGTGTCGATATATTGAAATCTATGTGGAGGAAGCAGATGCAGATGGGATCCCTTTACCTTCTAATTTCATCACTACCACATACCTGCACATGGAAATGATACATTTATCCACACAAGAGATTTATAAATATAGGACCTAATGTGCAGATGGGTCCACATTTATTTCCATGGAATTTTAAGTTCTTGTTACTGCTTCTGGTTGTATCACTCAACAACTCAGCTCGTAATTTTCTTAGTTGTATGTCTCATGCAGCTAGTAAGAAGTAACGTGTTAATGTCTTCATCACTTACATCATTCATCATTTATATTGCATGTTTTTTGCTAACGCAAAGAACTCACAAGTCCATTCAAACAGCCACTAATGACCTCATTCAAGAAGCACAGCTCTCACATCTACTATTACTACAAGTACAAATAACACAAATTAGAGACATGTCTCTCATTGCGCTTTTGCTTGAACAAACTGGCAAACTGTGATTTACATGATGAGGATGTAATGAAGTACATAATGTCAGTGTCTCAGACGCATTAAGACTACTACATATATATACATACATATACTGAATATGTGATAAGGACTGGAACTTGCCATGGATGGCTGTGGCATCACCTGGGACTTATCATCCCTCAACTTATCATCCCTCAATGATAGGGTCAACAACCACCTGGGAGCCCTGTAAATGGCATTTTTAAAGGTTATACATTGTAAAACTGACAGTCCTTAATGGTTCACAAATTTAACTTTCAATTAAATTTCTGCCTCTGAATTTGTTTACGCTTTTACTTATTTATTTTTTCAGCAATGGTAATAATTATAATTAAATACAGTCTATTTATTTTATTTTATTACTGTTGAACAATGTAAAGGTATACATTTTAATAAAGCATTGAAAAAATATGAGCATTAAATAAAGATGATAATAAACATGAAAATGTAAAACTGTATTGCTAATATGAATTTCACTATATTCCAAACATATTTCATACCACTGTCGATTATCAAAACAAGGCATTATAAAAGAGTATAGGGTAAACAAATTAGCAGAACATTTTCCATAAAGTTAAGGGGAAATTCTGTCACTTCTTTGAATCTGTTGAATTTCAGTATATATTTTGTATATTTCTTTTACGTCTAAAACATGCTGGAGCTACATATATAATACTATCTATATCTACAGTATGTACTAACATTTCAAAGCTCTGTTTTATTACCCTCCTATCAAAGGTGTACCACTAAATATCTTTCGATATTATTGGGGACCTTGACCTTGTAGTGTGGCAGTTCACAGTGAGACAGTAACAGTGGCATAGGCTGAATGTTTTACTCAAAGAAACATTACAGAGCCTGGCTTCCTGCTGGCTAATGTACTTTCCCAGGGGAGTTGGAGGCTCTGTGGTGAATAATGGCTTGCTGTAATGATTCAGAAGCTCTTGCTATCTGATGAATGCAAACTGGATTGTGCTTTTATAATCAGATCTGCATTATCAATATTAGTGGAGATTAGACGCTCCTGAGGGATGCATGTGATAAAAGGATAATACGAGTGATAAGGAAGACGGATCGGGACACTGATACATAGATATGTTTCAGGACGGAGAGATTCGGAGATGTTTGTAGATATCACACCAGAATTGCATCTCCAAACAGGCTGAGGAAGAGGAATGCAGATTATTTATGGTCAGACGGAGTGTGCTTGGCAAGCGGACATGCTTCATAGGCCCAGGCACAATGGATGGACCCATAATGCTTTGATTATTGTATTATTCTCACCTTCAGCTGCAAACACTTGAGAGCCACCTGTCAGACTATAATCTCTCCCGGTGGAGGCGGGGGCCGGGACCGCTTTTGATTTTCTGTCAGTACTGAGAGGCCTAATGAAAACTAATGTCAGGAAGAGGGAAATGACTTGTTAAAAGTAGCAGAGCTAAAGATGGAGGAGGACGGAGGAAATATTACAGAAGCAGGAAAGCCTTCAGTCCACCTCTACTCCTCTGCCTCATTGGCCATTTGTATTTGAATGTTTTGACAACCTTGTAAATTACAGTATTGATCTGAGCTGAGGCAAAGAATAGAAAACACAAAGTCATGAGGGACAAGAGTGAGGGTAATAAATGAAGCCCGTAGTGGATGACCTCTGAGAGGAGAGTGTTCTTCTATCTCCCTTTGATTTTAATTTGAGCAGTGTTACCATAACACTGGCAAACACTAGCAGGCCAAATTACTATAAGCACCCTGCCTCTACAAGTGCTCCTGAATGTCAGGGGGAAAAAAAGGTTTAAAAACATTCAGTGGTTGGAGCGTGTTTTATTAAATGACATGCATCAGGATTGGAGAAGGAGGCAAGAAAAGACATGAAAAGAGAAGGAGATAGAGTGGATGATGACACTGACAGAGCTGCAAAACACAGCCAGTTGGCAGCTCGCCGAGATAATGCATTTAATTTTTTCTCCTTTTCCTGTCTGTGTTTCTCTTTGTAAGCCACAGGCAAGGGAATATATATCTAAGGCTTATTTTAAGTAGGCAGTCAATTTCTTTACACCCAAAAGAAAGACTACTAATAAAATAAATCAAAGGACAGCCTTCACCTCCGGCCTCTCTGTGTCTCTGATTTTAACTTTAAATTAAAACAGTCCTTCTGCATGACGTTTGATAGTGCAGGTTAGTGCTGTGAAGTGTTTTTTAATTGTGAAGAGTCTATAACTGTGAATCAGTATCCAAATTTTCTTGGCAAATGGTCAATGAGAAAATCAAAGAAACTATAATGATCAGCAGGGTTTTTTTTTTATTTATTTCATACAAAGAAGGCATTAACTAAAAATTCCAGCGCTAGGCCTTAGCTTTGTAAATCAGAATGCTACACACAATTTGCCTTAAATAAAGCAAACGATAAGATTCAGTCAGTATTACAGAATGAAGAAAAAGTTGATGGTTGGGGAATTAATCAGATAAACAAACAGAATGTACAACTATTATTCATGTGACAGTAACTGCTTCATTTGAGACTATTTTACAAGTGGAATGAATGTTTGAAATAAGATTCAGTGTGGGAACCGCTGAGGGACATACATAATAAAACACTTTAGAAAATGTAGACCTTCTAGAACCATCTATTCAATGTAACAGCATTCACTATTCAATAGACTATGCAGAAAGGAGGGTTTGTAATGTATATTAACCCCCAAAGGTGTGAGGAACTATAAAAGTTTATTTCACACAATGCTACCCACAATCAGAAAGAGAGAAACACAAAAGGAACCTCACAAAACCAACAAAAGACAATGAGCAGCTTCCCTATGATGCGTAATGAACCATGTTCAACAAGGTCACATTAAACCACACTGACGATCTCCGCTAGGTACACTACATGACCCCAACCAGAGGGTCAGATGACTCCACCAACCCTAAAGTCAAGCACAAAGCCCTTAAGTTCCCAAGTAGACAGCAGTGATGTTGTAAGAGTTGGTCTGGTTAGGAGGTCGGGACAGCAGCAACTGGGTTGGCAGCTGGGTCGGGGTTTGTGTCAACCTTGACCCTTTATTGCAGACCACCAGCTGGTCTTGATGCAACACCATGATACATCTCTTCCCAGTTAAGTGCGTATGATAGTAGTCACCAGTCTTCTTTATGGTATTGAGGCCTAAGCTGCTTCACCTGATCCAACAAAAGTCTCTTCAGAAGACTTTCATCAGCAGGAACAGGTGTTGGTTTCAGCTGCAGGAAAGTATTCGATTCAGTTAAACTTCTATTAATTTGTACAACATTTTTTTTTTTTTTGCAAACATTATTGTCCCAAACCACCTTCCAGAAATGTACGTAAAACCAGTGACAGAAAAAAATGAAGAGAATGAGAAAAGACTGAGAGAAACTAATAAGAACTCTCAAAGATCTTGTGACAAAAACACAAATCAAGACTTAAAAGGAAAAAAAAAAACCTGAAGAAGCACTGAGTGGAATCAAGACTTTGATTGCTAAGTTTAGTTTGGCAATTATTCTGAAGACTTGTTGAGGAATAGAACTACCAAATTGTATTCCAGGACCACAGCTGGATAACCCCAACATATGGGAACATGGCATAGTGGGACAGCTGGAGACCAATGTTATATTCTATACCAGTATTTTTTCTTGTCATTGAAGCTTCCCAGATGGTTCACATTTTTAATGCTTTATCAAAATTCTGAACTAAGCCATTAAACATGAATACCAGGTAGAGTATGCTGTGATTTGATATAAGAGACTAGGAATCTCTGTGGTATACCACACCTGGAGGGAAGGATGGAGGGACGGATGACTTCTGGGAAACTCACTACCACAAGAACAAGAAACAGGAGTTTGTAAATAAGGAAAAACTTCAGCCCTGAGTATGAACTAGCAACATACTCAGATACTCACTAAATTAAGACAAGAGAGATGTCAAAATACACTGCATTTCCAAACTTATCCAGACACCTCTTCTTATTAGTGATTTTATTCAGCTACTTTCATGTACATCCATTGCTGACACACGTGTTTAATTACATACACACAGCTTGTATAATTGTATAACAGCACATTCTGTGGCAGTCACACCAAAGCCTAAAGTCACCATATTCAATACCAAGCATCGGCCAGAAGGAGATAAAGCCCCAGCACATTGGGCTTTTGAGTAGTGGGACTGCATCCTCTGAAGTATTGCAGTGCATAGGATGAGCTGGAGTGTTTGTGGTCTAGAACTAATCATCCAACATGACCTCACTAATGCTTGTGTGGCTGAAATGCAATCAAATCCTCAAGGCAATGTTATAGCATCTAATGAAAAGTCTTCACAGAAGACTAGAGGGTGTTACTGCAGCAAAAGAGAACAAACTCTCCATGAATACTCCAAGAAACTTTGGATGACTAGTGTAGGTACCCTTGCTGTCCAACCAAGTGGCAATGGGTTTCAGAAATGCAAAGCAAGCAGCCTGTCACATATTAGCGAGGCAGGGTCTAGTCCAAAGGTTATAAAAGCTGGCGTATTATTCAGTGAACAGTACACAAAAGCAGCACCATGATGTCAGGCATGTTCGTGCAAATTATAACGCTTCTGTTCAAAAAGTGTAAAAATCTGGTTGCAAATTAGAAGTGAGACATGATGATGACCACTACATTAGTCTGAAATTTTAGTTTGGGATTGGAATTAGCATTACAGGGCAGCCTACATTTTTCTTGTATTTTAGATTTTTTTCTCTCAAGGTCAACTGATGACATTAATGATAAGTGAATTCAAAACAGGCTTTTTGTAGCTTAGTTCCCTTGTATGGACTGGAAAGGGAATGGTACGTTTAAACAGTGTTTATATTATACATTAAACTCTTTTACTTAAAAAAAAATCCACGATAAAAGACCTTCAGAACAAAAACTTGTATCTCATTTTTTATATGCCAGCTACTCCTCATGATGTGTCAATATTACATGATAATGGACCAACAGAAATGGTCCAAAATGACTTATATTTATGGTTTGTTACATTAACTTACAGCAAAAGTCAAGGCCATTTTTCCATGTACTGTTACTAAAATGAATTAATATTTGCTTATTTTGCTTAAAACCCATTACATTAAAGAGGTGTGTCTTTAAAGAGAACAGGAGTGTGTCTCAGGAAGGGCATGCAAATAGTCATTTCTTATACTTTCAATTAGCCAACTATACTGACTCTTTATTGGATTTTTTTTTTTCATTTCAGAGTCATTCTCCAAAGGTACACTGACCTTCACGACTTTGACAGGAATCCACTAGAAGAGGTTCTTTCAGCTGCATATAAAAGGAAGGCAGTGATAATATAGAATCTTTTTACAACTTTCGAGGCTCAGTAGATTCTCTTGTACACCGCATGACAGCATGTGGCACCATAATTAACACCCTGCAGCATGTAAGTGCTAAACTACTTCACTAAGCTGACACCATCAAGGCAAGGCATGTAAAACAGAAAGGAAATTTGCAAAGCCTATAGGTATTCTTAATAGTGTGTTTGGAATGGATTTTGCATTACCATATTGTTGCTGTCAGAACCCCAGAATTTTTGGGTTGTTTTAATTTTATATTTCACAATGAATAGACCAATAGAAATTGTCCAAAATCTGTGATTTTCCAGATCTGTCATTTTTGGTAAATCAATTAATCTAAGACACAAAACCACTTTCAATTTGTTGGCATTTTAATTAGGTGTGTATGGGTTCATAATTGTTACTATTATGAAATCCAATCAATCAGATTTCCTCTACTCAGCTGAACAGTAATTCTGATTTCACAGCAGCACTTGACAGTTGAGATCATCATTATAAAGTCTTTGGACCCCATCAGGTGCATCATGTTTCTGCTCTAATTTAGCCTCCAACACATCTGTCTAAATTATGTTCAAGACAAGACCCTGCTGGCAGAAGTGATGGTCTCAGTTTTTCAGATTTTTGTCAAACTGCATCTAAAACATGGTCCCTTTTAAATCATAATTATAACAATGAATGTTTAATAATGTAAATATGTATATTAATTCTAGCCTGTTCAGTCAATTTCACTTCCACTCTTGTCTATCTGTATTTTTCTAAATTTAGCATTTTTTTCACCCCGCCAGACATACAAATCATATCATACAATCATACCATATTTATTTCCTTTGTAGCGATGACCACATTCACTCAAACAGAGCATGTTATCTGAGATCTTACTGGCTGATGAAGTGCTAAAAAAAGTGTTCTATAACTGTGTGCAGTGTTTTCTTGATTACACAATAAAACATTTTAAGTCTACATCATCCAAAAGCTTGATTTTGGTTTAAAAAAGTTTATTTTATTTCAAATTGTTATACTTTAACTTCCAGTATAAAAAAGTATATAGGTATATTGATAAAGTAGTCAAATAGAAAATATCCATTGTGATATCTATTTTTTTTTGTTGTACTTTTTACTCTTACTGTCTTGCCTTAACAGCTAGCATATGTTTGCCTTCAGTGAGAAATAGTAAAGGTTGTGAACAGAGTGTGCACCAGATGAGTGATAAGTTTCTCCGTGAATGTGCAGATAGGGACTTTGGATAATTGTGCTGTAGAGACACCCAAGGGCTCACCTCTGAACCACTAGACAGTGCTTTTAATGCACACACCACGGGGGATAAGCCCACACATCAGTGTCTGGCTTTGGAGTCCTGCGTTTACAAAGGCACCTTGTATGTTTCTCGGTTATCATGAAAGAGCCACAGCAGGGAGATTAATATTACTGATGGAAGGAGTGGGAGGGGGACAGGAGAGGGAGTAATTAGACAGAGTCAAGAGGACATCAGAGTGAGCATGAGTGTGTGTGTACAGAGGCAAACTAGAAGCACCAGCAACTGATGGATGCTAACTCATTACCAAGCTCTCCCTCCTCAACCTCCTGTCTCTCCCACCACCCACCTCTCTAACATGGACAGTTGTGTCCCTTTTTTTGAGGAGAAGGTTAACAAGATCCTCCAATCTTTTCCCCTGACTCCACTTCCCCCATCCATCCCAAACTTGCTTTTCTCTTCTTTCTCCAGATGACATCTTCCAGGTATTGACATGCAGTATTCCCATCACTGGATCCCTATCCCATCTACAGTACTCCAAAGGATTCTCATAAGACCCAGTTCCCTTTATTACATCCATCAAGTAAAGTCAAGTAGGTTTTTTTATTGGCATTTCACAGAAAAAGTACAGGACAGGATAGCAGAATCATTAACTGTGCAACAATGTAAAGATTAATGAGGTTGGATAAACAATCATAAATTATGCCAAACTGCACAAAAAAAGGCATAATAATAGCAGCAACAGGATGAAAATGGAAAGTATACAATAAATAAAGGCAACTTACTGTGGTTTTGTTTATGGGGGAGTATCAGTTTGGGTGTCACTTTGTTTATGGTGAAACAGTTTGTCAATGTGTTTGGGTTTAGGAGAACATAGCTGTTAAGTTTAGGAGTGTGTTCGTGTGTGAAGAAAAATTTTAATTCAGTTGTGATTTAGAAATCTAATGGTCTGGGGGAACAAATTACTTCCCATCCTGGTAGTGAAGGCCCAGAGGGTGTAGAGGGTGTGTGGGGTCATCCACAATGCTAGTGGCTTTGCGGGTGCAGGGTGTGCTCAACTTCCATTACCACTCTTGGCTGTCACTGACAGCTCCTCAACAACAAATCATCTTCTGTGAGCCTTTAAGACTGCTAGGGGTTTGAGGAAACCCGTACTTAACACTCCCAACTTCAGGAGTTGCCAAGCAGTATCTCTCCTTCATTTTGCCTTAAAAAAAATCTTGAATGTATTGCCCACAGTTGATCCTCTTTATCCTTCAATACAAGATGCAGGATCACAACCAAACCATCATGCTCTGCAAAAACTGTTTTTTGTGTGAGTTATTCAGAAGTTTCATTTTGCTACATTTGCCAAACTGTCATTAGCCTTGACTCTTCCACATTTCTCTGCAATCTTGACACTGGTCAACCACAAGATCCTTCTGTCCATTGTAACTAGCTATGGAATCACTGGCTCTGCATGGCACTGGTTCACTTCCTAACTGGATGGGTCTTTTTATCAGGTGACACTGAAAGGATCCACATCATCTCCACCGGTGTCCCACAAGGCTCAGAGGTTGGTCCTCTTTTCTTTTCCCTTGATACTCAATGTCTTGATGATGCAATGTTTTCCCATGGCTTTCCCTACCATAGCTACACAGATGACATTTAACACATTCCTGCCTTCCGACACTTAGGTTTCAGGTTTCTCACCAGACAATGCATACATGGTCTTGTTCAGTTTTTTTTATCATAGCAAGTCTTAACGACAGTACCTCACTCTTGGCTGGTAGGAAAACTCGTTGGAACTGATCTAAAATGTAGCAGCACAATTAGTCTTCAATCTTCTTAAGGTTATCCGTGTAGTTCCTCCCTGTAGCCATCTGCATGAAATTAAAACCCTACAGAACTAAAAATGGACCATGCAACACCACCTGATGAGAATAGTCAAATGTCACATCCTACCACACGGCTTCTGCTTCTCTTCAACACAGACGAAAGATGAGCATCAGGACTCTTCTATGTTCTGGCACCCAGTGTTGAAATGAATCTTCCTTGGTTGTCCAATTAACCAAGTTCCTTAACGTTTTCAAACACAGACAGTCTTTTCAAATCTTTTAAATGAGCAGATCTTTATAAAACAAAAACAAAAAAAATAGACTTAAATGGTTTATAAAAAAAGAGAGAAGGTAAAATGTCTTGTAATCTCTGTCTGACTTTACTTATAAGTATCTTGAATACTTTATAAGTATCTTGATATAAGCATTTGAATGCTGGTTCCGCTTGTCTTATCTTTAGACTGTAACTTGTTAGCAGTTTATGGATTTTCCAGGGGGTTTCCAAGGACACAAAAAAGCACATTGCAAGTTGCATATATCCTGTAAATGTAAATGTGTGTGTGTGTGTGTGTGTGTGTGTGTGAGAGAGAGAGAGAGAGAGAGAGAGTTTGGGTGGTGGCATTTCACATGTGCTAGTAATGGTTTTTGCTTACTGAATGCAGATCTGTTTTTGTACATGAACCTACACACAACAGTCATCAAAGGTTTGGGTACAGCTTTACAAAATGTACGTAACCCTTTCACAAATAGATTCTCTCTGATTCTAACATTCTGCCCTGTGTGAGTTGTTGTTACATGTGAGTTGACGGTAACACAGCATTGACTCCACAATATGGGGAATGAGAAGAAAACAAGGACAGATCATCTGATCAGAGGTCATTTACTCAAATCAGTTATAAAGGCGTAGTAACAAAAACAGCTAGTTTAATGCTAAGTGATAAAGAGAAGTTAGAAAACTATCATATAAAAATGCATTCTTAACTATTTCTAATATAGAAACAGCACATACATTGGACCTCAGTGTAAAATATAAAATACATAAATGATATAGGATATGGGCAAGTAAAAAGGGACTCTCTCTATATATAGCACACATATTTCATACTTTTATGGTGATGACAGTGCACTCCAGACCTTTCAAATCCTGAAAGCATTTTTGTTCTAATATGCGTTTAACAATACTTCAGATGAGAAAACTGTAAAATTGTTGTTTAAGTGAGCCCGTTCATTCAGACAATTTGATAAACATGAAGCTAAATATACTCAAAGCATGTTTTATGTTTACAAAAACACCCAAATATCCAAATTTTAAAAGACGATAAGTTGTTCTCAAACATTTGACAAGCAGTGCATACATTTGTTATCTCTGGGGTGGAATTTCTCTCTCTCTCTCTCTCTCCCTCTCTCTTTCTCTTTCTCTCTCCTCCCTCTTTTTCTTCTCTCCCTTCCTCCCCTCCCCATCTTTTACTTTCTCTTTCACTTATGCTCCCAATCCCCCTCTTTTTCTTTTCTCACACTCCCCTTTATCTCTCTCTGTCTCTCTTTCTCTGACTTCCTTCCCTCCTCCCTTTCTCTCCCCTCCCTCCGCTCTCTCTCTCTCCCTTTTCCCTCCCTCCTCCCTTTCTCTCCCACTCCCTCCTCTCTCTCCTATCTCTCTCTCTCTCCCCTTTCCCTCCCTCCTCCCTTTCTCCCCCCTCCCTCCTCTCTCTCTCTCTCTCCCCCCTTTCCCTTCTTCTGCCTCTCTCTCTGTCCCCTTTCCCTCCCTCCTCTCTCTCTCCCCTCCCTCCTCTCTCTCCTCTCTCCCCCCCTTTCCCTCCTCCCTCTCTCTCTCTCCTCCTTCTCTGACTTCCCTCCTCCCTTTCTCTCCCCTCCCTCCTCTCTCTTCTCTCTCTCCCTCTTTCCCTCCTCTTCCTTCTCTCTCTCCTCTTTCCCTGTCTCTCTTTCTCTGACTTCCCTCCCTCCTCATTTTCTCTCCCCTCCCTTCTCTCTCTGTCTCTCATTCTCTCTCTCTTTCTCTGACTTCTCTCTCTCCTCCCTTTCTCTCTCCCTCCTCTCTCTCCTGTCTTTCTCTCTCTGACTCTCTCGCATCTCCACCCCCCTCTCTTTCACCCATTCCTCCCTCTCTTTCTCTCTCTTCTTACTTTTCTCTCTCCTCCCTGTCTGTAAATCCCTGGTGTCCTTCCTACGCCAGTTCGATAGCTCTCATATGAACACTTGAAGGATGATATCCCTAATGTTCGTGACAAATTAATCCACAGGGGAAGAACCAATGACAGTGAGACAGCAGCGGGTCATCGCTTTTACTCAATCCGGCTGAATCTGTCACTTCAGATTTGCAGCCTGTTTGTAGGGGGCTGCACTTCTGAGCAAGGGAATTAGTCTAACCTGGATTAAGTTTTTCGGGGTGGTGCTTGTTTCTCCAAATATTTTTATTAAATTTAGAACATTCTCAGAACTGTTAACTGACTCTGAAATGGTGCACTTCTGAAATGTACGAGCGTGGCTGTTCTGAATGCAGCTGTTTAGAGACTTTCTTCACTCCCTAAAGCTGATAACATAGTGCGGAAATTCAGTATATCTGAAGATTATATGCTCCCAGTTCATCCGTACAATTATTTAAAAGATCATCTTCCATATTCTATCAGATTTAAAAAAAAAAAAAAAATTCTCCTGCTCTATATTATTACTCTGAAAAGTATTATTTTAATACACCTAAGGCATTAAAGCTCTGTGCTCCCTTTAAATTGCGGCTGTAGTGCTTATAATCTCTTCATTCATTCAAAAAACTTCACTGTCGAATGGCTTTTATTTATAGTGTTGCTAGAAAAAATCTAACATTTTTCAGTAATTCTGCAACATTAACAGTGAATATGAAAGGTTAGCAGGGCAGCAGAACCATCTCCATTTTTGCATCATCCTGAAGGGACAACTGCCCATGATTTATCTTTTAGGACAGTCTACATTACATTAAGCGCTGGATATTGAAATTTTACTCACAATATTTTACCCGGAACACCCACACTGCAACTAAAACCTCATGATTTCTAGCAAGAACTGCTGATTTAGAATATCTGTATAATAAAATAGTGAAAAACCTTCTCAGAGTAATCTGTGGGGCAGTGTTACACATTAAAATTAAAAGTGAAAATATCTTCAATTTGCAAGTTCAGGAAGATAATTTAAATGACTTAAAAATGTTTTGAAATATCTACTGCAAAACCTTAGATACATATGAATAAAACTAAACTCAAAGCAAAACCAATAAATTACACTAGTAAAGCAGATGGCTTAAAATAAATCCTGTACTTGGAAACAGAACATGTATTTGGATCTCACTGTTGATTGAATAGCACAGATGACCAAGTCTATCAGTGGACTTATGCTGTGAATTAAAATGATTCAGCATAAACTTAAACTATTCCATATCTTAAACTGGCCACTGTGAACAATCTTCTTCAAAGGTGGGGTGACTGAATGGGCCATATGGACCAATAAGAAAATTGTCACATTTAGTCATGGACTGTATTTCATTTGAATGCTTTTGAACAAGGTTAACTGGAAAATGTTCTTGTCGAACCAACAGGTAATGATTAGGCATAGTGAAATGAATGGTGGCTTTAGGTCTCACGCATTAAAATGCACTTCAAAGGAAATTAAAAATGGAAATCTCATATTTAAATGTGACAGAACTCTCAGCTGAAAGCACGCAGGTGAAAATTATTACTCCAAAGGATGTTTTGGAATAGATATTTCATTTCCCTCTGTGATTGCATAAATGAGTTTACTCATTCCTATACTAACCAGTTCAGGCAGATGCAGTACGCTATGATCCATAAATGCAGGATCAGGTATTCACTGGTGGATAATGATTTAAACAAAGTCTTTTGTGCATGCCACACACACACACACACACACACACACATACTCTGAGTTAATATCACAAACATATTAACTTTGCTTCAAAAGGGAGCAGTCTGAAATGAACACATGAATACATTTGTCATTGGCTGTGTGACGTCATATTCTTAAAGTGTTATGTATTTTTAAAAAAAGAAAGGGCGAAAACTGGCAGAGTTAGTTCCGCCGTACATTCACATTAGCAGGGTACCAGTCATTTCCTATTAAAAGAGTAGATGAGTTGCAGTAATTTGGTGACAAGTGACACAGCAACAGAGAAACAGTCATTAAACTGACGGAGCTGTAGTTAAGACCATGCCCAGGACTAGTCAAGTCCAAGGTAAGGTTGAGTCCAAAGAGATTTGAGACCAAGTCACAAGTGAGTCTATAGAGGGCCAAGACCAGATTTGAGAACTCAGTTTGCAGGGCTGTAGTGAACGGAGTCAGCTTTATGCAAATAAATTATGATGCAGTGAAACAACATTCTAAATGATTGGTTCAAACAAATTTCTCAGACCAGTACATAAAGAGATCGGAGGTTCTCATCTTCTGCTCTCTAAACTTTGTGCTTCTAGCCCCATTTCATTCCTATTTGCAGCAGTATTGCCTAAAAAATGTAGAGACGTGTAAATGTGTAAATGTTTTGGAAGTATAGCCTCAGTTCACATTATAAGCAACACAGTGATTCATACTGTTTATAGTACATTTTAGTTACATTTTCTTGCCAAATGCTGGACAGTGTACACACCCAACAAAAGTGGTCTCAAACACTCTCACAAAAGATATAAACAGTATAAGCAGTATAAACAGCTTGTCACCTGCTAGTGTGAACGTATGGTCAGGCACTTAGTTTGAAGAAATGTAATTTGTCAGATGCTGCTAATGGCAGTATACTGTCGTGTAGGGTTAGCATCATTGAATTTACTGAATTTATAACGACTCACACTGATCATGTTCCAGCATATAAATCCTCTCCAGACTACAGCGCTGAACTACATCCTTGAAATGCTGGAATATAAAAGTGACTGCATTTCAAGGAATTCGTTTAGCGAATAAGATGGTTTTTTTCGAAAATGTATTTTTTTTTTCTTTTCAGTGCTAACAGTGACACAAAGATTTCCATTGTTGAAGTGCAAGAGCTGCCCGAATGTAGCCAAAGCTGTTCTGAAGAAATGAGGCACAGTGTTGACCAACAAAAACTTAGTTTGTGTTTGTAGTGTGGCTGTGCTGTGGGAGCCCTGCACAATAACAATCTTAGAACAAAATGAATAAGGGGAATCAATAAAAATGCACTTTGGCTGGCGGTTTTCATCGCCAGTAAGAGACCGGATGGCAGAGTGGCAGCATTATGTTGTTGGGCAGAGTGTTTGATTGACAAATAATGGCCCTGAGTCTCGCAGGCAGAGAGGTAACGGACAGGTGTCTCACACGTTTGGGGCGGGAGGGAATAATTAGAGCCTGCCGCCTGAGGTTAAGCCACAGTGCTGGGAGTTTGTTAGTTGGGAAGAGGGCAAGGTGGGAGGGGAGAAGAGATAGAGCAGAAAGAAACAGAGAGAGAGAGAGAGAGAAAGAGAGAGAGAGAGAGTGAGAGAGAGAGAGAGAGAGAGAGAGAGAGAGAGAGAGAGAGA
>JBBPCZ010000115.1:8412958-8423608 GCA_037974445.1 Brycinus macrolepidotus | reverse complement strand
GGTTTACTTGTCTGTAAGGTGTCCTTGAGTACCTTGAATGAGGAGGTGGAGGAGGAGAAGGAGAAGGAGAAGAAGAAGAAGGAGGAGGAGAAGGAGGAGGACGACGGCAACAATGACATGGGTCCTTTAAACAATCTATTTATGAATTTCTAAATGCATTTTTGTCTAAGGACATTATAGACGGTGTAAAGAAATCAATCCTGTCATATAAAGCATGAGCACTGGCCAGATCGTACTAGCGATTAGAGCTGAAAACACAGCACAGCAGAGGTTAGCTGGATTTGCTTTAGACTCTCAGAAGCATAGCCCCGGGGTCTATACTCCCCACAGCAACGTTAAGCGCACACACACACACACACACACACACACACCAAAGACACAACAAAAACACACCTCAGACATACACAAATGCAACACAGTACAGAAACATACCCAGAGATATACCTCGTACAAGAGCAAGATTATTCCCAGTTCTCTCCACTTTACTGGTCAACTGGTGAAGCTCTTTCACCTGATCCTAAAGAAAAATCATTCACAATGTCAAATAATTTTATTTCAGATTTAATCACACCCAGCCCTACACTATATTTTTCAAGCAATCTGTAACTTCTATGGAACAGAATGGTGACCTTTCCGTCAGTATAGACTAAGCATCTGCCAGTATATGTAAAATTTGTTACAACAATTACCTAGTGTTTTTATTAAGGTTTACATTACAGTTTTACTCCATTGCATACACAAACAATGGCTCTGCTTGTAAATGCTCACATACATTTCCAATATTAAGAGAAAAAAAAAAGGAAATGAAAACCATGAATACTCAACTTATATCTGATACTACTGAGTTTGCTGTTGTTTTTATTGAAATGTACTAAATTCTTCATTGATTTATTCGTAACTTTTTTTTTTCAGGGGAGGGGGTAACACAGACTAACACAGACTAACACAGACTCTTACAAATACACCGATCAGCCATTAAATAACAACCACCTGCCTATAATTCTGTCAGCCCTTCCTTGTGTGACCAAAACATCTCTGACCCATAGATGCATGGAGGCCAAAAGACCACTGAAGGTGTGCTGTGGTTTCTGGCACCAAGACGTTAGCAGATCCTTAAAGTCCTTTAAGTAACAAGGTGGGGCCTCCATGGATCGGCCTACTTTGACCAGCACATTCCACAGATGCTCAAACGAAGGCCACTGCCATTAGGGAATACCGTTGCCAGGAAGGGGTGTACTTGGTCTGTAACAATGTTTTGGTTGGTGGTACATGTAAAAGTAACATCCATTTGAGTGCAGGACACAAGTTTTCCATCAGAACTTTGTCCAGAGCATGACACTGCCTCCATCAGCTTGCCTTCAAAAGATTCAAAACAAAACAAAACAAAAAAAAATAGTTTTACTGCTTTTGTGTGTGTTGCATTTATTCTAACGACACTTACTGCTCAGATAAATGGCTTATAACATTTTAGGCCTGAATGCCAAAGACTTAATTGCCAAAGACTTAAGACAGTAATTGTATTTGGACCAAATCATAGAAATATTGCTCCTTAGTCAAAGTGATGGATGAGTTCAGAGAACTGAATTTTTGTTGAGTTTATCTGTCGAAATGCTAAATGCAACCATAGCTTTGGGGTAAAGTACTGTAGGTGAACCAGGTTGTTGAAGTGTTAAAACAAATACTTATTTGGGGTGCTATTTGTGTACTGAACCATCCACAGCAAATCTCGCAGAACTAAAGCTGGGGTTGGTAACATGATGTTTCACCTACAGCAGCAAAATGTCACACGTGGCCCAGACTAGAAATAAAAAACTGTC
Organism: Brycinus macrolepidotus; assembly: GCA_037974445.1. Lineage (NCBI taxonomy): Eukaryota > Metazoa > Chordata > Actinopteri > Characiformes > Alestidae > Brycinus > Brycinus macrolepidotus. Next base: position 8,421,791 of record JBBPCZ010000115.1, on the reverse strand, counting down.
AACACAAGGATATTCACTGTGTATCACTATCACACATGGCAGTCTGCAGTTGGGACCAAAGTTGAGAACCTGGCCATAGAGCACAAACCTTTACCAAGAGCTGAGGAGCTGCTCCAGCATAAAATACAACATGGAACACACTACTGTTACCTACACTGTACTGACATCAAAATCGCATTTCCTGTGCTATATCATATAATCTTTCAATTTATTAATAGACTTTGTTTATTAAAAAGCAGGCATGAATAATGCCTGTGTCTTCTACAATGAATATGAGATCTTCCATTATACAGTCTAGAATGTGAATTTTCAGGTCTGCAGTTGGCTGAGCTTAGAAGTGAGTAGATCCACATGGCTCCCAGATCAGAAAATCAAGGAAAGAGTTCAAGAAAGGAAGTCTCATTCAACTACTTAGATGGAGCCCTGGTCAGACTGACTCTTTACAAATTAGCTATAAGGTGTGAGGTGAGGAAAACCTAATAATGTTCACTGAGGTGAAAACCGTCTGTGTATGTTTATCTCCAAGATAAAACACCTCTATAACAATGCTAATTTCTGCTAGTGTCTCTATGAGATTATAACTGTATTTTAGTGCACTGCACTTTTTTTTAACATTCTTGATTAAACACGGGCTGGAGTTTGTGAAAGACGTTCTGTGTTTTATTTGAAGCTTGTCACAGATGCAATAGCATATATTTTATAGCATTTGCAGAGTAATTCCTTCATTAAAAAAAAAACAAAAAACAAAATCTTAGTTATAATCTAAATAGATATGACTACCTACAGCCTATCAAGTAAGATAACAACAGGCCATAGTTCCAGGGTTATGAAAGAAGCGAAACAAAAGTGTTTAATTGGAAGTTTGTGATTTCAGCATCCGTTGTTATATTCTAGCACAACCAGACACTTTGCACCTCCTAAAGAGCTTCCATCTGTGATTCTTTACAGAGAATCAAGTGACAGAGTTTTATTTTAATGTACAGTACAGAGCAACACTGAATTACACCTGCTGTCTGTGAAATCAAACACTGGTACTGAGTGTGCCCTCACAACGACATCAAAAGAAGAGAATGTATTAATTATTTGAGATTCAAAGGTAATAAGATTCCTGTTCAAATCTTAAAGATGAGCAAGGCTGCAATATCTCTTGAGACTCCAGCTACATTATATGTTATACTTTCCTCTGGCCCTTTAGCCCTGGTATTAACCAGATACATATACTCATCTAGGCTTACATATACATATATATACATACATATTTTTCAATACACACATGTTCATATTTATATTCTTAGATTATTTGTATAGTGTACTTTTTATACTGTACTGTTGTGTGGTATAGTTTTTATTCTATTGTTTTTGCTGCTCTTACCTGTGTACTGTCCACTTTCTACCGTAGCAATGCAAATTTCCCACTTGTGGGACTAATAAAGGTTTATCTTATCTTATCTTATCTTATCTTATCTTATCTTAAGTACATAACTGTGGGAACTGAGGCATTGCTGCACCCCTTTTTTTTTTTTCACTAAATGCTAGTGATCATTAAACTAATGAAACGAAACTAACCCCACCACCTCAATAAAATTATTAGATCTCCCCCCTCAGTCAACAACATCATTATGTCTCCAGAATATAGTACAATATTTGTATATTTGTATTACTACCCTGTTACATATTTATCTTACCGCCCTGTTATAAATGACTATTGGAGCCCAATTAATCCCTAGAAAATGGGGCACTCTAAAAGAAAACATTATATTATGTTATTCGGTACAGTTCATTTTAATTCTCCAGCTATCTTCTTCAGCTGAATAATGTGTGGCAGCTTTTGACGAAGAAGCAGGTGAAAAAGGTGACCCGTCAGGAAAATGAACTTCATTGTATTGTCTCTTGCTCTCTCTTATCTAAAGCAACTGAAATATTAAATTCCTTAAAGGTTGTAGTGAGTGATTTACCAGATTATCATAAATATGCAAAATAGCTGACAAATTAAAGCCTTGTGGGTAGATGCTGGAGAAATGAACAGTGCTGAATTGATAACTGACTGTGGTCAAGTCAAGTATGACACAACAAACGCAATGTATTAGTGGCTTCACTGCTGCACCCCGATGAAAAGGAAGGTCATACAAGCTGGACATTAATTAATCGATTAATGCTGAGACAAAAAAAGTGTCTGTTAATGCCTTTTTGTCTGCTCGTCTCCTTTTATAATGCGATTTCTCAAAGCCATTAGCTTGATATGTAAAGAACATGATGTACCACGGCCTAGATTTTTATTTTGTTTGTGTCAGAAATGACCAGAAATGGCCCAAATGTTAAATGTTGCTAATGTTTTAAATGTTACTCAGAATACAAAAAAAAGATAAAAAAAAATGTTTCTCTTGAGATGTAAACTGTGTTATTAAACTGTTGCAACAAGAAAGGTAACATGGTGCTGATATTTACATATTTGCTTATTTACTTAACCTACTAAGCCAAAATCTATGCCCTAATGGGTCACAATTTTAACTGGAAACAAACAAAATGTCACAGGACTGTATTTTCTGGGGGTGTCTGAAGGGCAGGTTGGTCTTAAAATGCACTAAAGATGGGATGAGTGGAAATGAAACATTGATTTCTCTTTTTTTTTTTTAAAAAAGCATGTTGCTTTCAACATTATTCTGTCCACTAAAGAACAATATTAACTGAGACACATTTGTTTTATAGAAATACATTTCATGTAATATTTATTAAAAAAAATATATAATAGAAAAAAAAACCTAGAGTTAAGCCACACAGAGACGTGAGACTTTAATCTTAAATCTTAAAGAGCAAGCCAAATGCAACAGAGGGGAGGAAAAACTCCCTGAGCTGGCGGAAGAAACCTTGGGAGGAACCAAGACTCAAAAGGGGAACCCATCCTCCTCTGGTCTTTCCAGAGGGAAAGAAAAGAGAGTCTCCATGGAAATAACTAACAAGAGAAGGCCTGCATGAACAAACTTATTGACAGATTGGCTTTCTTCGGCTATCAGAGTTGGTACAGTTAAGAGTCAATAAGGGCAGATTTTGTTGGAAAAGTAGCTGAGAGTCTCTAGTCCACAACAACAGGAACAACAGCCTCCGCCAGAGCTTTAAACAGCAATTGCCCTTGGATGGGGGACGAGCACACGGGGGGTCATAAGCAGCCGGGGAGGACATTTTGGCACAGGGCTCCAGCAATTGCAGACCCGGGAAGGGGGTGACTTGGGGTCCCAGTGGTGATCAGTGGTGACCAATGGTGACCAATGGGTTGACCAGTGGTCACCCAATAGGGGGGGTTGCCAGCTCTTACCAAGCCATTTATGGGTATGGACAACTGAACACATAGCAGCATTCATGGGCTGATTATCTGTAATTAAACCAGAGCAAAAAGCAAAAACTTTTTTTTTTATTTTTTTTATAAAATGACTTGAGCTTTATTGTCTTATAAGTCTGTTAATGAGCCTGCTGTGTGTTTTGCTCCATGTTTGTTTGTTAGCTTCCAGCCTCCTTATCTGTGACATCACAGACTCTCTCTCTCCGATGCACATTTTAAAAAGGACTCGACCGTCCCCTCTCTCTCCCCAAGTATCATAGAGGCGATTCAACCACAAGAAGTGATTTTTTTAAACGATCAATACTCGAAATAATAATAATAAAGGACTTAAGAACAATAGTATGATTATTATTAAATTCAAAAAAACTTTGTCATAACTTTTGCACCGACCACAACTCGTGTTATAATAGTTTTCTCCAATATGTTAAATTCAACGAATGAGCACTAATTGGACATTAAAATGTGCAGAAGAGTGTTAGAAGTGTGTTCCCTGTAGAAGATGTGTATCTTCACTTAGATAATTTAGCCAAGGGTGTTCAAACTTTTGCTCTAAACCTCTAAAATGATTCTTCAAGGAGCATTATATTAGTCAATATTAGCCAGGTGTGTTTGTGTATGTTAGTGTGTGTTTGGTTTGCAGCAGGGAATTTGATGAAAATGTGAAATGTGTTGAACTTTATCTGAGTGAAGTGAGCAGATTCTACATTCTCTCTGAACTTCACCACCCAAGGTTGCAGTTGCTTCATCAGTGGAGGCTAAGCCCATAGGGTCCAACTTCAAGGCAAAATGTGAAGTTCCGCCGGTCCTTCAAGTCTTAGCTCAACTAAATGTGAAGTTTTTCCAGGTCTTCAAGTCTGAGCTCAAGTATAGCTTTTCCTCCTTCCCCCTCACATTGTTCTCCATAGTTCATCCACTTTCAGTCCACAAATAACCTTCAGTCTTCACAAATGTCTCCCTTAAATCTTCACATAGATAAAATGGAAGATGAACAGTACACAGATTCGTAGATCAAGATGAAGAAACAGATTTCTAATGATTGTTCTTTGACAGTGCCTGGCAAGAATTCCATAACAGACTGTACTTTTCATCAAAAATTAGAATATAAATCACACTTCATCTCAGTCTAGCACAGGTTAGCTGCTTAATTAATCAAACAATGTACAAAATTGTAAGTCCCCCCCCCCCAAAAAAAAAAAGAATAAAAAAAATATTTTCATCAGACTCTTGACAATGATTCTTGTACCAGACACGGCTCCTGTTGAACACTGTAACAGCTATTAAATTCATTCGTATGATTGCATTAGCTTTATTACTTTATTTTTATTATTATTATAGTTTATTATTATTATTATTATTATTATTATTATTGTCACCTCCGTAATGTATGGGGAGAGAGAGCTAAGGGGTAAGTCGCAGAGTGTAGCGGAGAGAGAGTCTTGACGTCACAGCTATGGTAGCCAGAAAGTGACAAAATGTGGAGCAACAAATCAGTCTTGCGGAGCTATAGACACAGCAGATTCCTTACAGACTTCCAGACACTAAAGCTCAGGTTAGTTATAAAAAAAAAGACGTGTGTTACTGTTTGTTGTGGTTTGATTAAAAATAGTAACCTTGAACGTGGCTATGCATGCCTTTCACACCCGTTTTCAGGCGAGAGAAGTTTGCTCCACCTGTTTTCAGCTGTCCTTAATCATAAATGCCTTGGTAACAGGCTGCGAGTACTCGCACTAAACTCTGTCTCTCTCTCTCCGCAGCCACATATGCCCAATCCCCCCTCCTCCCCAAAGAGCACCACCCCCTTCAACGTAAGCCCCATACCCCTTTCAGCATGCATCGATCAGTTATGAAATGAAAGACGTGTCTCTAGTTGAGGTAGTTTGTTAAAATAATCAGCTCGTGTACACTTGTTTTGGTGCTGTTAGCTAGCCACGCTTCTAAATCTGGGTGAAAAATGTGTGACAGGTTAATTTGCCAGCAAGTTTTGTGTTGAACTGAGATTTTTTTTCTGGTTCTCCGACATGAGCGGTTCACCCCACCCATTTTCAGACATCCTTGACCATAAATGGCTTGGTAATAGACAGCAAGCTAATGTCCTTCTATGTGGCAGAGTGGTAACAGGTGGTCCACTGAATGAAGAGAGTCAGAAGAGGTGCTGGTTTGATACCCTGCACTGAGCAAAACTTTTTTTTAACACACTTTTTTTTGGCCATGTTTGCGTGTCTTTTTTATAGCATTTTTATAGCAACATATTTTAGAGCAACCACGTGATCACACTTAGCACTTTCTATATATATATATTCTAAAAAGAAATGATTTGAACGTATTCTACTTCGGCCAAGTCAAATGCAATAATTTTCCATCACATACTGGTTGAAATTAATTCTAGAGCTATAAATACTCTTTTTTTCATATCACTTTATATACACCCACTAGGACACATTGATTTTTTTCTATTACCTGCATATGTCAAAAAAAATGGTGACAATCCATGAAAGTGTTGAGGTACATGTTCCTGCAGAAGTGGGCCATGGCTTTGGACAGCACCACAGGGACTAATACCAGGATAATGAAGTGAGGCAGGCAGAGATAGCAGAGCTGAGCTGAGAATTTCACAGGGATGAGCATGATACCTGTCATCACATCTACTAACCCAAGAGTGGAAATCCCACAGGAACCCCCGCAGGGCAGAAACGACCAGGAACCACAATGGCCAGAAACGAGCAGTACCGACAACGCGAAAAAATAAGCCAGAAACGACAATGGGCAAAAGCAGGTAGAAATTATCGCAGAGAGAAATAAAAATATATAGAAATGGACAGAAATTAAAATGGTTGGAACAACAAAAATAACAAAATAACACTGGGTTGAAATATCTGCAAACATCAACAGACAGACAGACAGAAATGGCAATAGCCAGAAATAACCAAAGCCAAAAACAGGCTAAAAATACAGTACCCATAAATGACTACAGCCAGAAACAGCCAGTAATAACTACAAGCAGAAAAGGAACCAGCGACAAATAACATATGGCAGAAAAAGCCAGACAACAGCCAAAAATGACAACTTCCAGAAATGATAATCATCAGAAACAAAAGGACTAGAAACAATAATGTCCAGAAATGACATCTGCCCGAACAGTCCCTCCACCTTATTCCTTAAGTGAACAAGGGGAGTGTGGGGACACACACTAGAATCTTGGGGTCATTATTATTATTATTATTATTATTATTAGAAATTTAATTAACCACAGAACTATTTAAATGTAATCACATAATTATATAACTGATTGCATAGCTACATAGTAAATCAATTGATTTGATTTCTATTATGCATCAACAGGTTCATATCAACAGGTTCATATAAGCAATGTCCCCAGAAATGCACAATGCTTTTATTCTTAGTACATACCTTTAAAAAGTGACCAAATCTACACACACACACACACACACACACACACACACACACACACACACAGACTGAAGGCTCTCAGACGTTCCATCTCCTGTCTCCCTGCAGGAGGAAAAGACAATGAATGCCTATCTTTTAAATATTTAATCTGCTAAAAGCTGCCGTTTAAGGGGCACTGAGCTCAGATGTCCAAATTAAAGGCTTCTCTTCTCAAGCTTGTTTGTATGCTGCCTGTTGAGACCAATTCATTTGAGGAGAAAGACAGTGGGGCTTGGTTGCTCTGAGCCCAGTGTGGCGCTTTCTGACCACAGCGAGATTACAGCAAGGTCAGAGCAGCACTCCAATCGGATCCAGTTCCAGAGAGGAATCCCAGTGTATCACTAATGCATTTAAAGAGAAAAAAGAAAAAAAAAAAACACAGGAGCATTCCACTCCCAACTGAGAGACAATAGGGTAAAGAGCTTATGCAGAGAGAGAGAGGAGTGAGAGAGGCGGTAGAGGTAGACGGAGAGAGAGAGAGAGAAATGAAAGATACAAATAGACAGGGGAAGGGACAGAAAAAAGAGAGAGAAAGAGAAAGTGGAAGAAAAGAAAGAGGATAGGAGGGATTGAGAGGGGAAGGGTGAGAGAGAGGATGACAGAGAAAGACAAAAAGAGAGAACAAGACAGAAGACAAAGAAAAGAAAGAAAGAAGGGAGAAAGAAAACAAGGGGACAGTGAAAGACAGAGAGTGAGAGAAAAGAAGAGAGAAAGGACAAAGAGAGAATGGGCACAAGAGAGACGGCGAAGAGAAGGGGGAGAGATGGGGAAGAAACAGAGAAAGAAAAAAGGTAGCAAGAGTGAAGGGACAAAGAGAGAGAGGAAGAGAGAGAGAAAAAGACAAAAAAGAGCAAGAGAGCTGAGAGAGAAAAAACTAAAATAAGGGCTAAGACAAAAGAACACAAAGGAAAGGGAAAGATGCAGTCCGTATTTGGTTGCTAATGTTGTTTTTTGTGATCCAGTGACGCACACTAGCTTACCCATGATATCTCACATTAATTATCTGTGCTGTCACTCCGTAACAGATCGCTGTAGTGTGTGTGTGTGTGTGTATTGCGGGGCTGCGCTGACCCACGTGTGTGATAAGCAGCAGAGCTGAAGGCTTGTTTTGGAGAGTTTCACTGAGAAGACCCCAAGACCACTGCTGTCAGTCTCTGATCCAAATAGTCCTGAAGGGACACTTTACTCGGTGTCATTTAAAAGCTCTTTAATTGACTGAAATCGCAGTGAGAGGGCACAGTGGGGTTATATTAAAATCTCAGTGTGAGATTAAGCATGGTAGTTTTAATTTTAGTGCGGCGTTGGTGTCTGATGGAAATGTGTCCACTCTGGACGTGGTGTTTACTGTATTTTTGCTCACACTTTTTATTTATTTATTTATTACTGCAAGTTACATTTCCCACATCCAAAAAATCCCTATTGCCTTTTGCTGACCTAATTCCTTCACTAGACAAGGGAAACATTAAACAGCACCTTTCTATTAGAGATGAGGCGCTTCTTGGCCAGGTTACCTTATAAGATTTATTTTATTCAGATTAAATTAGTAAGTTACTAGAACATGAAGGCTGGAATACGCTGACCAGACAAACATAAACTAACACACTGGTTTGGTTGGTGTTTGTTTAAAGAATCTAAAATGCTCTCTTGCCATTTCTTTTCGGCTCAGGAGTTCTTTTTTGGGACATTATAAGGACAACTTATAAAACTGGCCCTTTCCACACAATTTCTCCACATCTTTCAATCAGTTATGAATAAGAAATGAATAAACAAACTGTAAGAACAGTGTAAACACCAGTGTGGGAACTAGGGTTAACACTGAATGTCTATAAGTGTATTTTACTTAATTACAGTGTATTTTACTTAAAATATATTAATATTCATTGTTACTGGAGAGTTCTAGCAGGTCGCAGTCAGGAAACGGACTCTGGTTGTTTTATCTCAACTTCGTGCATGCATACAACTCTGAAAAAACAATGAGACCACTGCAATTTATTTTAAAATCAGCATCTCTATGAGTATGACAACCATTCCATGCCAGTGTCTGTTAAATTC
>JBBPCZ010000115.1:8401421-8412858 GCA_037974445.1 Brycinus macrolepidotus | reverse complement strand
TGTAGATTGTATATTATTGTATATTATATTGCTCAGTATATTGTTCATTGTATCTTTACATATTGTTGTTGTTTTTAATACTGTTGTGCTTGAGAGACATCATCGACCGGAATCAAATTTCTTGTATGTGTTCGCTCACATACTTGGCCAATAAGCGCGATTCTGATTCTGATTCTGACAATGATGGATTACATGCAAACCTTATGTCCTTACTGCATTCATCACAAGCTAAATCAGTCTGAACTGTGGCAATATGGTGACGTTAAATGAGTTACATACAGGAGTCCTAATGCTTTTGTCCTTTACTAAAGCTTGAACAGAGTTCCCCAAATTTCTATGCATGCTTCAGGTCAATATATTAGATTATTTAGACAAACACAAAAAAACTTTCTCGAGTACTTTCTGAAAGTTTTTGTCACGTCTGGTCCGCCTCGGCCACACCCCCTTCAGAGCCTGTCCCCCGAGTTCTGACCACGTGCAGCCCTGGACATGCAGTGGTGACATCATCTGTTGTTGTGTGTGAGGCTATCGGTAGCTGGGCAAGTCAGTTGTTAGCACTGAGCTAATCAGCTGGGTTGCTAGGCTACTGATAGCAAGTCCATGTGTGTTCAATCTTAGTTAACTACTGCTTTTTTAGTGTTTGATATGTTGCGTTGTATGATTGGTTGTCTCTGTGTGTGTCCCTGTTGAAAAGGAAAGCCGACCCGGAGATCTGTGCGTGGTCACCCCAACCAACAGCCATCTGAGCAGTTAGCACTCGGCTGTGCTCGTGTGCGGGTTCGTATGTGTGTTTGTGAACATTGCTGGGCTGGAAAGCCAAAGGGAGCTAATCCGGGAGAGCTACTCCAAGTGGCAGTGGAGGAGCTGCTGGAGACATCAGCTACTGCTAGGTAGCTTCTAGCTCCATTCTCTTCAGTGAGCTTCAGTGACTGTTACTCTCCATCTCTCCACACAGGCGTGAGGTGTTCGTGTTCCGTGTCCATTGCGGGCAATCAGTCGATGTGTACGACGGCCTGAATAGCCCCAAACAGTAGTTTGGTTCATGAGACCAAGCAGATTGCTCAGCAGCTCGGGTTCGTTCACTCAGGAAGACTGGATTTCCTGGAACCTCTCTAGTTTTGTGTTGGACTGCTAAGTTTGTGTTTGGAGCTCGGTGAGATAGTTTCTTCTGTGGAGTTTCATTAAAAACTTTTGTATTCCTAACTCTGGTTCTGCAGTGCGTCCTTTCAGGGAGCCCAACATGTCAGTTTTCCTTTTATTCTTAAGTACACTGTAAAAATTGACCTGTTTTACAGGCCATAAATTTCATGAAATAAAACAATTTGGTGTGCATTGCTTTATTCAAGGTATTTATTTAACCTTTATAAAACCAATTAAATGATCTTACCATGTGAACTACTCTATTTATTATTCTAGGGATATTGTTTACTGTTACGTGCGGCGGCACGTTTATTTTTTTTCCTCCCTCTCTCGTTCTCTCTCCCTTCTTGCTTCCTGCGCTCTTTCTCCCTCTCGCTCTCTCTTTTAGGACCGCCCCCGTGATACGGTTGGCTCGCGGAGTAGACGTGGATTGGCCAATCGTTGCTATCGCCTCCCAGTGGCGGATGTAGCCGAAACTCCCGCCTCCATGCCCTTAAGAGGACGCCAGAGTTTTGGAGAGAAGGGAGAGAGGAGAGAGTTGAGGGAAATTTGTTGGGCTCTGTGTGTTAATTCTGACTTGAAATATAGGTTACGTTGTTTTGCTCTGCCAGGTTGGGTCAGGGTAGTGTTCCCGTTTATGTATTGTGCAGCACCATAGGAAGTCCATTTGTTAGATTCATTACGTAAGAGGCGGACACCACTCCTTGTAAGTTTTGTTTTTGGGTTTAGCGCAGTGTAGGCTAGTTAGGGTTTTGTTTCTGTGAACAAGGTAGAATAGACGAAACACAGAGAAGGCTAAGGGACGTTTTGTTTCATTTTGTTCTTTCCTTTGGTGTTGTCATAGGCCCAACCTGTCCATATATATATAGCTATATGTTGTCTTTGTGCATTGTCTGTGTATATTGTCTTTGTATATATAGTCACCATTGATTTATGTTGTATATACACCTAAGTGTTGGGATAAATACCAAAACACGGTTATTTGTACAAAACTTATTGTCTCTGAGTCTTTTCCTGTGTCCGGTCATGGGTCCCTAAATTCCATATTGTATCCCTGGTCGTAACATTTACACTTTAATGCTTATGCACAGACATTGCAGCTTTCTTTTAGCTTATTTCAGTCTGTTTTACTTGGACAATACAACACATACCATACTATAGAATACAACTTTTGAGAGATTTAGAATTTAAGTTAAGAAAGCACACTTTAAAAGTCTTCACTAGACTTTTCCTCATGGAAGCCCAGTATTAATTGTAGTTACCACCAAATACCAGATTTGGCTCAAACAAAACTACATTAGATTGAATCAGATTTGCATCTAATGCAATTTCACAAATACATGCAATGGCTGGAGGCATCTTGAAATCTGGGACCAAACCTGTGTTCTTCTTACTAGCTCACAAAATATCAATTACTTTTTAAAAACAATAATGATCTTTAACCTATTTGTAAATGGTGTGTGTGTGTGTGTGTGTGTGTGTGTATGTGTGTGTGTGTGTGTGTGTGTGTGTGTGTGTGTGCCCTGTGGCCCCTGCCTCGCGCCCGTAGACCCCGGGATAGGCTCTGGGTACCCGCGACCCAAGAAAGGATTAAGTGGTTACAGAAAACGAACGAATGAATGAACCTATTTGTATTGGTGCCTAAGATGTTTTGCGCAGTAATGTAATGTGCAGTAAAGCAGTAAAGTAGTGGCATGTTTTCTCTGACGTTTAGATCCGGGGTAAGGTTGGGCTGCTTTTGGTCAGCATGTCTGAACTGCCTGAGAGAAACTCACTGTCCACCCTGCTCTCATTAGCTCCCTTCCTTTTGCTGCGCAGGTGAGTGTCCCACAGGTAAAGGTGGCAATTTGGACCCAGCACTTTGAGCAGATGTTTTCAGCAGACATGTTTCTGCTGCAAGGCACCCAGAAGTCGCTGTTGGTATTTCATCCCGAACAAATGCACCAGGCCCTCTTCCAGAGGAACACCTGGACTTTCCAAACAGCTTTCCAAATCCCAGGAGAGTTCTGCCAGTGCGAGGAAAAAAAACAACAACAAAAAAAAAAACAGCTCAGCTTCACCCAGTCGTGTCTAACACAGGAGGAACAAAGCCAAATGCCAGCACTCTGTGGGGGGCTAGGCCCAGGCTTTCTGCTTCATTCATTAAATTATCAGCATGTACCCTGCAAGAACTTCTTTTCTTCAAAACACTGCAAGGCCAACAAAGAGCTTTTGTTTTTGCTGGAGATTCTCTTTGTGCTGCCGAGATGTTCCTGGAGCATGGTTCGTGCATTAAACGCTGTGCGGTTCTTCTGTAGAAAAGAAATTGGCTCCCCAGCGGCCTCTGAATCAATAGAGTCAATGCCATTTCAGACTAGAGGTGCACCTTGTTTCTTTCATAACCAGCATTTGACTGCATAATCGGCCTCTGAAGCCTCCCTCTCTCCACAACTTTAGCAAGGCTAGGATTAGAGGCCTTGAGAGAGAAGTGCCGATGTTTAATGCAGTGTCAGGCAGATCATGTCATTCTGTAAATCTGATCTGAGGATGTGAATCACAGCCTTGCTGCTGGAGCTGAAGCCGATTTTTGAATGTGAAGTTTTTCAGCGATGCTCTACACATGTAGAACACTTGGTCCTATACCGGTGTACACAGCCCATACTTTTTAAAGCAGATAGCTTGACAGGAATGACAGCGGGCAGAGTAATTACAACTGTATAGAAGCACTGCAAGTGCTGGAACCAGAAACAAGGCAGGAAAAAAACCTTCACTATAGCCCAATACATCCTGCAGAGGATGTCAGTGGAAGGCAGAGATGACAGATGGATGATAAAGGCAGGCAGGATTGTTCAGCAGTGCAAAGGGGGAAGAGTTCAGCCAGAGATTTGAGACGTGTGGAGAGAAACAGCAGCTTCTGCCACGGCTGGAGCAGAGAGAACATGGCACTAATCAAGAGCGGAATGGATGGAGGAGACGTCCCAGGTGTACCGAAAGGCTGGAAATGTCATTTGAGGGAGTGATGAGGTAAAGACACCAGCAAGTGAGGGGAAGAACCAGCAGGAGTTCATTTCATACTTTCCAGGACCTTTAGAGCAGAGGGAAATAAAAAAAAAAAAAAAAAAAAGCACAAGCGACACCGAGGGAGGCAAGGAAGAAAGAAATAGAGCACCGGCCTATGTAGATCCACAGATACCGGCAGATCAGGAGCATGTAAGCTGTGTGTGAAGCGAATACAGAGTGATTATAGTCTCTCTGAAACCTTGGCGGTGACATAAAGCAGCCAACGCCGCCAGAAATATCTCAGTCCATCCATGATAGGTGTCATAAGAAGGTGAGACAGGACGTGCTATTTCAGGCAGAAGCTGTTAACCTAAAGCAGAGTGAGTGTTAGTGTAAGAGGCCTGACAAGTGCATTAAACCTAACACTGCTTTTTTATTATTTCTTTAAGACTAGAAGAATAGAAGATCATTTAAAAAGGTGGGTCTTAGACATTAAATGCACTCAGAATAGGTGCAGTTAGTTTTTTTTTTGTTATGTTTTGTTTTGTTTTCAGGCTTCATTCATGTATGTGTAATTGCAGCATTGTTTTAACTTGTGAAGTGAGGCATGAAAGTTGGATTTCTGCTTCATTACGTGTTGCCCTTAATGGCTGCTCCAGTGCTGTTATCAACTGTCTTTTATAAACTGGAAAATGGTCCAGAGAGTTCAAATAACAAAGCAAATTAAAGACAAGGTGAGCATCCACAAAGTGTCTATAGTGGACCATCGAAATAAAATGCATGTGCAAGCAGAGTAAACAAACATAATACAGCACATACATAATATGGCAGATTCTAAACAAGTATCAAAGGTTTAATTAACTACCAGTGAATACAAAGGACTCTAAAATTGATTTGAGGTACAGATTTGTGGACCTGTGCTGTAGTAGTGTAGGGGTGATATGGCTTCTATCGTTCCACTGCACCACGAAAGGAGACATATCTTGTCACACAAGCCCTGTCTCAAATAAGCTCTATCCCCTGTGGTCATTCTCCAGGCTCCCAGCAAAGAGGCATCATCAATGTGCAGGGTGTTAGGCTTAAAATGACATATTTGTGACAGACATGTGATTTGTAGGCTCTGCTTGTGCCATTATTGGTTGTGCTCATTTTATGTTTTTTAATTAGTTCATTTGTTTTTTACAGTAGTTTAATTATAAGCTGAATGCAACTTATCCAGAAGTAAAAAAAAAATGCACACATCTAAATATGTTCTTCTCCATCATGTTGGTCAGACAAACAAAAACATCCACTCTAATTGGTCCTCTTTGCAACAAATTTTGAGTAAGAGATTTTGAGTACGGAGTTTGTGCAGATTTTTTGTCACCAAACACTGCACTAAGGGCACATAGGAAGCATCTTGAGCATGTTTGAACACCAAAATGAGAAAAAGACCTACTGAAAAAGGTGCATGGCACCTTGGGCACATTTTTGAACAGTAAAAAGGAGAGATCGTCGTGCTAAATGAGGTGTGTTTAAACTGGACTGTGCTAGACCCCTCTACTGCTGAGCCCTGCCTAAGAGCATGAGAAACCCTGAGATGAATCGAGGCTTGAGAAGGAGAACCCATTCTGCTCTGGCTGCACCAGATAAACTCAGTTTGGATACAAGTAGAACAAATTTACAAGGAAGACAGAGGCACTTGACAGTGGCATCTGATAGTGGAATGGCGATAGGAAATAATTGCTAGTTGCAGCTCTACTTTTCTCTGCCACAATCCAGCTGGGTTTCATCAGGGATTCATGTCACAATCCCATCTCTCTCTCTCTTTCTCTCTCTCTCTCTCTTTTTTTTTCTGTAGTGACTGGCTCTGTGATGAGGAACTCCAGGCTGCTGACTGGGTTCTTTTCCTGATTGCTCTCGGGCTTTGACCTGATGTAGACGGGGCCTGGTGAGAAAACTGAATGTAAGGTCACATTCTTTCCTTCTCTTTCTCTCTCCTTCTCTTTCAGGCCCCCAACAGATCCACTCCTTTCACTTCACCAAATCAGAAGCTCGCTCCATCACCCTCCCTTGGGTGATGACCCCTGACCTTTGTCCATGTTTCAGCCCCATTCTCAGCCTTGTTTCCACATTTCCAATTCCATGAGGCCTCGGTTTCTGCAGAATTTTCCACGGCTCTCTGTTTGTGTAATGAATTAATTAGAGGTATCATTAGCTCTGCAATGCTCAATGGTCCGGATCATGTCTAACCTAGAAATCAGAGACAAAAAAATCTAATCAGCGCCCCCTATACTGTGATTACTTTTGGAGTGGTTAAGTGCTCCAGCAATTGAGGAGGCAAATTGAGTACAACTCAAAATTACTGTATAAAATGAAGGAGGCCATCTTTAGTGATAAGCATGAACAACACTGACTCTGCTTCAAGAGTGCATCACTCGGGCTCAGGCAGAGGCAGCTGCAATTTCCTTTCAGTTAAACGCTAATGAGACAGGGGGAAGTGTGTATTTGTCATCACCATGGAGGTATTACAGGACCTTGAGAGACACGCTAGCATTAGCATTAGTGCCTATTCAGTTCAAAGGGGTGTGCTCAGTGGTACTTCTATCCCCAGAAATATGTGGGGCTTTGACCAATCAAAAGACTGTCACCAAGTGAAAACATCTTTATATCTTGTTGCTACTGTAAGGGAATTCAGAAATTGTTTCATTATAAGAGAAGGACAAACCTTAATCCACATTAAAATAGCTAAAAATTATTTAAAGTAAATTTGGAACATTTCTATTGGTTTATTCATTAGGAAATGTTCACTGATTGTGAAAGACTGTTGGTGTTGTCAAATGGTATAAAAACATGATATGTCAACAATGGTATTAGTTTTACAGGACCAGATGTGATGTAAAAAGAATGTGGGTGGAAATCTAGAACTAAAATAGTGGGAATACACTGAATATGGAATTTGTTAATCAATCCAGTGCCTTTTGAGGTCGAAGCTCATAGCAGATGGTGGTGATGTGCTCAAAAAAGCTTGCTGTTAGGTCACAGATATAATGTAAGTTAACTGAAAAAAGGCCCAAATTTTGTTTGTTGTTTGTGCAGACAACAAATTACATGTGGTAAAAATAAACTTTATCTTTTGAGGAAAAAAGAACAGTTCTGTTAGCTAATGATAGCTTGTTATTGATCGTACTTGAAACAGTGCAACATTGAAACATCGAAATGTATGCTCCAAGAGCAGTGTAACGTTGTAAGAAGCAGATTTTGCTGCAATCCAGCACCAAAAGTTTAACAAGTTGTACCAAGATATCAGTATCTATTTACGAGATCATGTCTGGCCTTGTAAGATTACAATACTATATACCTACTTGTTTTTTGTGGCCTTGTAAACTCGTGCTTGGTTTGCTTAACAGTCCTTTTGTGTAAAGTGTCCATTTGTCATATGTGAACACACCACAGCACACAGTGTGAACAGCACAAAATTGCTCTCTGCGTTTAACCCATTCACCAAGTGAAGCAGCGGGCAGCCAGGAACACAGCGCCCGGGGAGCAGTGTGTGGGGACGATACCTTGCTCAAGGGTACCTCAGAGGTGCCACTGGCCATCCTGGGATACGAACCCACGACGTTCTGATCGCAGGGGCAACTCCCTAACCACTAGCCCACCAACTAACCCACACAGACGATTCTTATTTCATCTATCAGTTACTTGGCCACCAGCTGTGTTATCATATGTTTCCTTGTATCTTAGTTTCATGGCTTTCTGTAGTTATGTTGTATTTGCATTTCTCTCTGTTCTTATTCATCATTTTTCTACTATTCTCCTTTTTCTGCCTGATATTTTTATATCCTCTATAAGTCCTGTTTTTCAGCATAAACTGGTACACTGTCTTTCAGCAGGTTGTAGCACTGTCATGCTCTGTGGTCCTGTGTCTCCATTGCCAACAACAGGCCCATTCACACTGTATAAGACACACAGGCGAGGTTTCTGCTCCAATCAGCCACACCCAGAGTGAGATCCAGACTGGCTCAGACAGAGGAAGAGTGAGTGCAAGCATGGAGGAGCATTGGTTACCATGACAGTTACAATGGCAGGACCCCGGAGAAAGCCCCAGCTCACTAACAGGCAGACCCGGGCCAGGCGTGAAAAGCAGTGACCCAGTTCACTCTCCAAGCATTATCTTAATACATATTTTTCACACTTCATTGAAGGTGAGGAGAAAATTCCATGCTCCCCCATCCCTCCACCACCGTCATATATTCATGCCCAAGCAAAACCATCCTTGCAAAAAATGCAAGAAAAACATCTTCAAAGTTTGACCTCTACAGATATTTACAACTGTAGTTATGTTATTAATATCATTTTATTATACCCTATTTCTAGAATTATTACTATTGTTTTGCAATGCTATTTAAACGTAATAGTCAATTATATAACACCTTATTTTTCACATGGGATTTACGTTCTGTATTGTTAGGTTCAATCTTGCTCTTCTGGCTGTTTCAATGTCAAAAACATGACATTTCAAAATATTTAGGATATTTTTGTTCATTATGAAGGAAAAATATATATTTTCTACACATATTTCAATGAGCTATGTGTGAGAAATAAATACACAAAATGTAAGGAGAGGCGTTTCAAGGTATAAAGACCATGAGAGAAAAAAAGAAGGTTTAATATATGACAATGCATGAGCAGGGTTGTCAGAAACATTAAGATCTACACGCTACATTTGTTTTTGAAGGACAAATCCAAGACCTAACCAAGTGGAAGGAGTCCGTCATGCAGATGCTAATCGGGCTAGCATTAATGTGGATGGGTAGACCGTGCTTGCCAGAATTTTCACTTTCAAATAATATGAATAACGTTTATGAACAGATTTAGAGTGCTTTAAATTCTGTGTCTCTAGTGACGGTCTTTACCACCTCACTACACAAATGCATGGGCCCCTGGAGGTTGGGGGTGCCTTCGCTGGCCATAAGCAGTTACAAAATAAACACGTTTTTCACACTGAAGAGGTATCATAAAACCTAATCAGCACCCCTGAAAGCAACCCTGAAGCAACTAGATTCTAGTGGCACCCAAAAAAAGAAAACAGGAACATTAGAAGGAGGTACTGTGGCTACCATTTTAACACTTAATTAATTCTAGATGAGGTGGTAATCAAAACTAATGTTATAATTTCTTCTTGTGACTCAATACTTTGGCCAGAAATGTTGACTGACCAGCATGGTGGACATAACCAAGGCTTTTACTGAGGACAAACCCAGCATGGTTTAGTTCTGACTTCAGTAAGAAGCACTACCAGGTAAACAGTGTATTTTGCAATAAAATGAAACATCTTTGATGGGGACCTCCAGACACAACTTTACTTGCAGCCCCAGAAGCACCAAATCTGGGGTGGTGACTCTATACAGAGGAAATATGTACACGATAGCTGATCCAAACAATGTTTTACACCTTTTTAATGGACCAATAGAAATGGTCTGAAATGATCTGCAATAAAACCTCAGTACATTACCGTATGTTAAAGTCATTAGTGCTTATATCTTCTCCCATAAAGTTATCATAATGGAAATGTGAGGTTTTCTTTCAATAGTCACAAAATATATGTTGTAAACAAGTGGCTGTAATGTATCTAGATCTATGATACCTTGGTTGTATTTTGCCATGCAATCTATAATATGTTTATTATACTTGAACCAATATATTATGTGCAGAAGGAGACATGATAATTGCAATTGTATTCCCATTTCTAAACTCATATTAAGGGATTATCGACAATGAATAAAAATCTTCAAACAGCAGCTCCAAAGGCCACAGTCAGGATTTTAATGAGACATATTACTACCAACTTCATTTCCATTTTTCTATTTTCCAATTATAATCACACCTTGATTAGGCAATCAAAAAGAGCTGTTAACTTTAAAAGGCCAGGAAGAACCATCAAACTGCATGAAGGCCTTTCAGGAGGCGTATTTAAAATGGCAAGTTAAATGATTACACTCATTTCAAACACTTCTTGCAATGAGAACTGAGGGAGTTTTCCATGAATAATGTGCCGAAAGCCATAGATGACAGCAAAATGAAAAGGTGTCCTTCATTGTTTCACCACTATTTGTATCTGGATGCCTAAATCATTTGTTCTGCAATCCTAAACAAGGACTGCAGCTCAAAATTAAACATAAGGCATGCTACCTAACTGCAGATTCATACAAAAGTGATTACATGAAACAACACTCTAAAACAAGGGTGACTAAAAGGTTTTTTTTTGCACGTAGACATAGAAGAACCATTTTTGATTACCTAAAGAACATTTCAAATGATGGTTCTTAACATGCTCATATCATAGAATACATAATTTCCTTTTTATTTTATTTAAGAAAAAGAAACTTTTCCTAAATAAAAGAAATCAAAGTAAAAAAAAAATTCAAATTTAAAAAAAGTTTGTAAACGCTGTCAAAATTTCATACCATTGACATACAATTGACTCTCCAGTCCGAAAAAGACTAAAAGTGATAATTCCATGATTTATTTCACATGCTAGACCACCAAACAGTGCAGTATTATAAGTGGGGCGCTATTTAAATTCTAATTCATAATTTGCTGGGGAAATCTCTTACAAAACTTTCTTACATTAACATTCTAACACACCATCTGCACAATGAGATTCTTGTTGTATTAATTGAGTACACACACACACACACACACACAAACACATTATTTTTGCTAGGTTGGCATTTTGCTAATGTATACAGAAAAGTTGTTTCTCATGCAAGGCAGGCCTCCCCTAATGTGTGTAAAGCTACGATGCCAAAGACACACACCTGCACACACTTGCCTTGAGCACCATGCTGAAACACAGCCATGCTAAACTGAAAATGTAACTGATGGACTTTCTGTCCAAAACACTCCTTTACCCAATTATTGCCATTTATCTTCATATAAAATGGATTCATACGGTCAGTTCAATCACAGTATATTCAGATATAGAACAACCAAAGTTTGGACCCACCTGGCTAAATGTTATAATTGTAAAGACTCTTTGATGTAAAGGGTTATGATTACATTTGTTTGAGACAAAACTGGAACTGTATATACACAGACCAGCAACAACATTAAAGCCACATGACAGGTGAAGTGAATAACATTGATTTTACATTTACGTTTGCGTTTATGTTTATGTTTACGGGATTTAGCAGACGCTCTTATCCAGAGCGACGTACATCGGTGCTTAAGTAATCCACATCTGTTCTTCATACCTCTAAAGCTAAACTTAAATCAACATCTGCTTTTAACCAAGTTACTGCTAGCTAAGTTACACACCTTAACAAACCCTGTC
>JBBPCZ010000115.1:8356296-8368237 GCA_037974445.1 Brycinus macrolepidotus | reverse complement strand
TATATATATATCTCAAGCTGAAACACAAGTTAGACGGTTCTGTTTGTAACTGTGTAATTTAAAGGCCATCCAGAGGTGCTGAGTAAACTGCTTCAGCTGAGCTGGTCGTCAGACTGAGTGAATGTTGCCAAGGGCAAGTCTCATCTTACTCTGAGAATAAACTCTACAAGACCTAGCAGAAAGCCCTGTAGAATGTCATTCAGCCTTTAAGGTAAAACATCATCAGTGAAGACAGCTGGAGGTCTTGAGCTGTTATAATCACACAACTACAACCATGTTCCTGCAGAGCTCAGGTTCTGTTTTCCACATTTTGAAAATGAGATGTCATCTGAGGGTGTTAAATCACATTAGAGCAATAGTTTGGCAAATTCCCCTTGCTCCAAATACAGTAAATCAAGACAAGACATGTTAATTTGCCTTCCCAAAACGTACAGCCAATCTCTAAAATGCAGCCAAAACACAGTGACACTTGCCCTATGACACGGTGACACTTGTGATACGCCTGTGTTAGTGGATGTCAGTTTACCCCGCCTTTAATCTGTACCAGCCACACCAGTATGTTTTGTGTGTTTATGCTCCAAGTGTATTTTAAATGCGTGCACAAAATACACTCCAGTGCCAAAATGAAGCATAGACATGCTTTACTTTGTCAGCCGTGCCCGGAAGCTTCAGGTTAAAACAAGCTTGCATAATATGTGCTGTTTGTGAATGCATGGCCACGAAAGCTAACAAGCCCTGCAATGAGTTCCTTAATGCAGTAGGTTTTACTAACATAGGATATTTTACCTCGCCACACAATCTCAGTTTAACACGTCATTGTATCCAGAATGCAGTGATTAAGGCAAATTAGACAAACATGGCCCAGAGTTAATGAAAAAACTCAATCCTAGAACTGATTATTTGAAATTCCAAATCCATGGAATCATGGAAAACCAAATTTGATGTAGTATGCAAAAACTGTTAGAGTTTCAAAATACCATTCACTCCTCAGACCATACAGTTCATATCTGGAAACCAGGTTGCAAAAACAACCTGTTTGCAGTTCATTGTTCTTGTGATGTCACAACATTTAAGTCATTTACATATAAACTCTTATTCAGCCAACAGCAATTCTGACCCTCCCATTTCTGCTGAAATTATAAAGTGTGTTTTAGCATAGAATGGTTTTTGAATGAGGTGCCATACAGGTAGCCAATCAGAGCAAATGTCCTTTTAAGCCACAGTAATAAATGCAACCTATATAAATCTAATAAATAGGGGCAAAGCTGTAAAATTATGAAGTGAAAATGCCTCATGAATGTGTAAACTCATGTAGAAAAACAACAGAAACTGGATTAGGGTCTATGATGGCTTTCATCCAGTAAGGTAAATCTCACTGAGCTGTACATGACCACCTGAATAGTAATGCAATTAACATTTTATTCGTGTGCATTTATACACCCTTGCTTATTTCAGTATGCAGCTTGATTATGGCTGTGACAAAAGTAATAAAAACACTGTCAGCATGTTGATTGGCCGAAATTCTCTTCGCAGTAGCATAAAAGCACTCCCTTCAGATGTGTCAGCAAAAAAAAGATAAAAATAAAAATGGCATCATTGTGCAATCAATTAATACACCTATTAGAACAGAATATTTGTGCATTGTTTTGCCTTTATAGACTTATTTGCTCTGTGCTTGTCCGATTTTACAGAGATAGCCTAAATACATACATAAGGTAGTCAGTGTAAAGACAAAAGACCTGGAGTGTTGTTTCTATAGAAGGCCAGAACAGTGATGTATCATTTATCTCCATCTATTAGATGAAAACTGGTGAGAAAATACACAGATGTCCACATTACAGAAAGACATTTCTTTGCTCTCAGACGACCTTCCTAATCTCATCCGCCTCCATTTCCCCCTGCAGTGTGGCTGCGAGATGCTCCTGGAGAGCTTTTCCCTTCGCATGATTCCTGAAAAACATTTCACTATTACAGCTTTAAGGCCTTGTTTCAGGCACAATGCGATCAATGCTATTCCTCAGTGCATTGCTACTCTGGTGGCCAAAATGAAATCCAGTGATCGTATTATACTAAAACAAAGTTATGCATTTAGACTGATGCTCTAACAATCTTCAGCAAAACGGCTGCACCGAACATGCAGAAAGGCTGAAGGCAGAAAATAGGGCCCTTGTAAAGCAGTTTGATATGAATAGTACATGCAGTAAAGGTTAGCCTTGTCTGAGAGTTACCGAATCTTCATGGAACTAAAATGCACTCATGAAATGAAACTCACATTTAGCAAAGGATTTTGTTAAAGGCTTGTGAGAGACACAAGTGGGTTGTGCAGCTCAAAGAGTCCAGGGAAATTTCATGTCAGGGCTTGGATATCAACTGTAATTTGACCACTGCAAAATGCTAAATATTATTTCATTTACAAATCAACATTAATTAATGGTTCATTTAATCATGTTACTAGCAATGAAAGTGCGTAGTCTCTAATAAGCATAATTCAATTGTCATCATTCTGTCTGGTGGACACTGTTCTTAATTCATTGTTAACATCATAGGCATGCAGCAAAGGGTTTGAGCAATAGAATAAAGCAATAACCCACAAGGAGTCATACTTTATGGTGATTTTATTATGTGGAAGAGCATAATAAAATGACTTTCAAGCATGGTCACAGATGTCTTATTGTTTTTATAAAATGGCAGACGACATAGAATATGATAAAACACAATTTTCAATGCATATTTTAATTAATTATTCATAATTGTTCATTGCAGGCTTTTCATAAACTATTTAACATTTTTAGTTTAAGTAGTGTTTGATCTCTAAACTACCAGCATGGCAATAACACTAGTACCAAATTGTATATCCCTTTCACACACAGGGGCTGAATGTCATATGGATCTCTACTCCCTTAGGCACCTATACAAATAGTTTAAAGCTATTTATCTCAGCAGTGAGTGTCTTTCTGAGAGCAAAAACACACGTTAACATTCTAAAAAATGCAAACAAACAAAAGCACTAAAAAACATCTATTTTTTTCTTTCTAAAAATTGTTTGATTTTTGTGAGATGTTTGGTTCCAGATTTCACCCCAATGCCCCCCAGCAATTGCATAGATTTATTAAATTCCATTAGCAGCACACCTGATTAAATCTAATGATTTAGTAGAGCCAAGCCAAACTAGATGTTAACTTCAAATAATACTGGGCTTCCACAAAGAAAGATCTGGAAACAGTGAACACACTGACATACTGTATTAATGTTATCAGTGTTTATTTTTAAATTAGTGTGTTGCATTCTTACTGGATTCTTACTTCTTCTTACTCCTTCTAAGTGCTCTTAGTCCCCTAAAGAACCATTCTGTAAATGAGATGTTTGAGAATGAAGAACCTTTTAGAGGTATACAGAACCCTAACATAATATAAAGGTTCTTGACCATTATTCCTAAGAACATTAAGTTCCTTAAACTTTAAAAAGGTTCTTCACACTCATATCTCATTTACAACAAAGGTTCCTTAAAGAACCATCCATGGAAAGTTCATCAAAGAAGCCAAAATCTTTGACATCATGCAAAAAGCCTTATTTCTAGCAGTGTATGGCTGAATTATTCCTCCATGATGATTTTTTTTTAGTGGAGATTCAGTGCAGTAGTTATATAACTGGGCTATGAGGTAATAAAAAGCTTTATTGTGTGACCATATTGTAACTTATGATCAAAAATTGATAGGAACCATATTAAATAAGTAATAAGAACCACCTTCTCCTGAGGTGATTCCTGATGACCAAGAGCTTTGGCCAGGCGGTCCCTTGTGGCTAACCATATGTGCTCACCCAGATGAAATGGGGTGCTGGCCTGTGTCTGCGGTCTGCCTGGATCTGGCCTGATGTAAGTGACCATGGGCCTCCTCCCAGACCTGGCCACACCTTCTAAACCAGTCATCCATGGCCTGTGCATTCTCCCATGGGAAAAACAGTGGTTAAAATCCAATGATGCATGTAAAGGGGCTTATACTGGTCACTGAGTGGGGTACTGAGTTTTGCGTAGATTTAGGGTAGACATTTTTTTCCAGTCATGCTGGTTTTATGCACAATACGTATGAAGAAATCTGCCTATTTCTTGCTTTAATCTTTCACATTGTCTGAACATCAAGCCAAATCTCATGCCTAATCATGAAAAAATGCTTTCCAGACATGCAAACTATGGGCCCCAGTCAGACACAATATCTTCTGGGATTCCAAATGTCCAGAATACTTCCTGGGCTCGGAGCTTGGCCATTTCTATCGCTGTGAGCAGGCCTGCAACAGGTACAAGGTGGCACATCTTTGAAAACTGATCTGTCAAGAAAGCAATGGTAGTACATTCCTTAGATGCAGGAAGGTCTGTAATGAAATTCACAAATAAATGAGACCAGGGATAATTAGGTATAGGGAGGGGTTCTAGTAGGCCCATGGGAGGTTAACGGGGGATTTGACCCGAACAATTGGATACATATTCCTTAATGGAAGCCCATCAGAACCTACATGATAACAGTTTTAAAGTTTTTGTTACCTCCGAGTATTCAGAGCTAAGGGTTGTATGAGAACACTGCATGAGACTGTTACAGTGTGCTACATGAGCAAATAGTTTACCTTGTGGGGTATCTTCCAGGGCAGGATCTTCTTGGTTTGCCTTTTCAGTAAGATCTATGATCTCTCAACAAACAAAGACCAGAACACAGGGGGGGTGGTAGGACAGGCATCACACGTTGCAACTCCCATTTCTCCTCATACTGGTGTGATAATGCATCTGCTTTTATATTGTTTGAACCAGGTTTGTAATTTATAGACAACTGAAACCAGGTGAAAAATAGGGCCCTTCTGGCCTGTCTCTGGTTCAATCTTGTTGCTTCTCTCAGATGTTCTAGATTGCGGTGATCCATAAATATTGTAAAAGCGTGTGTGGCCTCCTCTAGCCTGTGTCTCCATTCCTCAAGAATCAGTTTTAATACTAATAATTCCCTGTTTCCAACATCATAATTACGCTCAGCAGGAGAAAGTCTGCATGAAAAATATGCACATGGGTGTAATTTTGGTGGTGAGCCCTATATTTGGGATAGGACAGCCCCCACTTCAACCTCAGAGCCATCCACCTCCACCTCAAAGGGTAAATCAGGATTGGGTTGTTGTAAGACAGAGCAAAACATGGATTTGAGGGTGATAAATGCCTCAGAGACTTGGGGGCCCAGGGTAATTTATAACCTGTCTGCTTTAAGAGAGCTGTGAGTGGTGTGGCCACTTGACTAAAATTTCTGATAAAATGACAATAATAGTTTGCAAACTATTGTAGGTCTTATTGTCTTAGGTGTACAGGACTTGGAGAACTTGACTGACCTTGAGTTTGGTGAATGTTTAAGTTTGGCAAAGAAATCGAAAGATCATATTACAACAAAATGGTTGATCATGTCTCTAAAAATATCATTCATAAAGGATTGAAAGACTGAGGGGGTGTTGGAGAGTTCATAAGGCATCACAAGATATTCATAGTGCCCAAAGTGGTCATTTCCCCTTGTCTCCCTCCCCTTGTGTCCACTATACGGATCTAATTTTGTAAAAATGGTAGCAGTATGAAGTTGATCTAACATGGAGGGAGTAAGAGGAAGTGGATATTTGAATCCGACTGTCACTTTATTCGAGGCTTGATAATCTATATAAGGAAGAAGGCCGCTGTCTTTCTTATTTACAAATAAAAATCCAGACGCCACTGGACAGGAAGAAGGACATATTATACCTGCTCCTAGAGCTTCATCAATGTAGCGATTAAATGCTTTCATCCTGGGATGCGATAGAGAGTAAATTCTGCTTTGTGGTTGGGGAAGATGGAAGTAATCCTATCACACAGACCCAGGGCCAGTGTGAGGGTAGCTCCACAGGGGTGGGTGTTCCAAAAACATCTATGAAGTAGACTGGAGGGATTTCTGTGTATGCATGGGCTAGCTGGGTGCTTTCCACAGAAGTGGCTAACAAAGGAATAGATAAACAATTCTTAAAACAACAAGAACTTTAGGACAAGCCACAGGTTTCCAAGAACACCAGGGTCTCTAGGTGACTGTAGGCTCAAGGAAGAAAGCTGTTCTTGATGCAGGATTCCCACTCAAATTTGGATGGAGCTGGTTTGGTATGTGATGTGTCCAGATCCCAGAGACTGGCCATCCAGACCCCATATGGGGAGAGGTGGAGATAGTTTGCGCATGGACACTCCTAGTTCCTTCACCAGTTATGGGCGGGTGAAGTTCCCAGCTGCTCTGGAGTTAATGAGTGCTGAAACAACAATAGATTAGACCCCAACAGAGAGTATGACCAAGACAGTAAACTGTTTATGAGTGATCAAAAAAGTCTACTTCATCCTGGTTGTTGTGTAGTGGTAAGGCAATCCAACAAACAAACATGACAAATAGGGGCAGGCAAGAATCAAAGTCAAGAGGCAAGAGAATCAAAAACCAGAGAACATCCAACACAGAACTAGAATGATCAGTATGCAGGTCAAGACACTGACAATACTTCGCAAAGATGAATGCGAAGACTAGGGTTATTTGTATCAGATAATCACAGTCTTAAAACTCAGGTAAACTTGATTGAGGCCTTAGCGGTCTTTGTGACTGGGTGAACTGGGTTGGTGGAATGAAGCCAGGTTCAAGGTGAGAGTAAATCTCTGGACTGGAGTCCCATCAAGGTGGATGGGGACTAACATACACGTCCAGTTATATTAGAGAAACTATGCTAAGTACATTTTTTAAATCAAATCACCCAATGAATTAGTCCTGTTTAGAATGGTATCACTGTTCTAAGAAAATTCTGTAATACTTCACCGACTCAGGTATTCATAGCACTTCATGACACCTCTGTAAGCCTTTCATGACAACTGACATAAATCTACATAAATATTTATAAAGGCTTATTCCAACAAGCATCAGATGATATAAAAGTTGCTTTAGTTGGTTTTGGTTTCATTTCATTTCAGAAAACTAACTTGTTGGAATAAGCCTTAAATATTTATGTAAGTTAACTGTATGTCAGTACTGTATGTCATGAAAAGGTTTATGTATGCCTCATGTAACACTGTGAGTACCTTCAAAGTGGTGTCACTAAAATGTTTTGAAATTCTTGGAAAAGAAAAAAAAAACTTACCACTTGTCATGTAGCCATGTAATGGCCTTGTCCTGATTTGTTCCACCGCCATCACCCTTTGTTTGTTTACTTGTAACATGTGCGTTTTGTTTATTTATATTCCCGGTCACAACCCGCTCTATGTCAAGCATGTTCATCTGCTTGTCTGCAACCCTGCCCCATCACAACTGTTTCAAGTTAGTCATTGTGTATTTATACCCCTGTCTGTGTATGAGTTTTATGTCGGTCCTTTGTTTGTGGATAATAATACTTCCTTCATATCCCTCTGTGATTCTTTATTTGTTGGTCTGTTTTGAGTAATAAAGTCTGTTGTGCTGCACTTGCATCCCTCCTTGTCCTCCATCATCCTCGAAACGTTACAAGCCACTACAGCCACTAATGTAGCCAATGAATTTTTAAAGGAGATTTATTAGTAATTGTGGACTGTTTGTATTGGTCCCCTTGTTCCAAACATTCATACAGTGTAAAAGGCTTTAGGCGTTTTGATGCAAAATTAAGGAAAAAAAAAAGAAAGCATTCCAAGGTTTTCTTACGATAGTGACAATAGCCAAATTACACAATAGATGAAATAAGCTTGATTTGATGCTCTTTTCTCAATTGTTATGAAACTGGGAGAGAAAGAAGCGAGAGAGAGAGAGAGAGAGAGAGAGAGAGAGAGAGAAAGAAAGAGATTGATAGAGAATGGTAGAAAGGCCCAGAGTTTGCTGCTAAGTGTGTGTGCATGGGCCACTTGAGATCAGAACAATATCAACAATCACTCCAGCAACAAAGACTCTACACAAGCAAAATCAAAAGAGGATTATCAAAAGGCTGATAATCAGCAGGCACACTGAGATGCATCTGAATTCATTCAAACGCCTCGATGGAAACCAGTGACCAGAATTACAAAATCTGTACCCGGCGACCAAATAAATAAATAATTAAAAAAAGATAGCAATAAACAAGCCAGATCTAGCAAGCTTAATGAATAAAAGTCTATTTCCTTTCCCCTACAGCGTGGGGTGGATGAGCAGAAGCGGATGTGGAGCCAAGCAGACCATGAAAGGAGATTATCTGAAAGAATGTGTGAGAAAACGCTTCACTTACTGAAGAGCACTTCCCCAAACAATGACAATAAAGACTTAACCAAACAAACACTGCAAGCAAAACCACAGATATGAAAGAGAACACTCTTGTGACAGGTCAGGCCTTTCTTTGCTGCGGTTTTGTTTTATTGCTTCGGTGACTATTCTGTTCGCTGTCTTGCAGCCAAACGAGTGCAGAATTACAACAACATCATAAAGCAACCCAATTTTCACTCTTAAAAAAGAAGGTTCCAAAAAGGAGTTCATTGGAGTGATCCCATAGAAGAACCACTTTTGATTCAATAGGGGTCCTTTAAAACTGCAAAAACTGAGGAGTAATTATAAGGATTTAAAAATCCCGTTTAATTCTGAGGAATGACGAGAGGTTGGGCAATTGTCTTGTAAATAAGAATCAGGACAGTTTTTGGTACAGTTCAGGATGCAAACCTTTTAAAAACTTTGCTTGTAAATGAGATGTGCAAGTGTAAAGTTTAAAGATACTCTACCTGAAATAAGGGTTCTATATCGATTAAAGTTTCTTTGTCCTAAAAAAGCACACACACACACACACACACACACACACACACACTGGTCAGAAGTGCAGAATAACAGCTCTGCTGTAAATCAGCATGCTTTTTACTATTCCTACAATTAAGATTCCTAAATGGTTCCTGACTTGAACATATGGTTCTAGGAAGACCTTAGATTGGAATCGAATCTTTACAAGATGTAGCAGTTCTTGAAAACTAAACTAAAAAGCTTTCTTTTACACTTGTGCATCTGGTTCTTTAATAAACAATCAGTTGGAAGGTTCTTTAGAGAGCTGAAAAGCATTTTTGTCTGATTCAGTGGCATGATGCCAAATAACCCTGTTTTGTGGCAGGTTTTAGAGTAACAGATAACGTGTTTGGTTTTTTAAACCAGTTGGCCTATTTTCCCTCTAACTGAAATAAATGTCATTGTGCATTTGACACTTGTTTTGTTCTTCACTGAAGTGTGAAATGTAATGAAATGTACAGCGAACCATTTTTTTTTTTCAATTCTAATTCCAGATTAAAGACGTTAGACAGTGAAATGACATCAGCTCAGGATCAGTACCTTTGTGGTAGGTGATGTTGACACTCATTATTCGAAAGCCTTTGAAGTCTAATGAAGCCCTGACTTGCATAAACATTTTGGCTCTCCACACCTTGTCATTCTTTCTAGTGCTAATTAGGCATTAAGCATTACAAAATGATGATATTCATCTCTGCTTGCTTCATGTATGAGCTGGTGGGGTGATTTTGCCTTTGCTTAATTGAGAAATATGCCTAGAGCACATGGCTTTGTTATCAACACTGCTGCTGGTCAGGGGGGCAATTTCATTAAAATTGTCCAATAATCCAACGCACATTTAAAATTTTAAATGGCAACACAACACATCTGGGAAAAAATAAAGGTGTCTATAGACATACTGTTTGTCTTGCCTTGTGTTGTAAAGAATCAACTAAATGTACTAAAGCTACTGACTTTTTGTACTGCACAAAATTTTTATAATTTTACTTAAAGGCCTTTTACTTAAACTCCAGTCACTTTAAAATGTTGTTTTCTGCACCATCATTTTTGACTTGCATGTCATTTAGTGTCATTTAGTAATCTTAAATGTCACAAAAACTCTCACTGACTGCAGCAAATCAGAATCTACCTTATTTTTTATATTCCTGGACTATGAACTGAACTCACCCTCTTAATTCATGCAGTGTGCATTCCCATATCAACAGGGTATGATAGATTGTACAGATGCTCTTTGGTGCTGTGACAAGGATTAAGTTATGGGCACTCTCTGCTAAGTTACTATGCAAACTCAAAGCCTAACTCTGAATAGCACTGGAGTTACCTGTTAGCTTTTTGAGAGCGTACTGAACTTGTTAACAGTGCATTTTTATGTAGGGCTTGAAACTAAAAAGGACTGTTAGGTTTGATGCAAGGACTGCCAGTCAAAATGTGGTGATGATAAGCAGTTTGCTGGGGTTTCCACCCATACAGCAAAATGACA
The DNA here is from genome assembly GCA_037974445.1 of Brycinus macrolepidotus. Classification (NCBI taxonomy): domain Eukaryota; kingdom Metazoa; phylum Chordata; class Actinopteri; order Characiformes; family Alestidae; genus Brycinus; species Brycinus macrolepidotus. Next base: position 8,357,986 of record JBBPCZ010000115.1, on the reverse strand, counting down.
AGGAGACTGAAAAAAATAAATAAAATAAAAACGATTTTCCATGTCAATGTTTGGGGGATTTTTTTGAAAGGTTGAAATGCATGAAATAGTTTGCTGAAAGCGTGTAGACTACTGGAAGATTATGTCGCAGCAATGAAGAAGAAAGAGGCAGTTCGTGCTACTTCTGCTTTCAGCTTTGTTCTCTTTATAGGGTCAGAGAGTCACTGGTTTATTATAATAGAAAAAAATATTTTAATAATGATCAAAAGTACAACTGTTGCTATATATGTGGACAGAAATTTAATAATGTTAACATAATAGTAATAACATTTTCATTATCTAGACGCCTGCATGCAAAGTCGCAGTGACCTCTCTGGGTCCAACACTTTGGTTCAAGTTCAAGTTTATTTTGTATAGCACGTTATCATACACAAAACATCATTCAATATGCTTTACAGGAATAGAATAAAAAATAAAATAGAGTAAAATAATGGAAGAGATAAAAGTAATTAAAGAATACATAGAAATCGATAAAAGAAAATTGAAAGTGCAATAGAAGTACAGATATTTAAAAGAAGGTGGAGGAGAATAGTGCAGTTTTAGCAGCTTTCTGAAGCTGGCTACAGTTGGTGTAGATCGGATGGGCAGTGTGTTCCAGCAGTGAGCAGCATAGTGACTAAACGCCATTTTACCATGTTTAGTTTCGGCTCTTTTCACCACTAGCTGGCTAGCTCCTGCAGATCTAAAACGCCTACCAGGAATATATGCTTCAAATTGAAATCAATTCTGTACCAAACTGGGAGCCAGTGCAAAGAGCTGGAGAAGAATTTATGTGCTCTCTTTTCTTGGTTTTGGTTAGAACTCTGGCAGCAGCATTTTGAAAGTGCACTCAAAGTCTCTTTGGTGTAATTTTGAGTCGACCTTTACATAAAACCTTTACTCACGTGTATCAAAACCACTGGTACACAGACCCTGCTTCAGTTAAGAAATAAATAAGGAAATTACTTCCAGGATGGACTGCAGGAAAATAAAATAAGAGCTGCCCTCCCTCAGTTTGCATATCATCCCAACAGCTCACTGGATGATGTCATCTCCCCCACCCTTCACCCAGCCCTCACCCACCTGGAAAAAAAGGACACTTATGTAAGAATGCTGTTCATAGACTTCAGTTCAGAATTCAACACTATCATTCCCCAGCATCTGATTGGGAAGCTAGGACTGCTGGGCCTGAACACCTCCCTCTATAACTGTATCCTGGACTTCCTTACTGAGAGATCTCAGTCACTCAGGATCTGGAACAGCATCTCCAGTACCACCACACTGAGCACAGGGGCCCCAGGGCTGTGTACTCAGCCCTGTGCTGTTCATGCTGATGACCCTGGACTGTGCACAGCTCAAACCACATCATCAAGTCTTCCATGGCGGTGAGTTTGATCAGTGGGAATTACAAGGTCACGTATAGAGAGAAGGTGCAACGACTAACGGACTGATGGAGAATGTACAACTTGTCTCTGAAAGTGGACAACATAAAAGAGTTCAGCAGGGCAGAACATGATCACTCTCCAATGAACATCAACTCAGAGGAGATCGTCCAGAGCATTATACTACATTACATTACATTCATTTGGTAGACACTTTTATCCAAAGCGACTTACAATATGAGGAAACATTCAAGTTTCAGGACAGTGTGAGAACCAGAGGAGAGTACTAA
>JBBPCZ010000115.1:8329691-8342660 GCA_037974445.1 Brycinus macrolepidotus | reverse complement strand
ATACATATATATATATATATTAGGGCTGAGCAAGTTAACACCTTTTTATCGTGATAATGCATTATTTATTTAACGCTGACAATTATTTTGTTGCGCTTTAACACAGTTTTTTTAGTACTATTATTTTGAAAGTTTGTTGCTTTTTTGTGCTCGACCACTTCTCCTCACTCTAACAGGGACACTTGCTACAGAACATAGACTGTTTATGCTGCTCCCTGATAAAAGAACAATCTTTCTGCTGGTACCTGTTCCGAAAAAAAAAAAAAACAGATTTATACATGTTAACTTGCTGTTGCTCGGAAGGTGCCTGTTACAATGTTCTGAGGGTAACTTGTTTTTCTATAACAAACTAAATAAAACGTGAATGCCCTGGCAGTGGCAAAAAGCTTTGGTTTTATATTTAATTTGATTACATTAATGTTTAAGTTGAGATTTACAGCTGTGTAAAGGGAGTACTGCTGTTATAAAGCACCTTATAAGTGTTTGCAAACCAAATGTTATTGCACTTTTGTTCATATAGCAGCACTTTTGAAATAGTGCACAATAGAGAGAGAGAGAGAATAGAATAAAATAGAATTAAATAAATTAAGACTACATGTGGTGTGTGGAGATAATGCAAAAAACAAAACTGGAACTGAAAAAGATTAAATTATGTTTCTTGAGGGCATCATTGCAGTGATTAAAAGGTTACCTCCATATATTTTCTGACAGTGTAACCCTTTATTTTGGAAGAATTCTTACGGCACCCAACAACTATATATATATATATAAAACTATATGTAAACATATATATATGTATATATATATATATATATATATATATATATATAATCTGGCCGGCAATCATACTGCCCCATGAGAGATGCACAAAACGGAGTTCACATGTATTTTAGAGACAAAGGTCACAAATGTTGAATGCTGAATGTTTTTCGTCTTCAGAATTCTCTGTGTGCTCCCTGCTTTATGTAAATGCAGAGCAACGTTTGCGCTTCTTCAGCCTGAATCAAGGATGAAACCCCTATTTGAAATTCTAGATCCTTGAGGAGTCATTCGTATCTTCTATCATTGCTCTTGTTATCATTGTGTTCATGGCAATTGAATGCCAAATGAATGAAGAATTTTAGATATCAGTGGACAGTTGAATCTGAAAACCTTCAGGCACGCTGGGGTCACACTATCAAGCAGTGGATCAATTGTTCATTATACAGTTTTCAGTTCAACCGCAGAAATTTAAAGGTCATTCAGAGTGTTTTATAAAAAGTGCGTTGTAGAGAAACATATTGACTGAAACGCAAGAATCCTACAAGCATCTATTGAGTTTTTATATGTTATGTTGATAATAGTAAAGGTAAAGATAATGGTACATGGAACTCTCCATTATTACTGAATATTAAAATGTGTTTTAGACCAAATCTCATTTCAAGACATGAAACATTTACATATTTCTAAAAAAAAAAAAAAAAACATATTTCAGAAGTCTGCTTCCTGTCACCACCACTGTGTAAAAGTCTGGTAAGTTTCTCTAGAACAGAAAATGTCACATCAAACCACTCTTAATGACTTGTTACCTCCATTTCATTATGCAAACATTTTGTAAAATTGGTGGAATTGTCCATTAATGTAAAAGGAGGTCATGCAGGTCATTGGTGTAGATTGAGAGGGTTGTGTAATTGCATTCTGTTTGACAAAAGCATGGATTGCTGGTTTATTAGTCAATAGTGTGGTTGTCAGCTGTACAGTTGTGTGCTTAACCTTGTCCCTTATGTGCAGTTTAAGATTTTAATAGTGTGGGTGTAACAATATCCAGGCTATTAAGCCTGACTGTGTTTTAAAAAGAACTTTAATTAATGCACACTGTCTGGCTTAAACGGCCAATTTTTTATTTTTTATTTTTTCAAGGCATCGTCGCTCGCTAGAATGTTAGCGAGACTAATTTTGGATGGAAATGGTTGAGCACCTCCTGCTCCATTTCCCAGTCTCTTTACGGGGGGGTTAAAAGTTTTGCTTTCTTTGCGCTGCGTGACCAAAAGCGTGCCTGCGCCACTCCCTCATCCAGCTAAAATTACAGCAGCAGAGCGGAGACAAATGAGGAGACTGTAGAAGACTAAATGGGTTCAAGAGCTCGTCACTGTCAGCCATTACAAGGTCAGAGACGCATTTAAATACTGTGGAGGAGAGAGGGGGAGGGAGAAAGGGAGGGAGAAGAGGGGAGAGGGAAGGGGGAAGGAAAGAGTAGAGGAGAAGGGACAAGGGAGGAAAAGAGGGAAAAGGCAGAAAGAAAGACAGGCGAAAGAAAAACAGAAAGAGGAAGGAAAGAAGGGGGGGAGAGGCAGAGAGAAATACCAGAGAGAGACAGAGAGGAGAGGAATGAGTTAGGAAAAGGGGAGGGGGGGAAAGAAAGATAAAATAGGGAGAGAGGTAGATGGAGAAGAAAGACAGAAAGAGGAGAAGAATAAAAACAGTCAGCAATGTTGACAGAGACAGAGAGAAAGGAGGAAGAAAACAGCTAAGTAAGGGGGAGAGAGGAAAAGAAAGAAAGGAAGAGAGAAAGGGAGGGAGAGAGACAAATTTATTGAACAGATCCAATGTCCCGCTCTCCTCATTAGACTCATTTCTCAGCAGCCTGGGGTTAATCACCACACACACATACACGCACACACACACACACACACCCACACATACACACACCTCAAACTGTTGTTCCAGTTACATCATAATTAGTGCAGCGGGAAAAGCAGTCTGCACCTCATGAGACGATAGCGCCATTTCTCTTAGCGCCGTCATACACACGCATTTATGTACACGTTTACACCGTAAGCACATTCATGCAAGACTGTGAAAAAAAAAAAAGCCCATATCAAGCAATCATATATGTATCTATACATATACATATGCATACACATGCAGACATGTGCAAATACACTCATGTAAACATACACAAGCATACACACACACTCTCTCCCCTTGGGTTGCATTTTGGGGATTGGCTTAATTTGGTTAATGACTCTTTGCTAATGACCTGGCTCAGGGGTCAAACAGCAGCATCTTAGGAATTAATGAAAGGACGAGAGAAGAAGGCAGGACGGGCGAGTGGATCAGGGACGAGAGGAAAGGGCAATGTGTGTGTGTGTGTGTGTGTGTGTGTGTGTGTGCGTATGCGTGTGTGGTTAGGGGAAAGGGGGCTTCATCTTTGCCAACAAACAAGGACACACTGGGATGGAGATTAATCGTCCTGCATTGGCTAATTTAACCATTCAGCCTGAAACATTAATGCTGTGATAGAGTCTATGAATGTTCCTCAATAGCAAGAGCAGGAAGAATTGTTCTGGAGAAGCACAGAAACCCAAAATATTGTTTTAAATGTTTTTTTTTTTTTTTTAATCTCTCAAGCTATTATTATTATTATTATTATTATTATTATTATTATTATTATTAACAGTAGTAGTAGTAGTAGCAGTAGTATTTTTCTAAAAGCTGGATTTATGTCACAACATTTACTTCCATTACATCATTACATTGTTAATTAGTTAATCAATTACATAGTGAGTTTCAGTTTAACACTAAAGATCCTAAAGCTATAAGATGTGTTTCAGCCTGGACTGCTTTCAGAATAATGTCTTGGAAAACTATGGAACGTATACATTAGTATCACAGCAGTTGATATGTCTTTAGGCTTGAATATGGCTTGAATATGATATGTCTTCAGGCTTGAACAGTAATGTAAATAATGCAAATAACTCAAAATGTGTTATCATGTTATCAAGGTCCATCATAGCCTATCAAGACTGACACTACCAATACCCCACATGGTATACGATCATGTATAATACAGATTCAGTTATATTACAGTGCGTGTGACTGTATGGACATGACACTGAGTTACAGCTGGTGTGTGACCTGCTCTTCAACTTTAAAAAGCCATCTATTAGCACATTTATATCCTGTCTTCTTAAAAGACTCCTGGTGCCATAAAGTCAATTATTTTACATTTTTGTAGGTGCGAAATCAAAAGAATGGGTCTCATTTGATATGGATAACTTAAAAATCAGCATCATCTTTTGCTTCTATCTTTGTTGTAACTGCTTTAGCTGGGAGTCATGCCCAAGGCAAAAAGCACCACAGTATGCTAGTTTCATCAATAAATCAAAAGCTCGCTCATTTATTATTTCTCACTTAAGGGTTGGGGGAAAATGACATTTTTATGTGTGTGTGAAAGTTAGGAAGCACCTATAAATATTCACAAATTCATACCGCATTTGAGAAATGCACCGGGAAAATAAAATCAATTAGTATTGGTCTAATTAGCATACTTTTAAGTTATACTCATGGGATGTATGACATCCTTTTCCATACTATATTTCTAAAATCACAGTTGTCTTTTAAAGTTGAGTTTATTTATTATAATTTTACTTTATTATAGTTATTATTATTTTTAAAGTTTGTTGGAAACACTTGTTGGAAACAATCTTGTGTCTGATTTGTAAGAATCTGTACATTTGCTGAAGATTCAACGCTGAGTATACCTGCCATCAGAAGTTTGGAGACATCTATCTTCTGTAAATATACATACCAATAGTAGTGACAGTGTCATCTTGGGAATAATGCCAACCCCTGCCCATTTTACTCCGTTCTTGTGATGTGAACACTTCAACTTTTCAGATTTTTTTCCAACTTATTTGATGAGAAAGAGCAAGAAAATAACAATCATTCAGTAAGTAAAAAGAGACTTTCCCCTCTGCCCCTGTCCTCGTACACCTTAATCCTGAACTCCCACTTATCATAGAATTTGATGCCTCTATGGAAGGAGACAGCGCAATACTTTCCCAATGGCAAGCAGAGTCCTGTAAGGTGCATCCATGTGCATTTGTATCTAAGAATTTTTTCATGGCTGAAATTAATTATCATGTAAAAAGGAACTCCTTGCCATCAAACTTATGTTAAGTGAGTGGAAGCACTTGCTTGAGGGGGAAAAACTTCTTTTTTGGTTTTTAACAGATCACAAGAACTTGGAATACTTGAAAGAAGCAAAAAGGCTAAACTCAAGGCAGGCAACATGGTCTCTGTTTTGTTCTTGATTTAATTTTATCCTACAGACAAGGTTCTAAAAATGGCAAGGCGGACGCTCACTCGTGCATCCATGAAGAGTTAGACGCTGATGAAATCCCCCTCTGTGTCAGTGACCCAGAATGTATTGTGGCTCCTATCAACTGGGACATAGTGGAGCAAACTCAAAAAATGAACTCACAAAATGTCCCACCAGCTGAGACACCACCAGTTGAAATATCAGAGTATTGCAAAGAGCTTATTATGTGGATCCATTCCTCTAGGGTGGTAGGGACACCCAGGAGTAGACAGAAGTGGCCATGGTCCCATATCGTTGTTACCAATCTATCTACCCTCTAAGGTAATACAGTTATCTTTGTTATCAATGACCGTTTTTCGAAGGCCTGTCATCTCATACTACTAAGATAACCTTTGTCAATTGAAATTGCTGATATTTTGTTTCACCAAGTTTTTAAGCTTTACGGATTGCCCCAAGAAATCGTATCAGACCAAGGAGCCCAGTTTACATCAAGAGTGTGGAGAGCTTTTTGTAAAAAATTCAGTTGCACCCTGAACCTGTTATCGAGATACCATCCAAAGACTAATGACCAGGCTGAACCACTGCTTCACTCGCACTGCAGTCAGGAACAACTGGGGCAGACTTTCTCCCATGGGTAGAAATCATGCACAAATCATTGTATCATTCCACTACTGACATCTCACCTATCTAGTGTGTACTAGGTTATCAACCATTCTGGATCATGTTCCATCAGGACCACCCAGACAAGCTCGCCCCTCAACCACAGGGTCAGCCTTCAAGTACAACCTGTTCTACTTGCCTTACCTCTACGGGAGCTATTTAGCTAAGGAGTAAGTTCACGCAGTACTTCCTGTTCTAGCACTGTTTAGGACTGAGATTGTTATGGTATGAAGTATTGCCTTTCACAGTGTACTGAGCATTTATATTAATTGCCTTTGTTTGCACTGTATTTTGATCTGGATTGTTCTTTGACTTGTGCCTCTAGCTTTGCCTCTGATACACCTGTTACTGATATTTGACTAGAAACAGTCTTTGTCTATTTTGGATTGCATACCTTCTGTCTGCGCCAGTATAACTTTGTTCTTGAAATTCAACGCTGGATCATGATGACCTTGAACTGTTTTAGACGCATGTGAACTTGAGTATAATTTTATCCACAGCTGAGTCAGTTCTCCGTCATTCCTTACAGGCCCTATGATTTTAAGATTAGGATTCAATTTCTTAAACCTATAGCTAATTATACAATGCAGGACCATATGTTACAACTTTGCAAAGTAATAATAATAATAATAATAATAACAAAATTACATTTAAAAGATGATTTCATATCCTTTTTGCACTAACTAACCACACATATTTCCCTTTTCCTTCAAAAAAACTAAAATAAGCTGACCTGACTGTTATTTATTACAGTGTATGTCTGTGAGCTGCAGAGTTTAAGATGTGCAGCACAATACATAAGACAAGAGAGTTCATTAATAAAGTTCTTTGCACTTGAGTATTGTACAAGGCCTTAATTCTACTCTAAAAAATCAGGGGACAGATTGTGCGGTTGCTTTGGAGGCACATTTAACAGTCATTGTCCATTCAGTTTTTTCAATATTCTGCCCACTAAAGCAAATATATTTTGTGCTTTTTGCATGCAAGTTTAAGCTCATAAATGTCCAAAAGTATTCTTACACTCCTTTTATCTTGTGCAACTGTTTAATTTTGTGCAATCTTTTTCTTGCGTAATTTCCGTAGAACAATACTGCCAACTGAATGGGACTATAAAAGCATCTAAAGCCCCCCCAGCATTAAGAATCTGTACATCTGCTGAAGAAACAACACTGACGTATACCTGCCATCAAAAGTTTGGAGACATCTATCTTCTGTAAATATACATACCAATAGTAGTGACAGTGTTATCTTGGGAATAATGACAAACCCTTCCCATTTTACTCTGTTTTTGTGATGTCAGCATTTATCAACATTTCAAACTTTCAGTTTTTTTCCATTTATTTGACAAGAGAGAGCACAAAAAGAGGAATCATTCAATCAGAGCCTTCCTGTACTGCACGTATCCTTGTACACCTTAATCAAACTCCCATTTATCATAGAATTTGATGCCTTTGTGGAAGGAGTCAGCACAGTATTCTCCCAATAGCAAGCAGAGTCCGGTAAGGTGCATCCATGTGCATTCGTATCAATGGCCTTAATTCTACTCTGAAAAAATCAGGGGACAGATTGTGACTGTGGTTGCTTAGAGGCACATTGGACAGCCATTGTCCATTCAGTTTTTTCAATAATGTGCCCACAAAAGCGAATGTATGAGGGAGAAATGCATTTTGTGCTTTTTCATGTACACGCTGCATGCAAGTTTAAGCTCATACCTGTCCAAAAGTATCCATACATTCCGTTTATCTTGTGCAACTGTTCAATTTTGTGCAATCTTTTTCTTGTGTAATTTCCGTAGAACAGCACTGCCAATTGAATGGGACTATAAAAGCATGTAAAGCCCCCCAGCATTAAGTGGAACTGCAGTCTGTCGAGTAATGGAGCTCCATCCAGTACCTTGGGGGACGTTGGAACGGTGTTTGTTATCCAGAGCTAATCATCCATCATCAGCACCTGACCTCACCAACCTTCTTGTGGCTGATTGCAATCAAATCCTCACAGCAATGTTCCAATATATATAGTAAAGCTTACCCAGAAAATTACAGGCTGTTATGGCAGCAAAGTGGGCACATACCATTGATTTCAACAGTTTGCGAGTTGGTGTCAACTTTTGCACATACAGTGGCCCCGAAAACTGTTTGGATGATTTAGCCATTTGAACATAAATAAAAGTTATTTAAGTTACTTCATATATAGTTTAACAAAATGATTATTTCAGAAAAAAAACAAAAACTGATGGTTAAGCTGTGAAGAAAGCCTGGAGAGGAAATCTAACCAGACGGCACTAAGAGTACAGTTAATCACAGAGGTGGAGACATTAAAGAGTGGGGACATTTTACTTTTTACTTACAGTGGTGTCAGTAATAGGATGTGATCATAAGGTGCAAACCTGCAGAACTAAGCAACTGCTGCTAAGCAACTGCTGCAATACTTTGCCAGAAAATAATACAGCTTCGGACCGGTCTGTTTTAAATAAACAGGGTTTCTTAACACAGTGAACTTCATGCTTTTTTAAGTGCTTAAAAAAGTACATATAAATACTTTTTGGGGTCACCGTGTGGAATAACTCACAAGAAGAATGCAGCTTATTTGTATCTGAACCGGCTGTCTGTTTGAGCCTGTGTGTTTCTAAATGCAGACAGACAGAGTGAAGTCCTCAGATTAGATTTGCTCAATAGTGGTGTTATAGACACACTGGGTCATGCAGTATTGCCGCACAGGTTTCTGACTCCATGCTCTCCCTGTCTCGCCTCCCCTTCATCAGCCTCAGAGCGAACTCTGGTGTGGAATTACACACTCTGCTTTACACACACACATGCAGCAGTGGTCTGTGGATTACACACTGTGGTTAAGAATCGTACCAGACAAGGTCATACACTGGCTGTGTTGTGCTAAGTCTGTCAGTCAACTTTAATTGCACACTTTGACACAGCCAAAGGTAATACTGCCTCAAAGCAGAGCTTTGGTGGGTGAAACAAAAAACAAAGTTTGAAGCTCATGCATCTTTAAAGCTGTGTCTGAAAACCTGGGGAAACTATTGAGTGAAGTGTGTTGGCATGATGAAGTGATCAATAGCATTTCAGTAGAGCAGAATGATCAGTGGACTGAGCAAACAAAAGGGAGAGAAGCTCAGAGATTCATTCCCCATCAGTCATATAACACTGTTTGTGTACCACTGTGTCCATGTTAAAGTAATAGTTCAGCAAAGAGTCAAATTTGCACATTTTTCCCCCTTATCCCAAATGTCAACCAAGACATTTTGATGTCTAAAGTTTGCTGCTTTAGTTTTCCACTGAAGCCACAAGGCTAGTGTAGCTGACAGGTGATAGAAGCTTACTGACAAAACCAATTAGCAATCACGTAATCTGTATGCCTACATCATCACACACTTGATTCAAATCTTGTCGAGTTGTGATGTAAATGTTTTTCTATGAAAAAATAACTTTCTGGGGTCAACACTTTGATCACAAGCATTGTTTGTTTAAACTTAAGGCTGAATTAAGACTTCTGTATGGCTGCTGTTACTGATAATAGCTATATGATGTACCTTTTGTCCATTTTGTATAGATAACAGCGTGTCAGACAAAGTCAAAAAACAGAAAATTCAAAGCAATTCAAAGCTTTCTTAAATTATTTTTGCTTTGTATGCATTTGGCTGTGGCAATCAGCATCATGGGGAAAATATCTGTAAGCTTTAAGTTCCCTGTTTTAACCTTAAAGCTTCCCATAATGCGCCAGTATTTTTCAGTTGAATGTCTTCCATAGTCAGGCTGTACACCCGCTGTTCCCAATATGGAGCTAGCGGCAGATGGACACGGATGTATGGCATAAGTGTTTAATGGCACGTAGACATCTGCAAGAATCATGCTTTTGCTTATATTACAGACAAAATCAAAGGAATTAGTATGTAGTGTAACTGAATTTAATACATTTATAATTTTTCTTTCATTTTTAAATAAAAGGGACATTGCGGATCACCAAAGGGATCACGTCTCATTTTGTACACTTTGTGTGTTATCATTTTGTTATCAAGCTATCATGATGATGCAAAAAACAAAATCACACAACAGGCTTTTAGTTGTTTGTCTCCCAAGTTTTCTCATTCTATAATTGAAATAATTAATTTAAGACAAAGACATGTGTTCAAATCAGTACTTTGGCACAACAGAAAGCTTTGAATTGCTTCTGGTTGGGTCTCCGCCCCTGGTTTGGGCATTCAGTCAAAAAAAGATGTGGCTTTTGGATGCGCAGACTGTTCTGCCCCTACGAGTGACGGGAAAAGAGGCTGGGTACATTAAGTGCTTTCACATTACTAATTTTAAGGCATGATTAAAAAATATCTTTCACTCTTTCACTATTTGCGTAATTATTATTGTGGCAAAAATTGCAGCATGTATACCCACCTTGAGTCATGCACAGTACTAATTGGTGCTTGTTAGCTACCTAAGACTTATAGCTCCAGTACAAAACTAAGAAAGCTTCAGACACCAAACCAGTATTGGTAAAAGGGGAAATTGTATAAATTAGATTTTTGGCTGAACTACCACTTTAAAATATCAAGGGCAGTCACAGTCATGCAGGCAAAAGGTGACTCAGCAGCTCAGTGCTGACTGTGACAGCCTTTGATTCATTAAAGCGATAGTTCAGCAGAAACCACCCCAGGGCCAGCAGCTCTAATCTGGCTGGACAAACTGGCCCTGAAAGGTGTGTAAAAAGCAGTGGGGTGGTTTGTGTTGTGTTAAATGATGGCTGTGGAGTTTTAATGCCAAATCCATCGTGGCACCGCCAGACTCTTTGATCCTGGAAGGCTTTGAAAGAAAAGAAAAGTGCTGACACATCCGGCCACAATCTTATAATCAGATTCAGCATTGTAGCACCCGGCCTGTTTACTTATTAAAACATGTTTACATAATTGAGGATATCAAAGCCTTCGATGCGATACATTTACCAGCCGGCATCTAATTCCAGGGAAGATTTTACACATGAAAGCACTCCTTCAGATTAGAGCTGAAAACTCATATAAAGGAAAGCCTGGGAAAAAAAAAAAAAAAAAAACTTGACTAGCCTGCAACAAGGGAAACAAGGAATTAAATATTGCACCACCAAGAAAATGCAACGTTTTAGCATAATTAAACATGAGCATGGAGGTGAAACGTTTCTGGCTTGATTTTCACGAAGTGTATCTTTTAAAAGGTGGTTTTAAGGGTTTAAGAACATTCCCAAAACACCCGGTCTTGTGGTGTACTCCTGGTATATAGTGGTTAGTATCTACCAAAAGTTGTCCAAGGAAGGACAACCAGTGAACCAGCAAACGGATTATGGGTGCCCAAGGCTCATTGATGTGTAAGGGGATTGAAGAGTAGTTTGTCTGCTCCAATCCCACAGAAGAGCTACTGTACAATAAATTGATGAATATGATATACAGGCGATGATAAACAGGTGTCAGAACACAGTACATCGCAAATTGCTGTGTGGGGCTGAGGAGCCACAGATCAGTGCCCATGCTCACCCTTGTGCGTTGTCTAAACCACCTACAATGGGTACATAGTGCTGGATGTTGCTTTGACATTTACCATCTAACCTAAACATTGTTGCAGACCAAGTACACCCTTTCATTGCAACAGTAGTAAAGTGTCCATTTGTCACACGTGAACACACACAGCACATGGCGTGAACAGCACAAAATTCTTCCTCTGCATTTAACCCATTCACCAAGTGAAGCAGCGGGCAGCCGGGAACACAGCGCCCAGGGAGCAGTGTGTGGGGACGGTACCTCGCTCAAGAGTACCTCAGTGGTGCCAATAGCAATCCTGGGATTCAAACCTACAACCTTCTGATTGCAGGGGCAATACCCTAACTTCTAGGCCACCAACTGCCAAAAAACTTGACTAGCCTGCAACAAGGGAAACAATGTTACTTTTGGGCACAGGGGCTGCCGGAAGGCACCCTGCATTCCTGAACATTAAAAAAAATGTTCAGGAATGTTTTGAGGAACATGCTAGATGGTTCAAGATGTTTACTTGGTCTCCATAGGAGGCCCATCTCACAAATTAAAGATTTTGCTGCTAACCTCTTGGTGACAGATACCACAGCACACCTTGAGAGGCCTTATGAAGTTCATGCCTCAATGAGTGAGCATAATATTAGGCAGGAGGATTTAATGTTATGGCAGATTAGTGTATAAGATTTATGGGGTGATAAAATGGTAAACACAAAACACAACACAAAATGATAAAATGCACAGTGCTTCAACTGATTATAAACATTGCTATAAATAATTATGCCTTGAAGACACATGATTTGTTTAGAGTATATTACTGCTGCCAAGCAAACATGTTTGGCTGAAGGAGGACAAGAACATTCAGATGACTATCATAGTAAATTGCAAGTCATTTCATGAACTACTGCATTTTGTCATTTAATCATAAACACATCACAGTGTAGTAGAATGAAATGTTGTCAGCACCTCAGTTTAAACAAACCTGATCTTTTAATTTATCCATCAGTTTGCTCGGTGGTCCATGCAAGTAACATAATAGTCAAATATTTTTCCAATACCGTGCCATGATTTAATACAGAAGTGAGTTGTTGTGAAGCATTGTAGATATGTGTACATCATGTATTTTACAATGGCTTGGAATGCAGCTCAGCCGAACAGATTGTAGGACCGTAATTCTTCATTTTAAAAGAACCATGAAAACTCAGAGAACCGTATGAATACTTATCACTTTTGGTGTACACCGATTCAAATACAGCCCCTCCCTTCAAAGCCCTACCCCAAAACACATGAAAACACACAGGCTATAATGCTTGAAGGGTGGTCTTAAATTAATTGTAACTGTAATTAAAAATGTAATTGTAAATAAAATTATAACATGAGCAAAGATCGACACAACATCAGTTAATACAGAAACGAACCAACACTGCCCTTGCTTTACCTGAATACAATTCCCAGAGTCTAGTGGTAGAGGGGGAAGTGTGGTAGTGGTAGTGGTTTTTCTCACTGAAAATAAAACTGAATATGCTTCTGCTGGACAGATATCATTCATAACAGATGGTTAATTACATGTTTTTTAATCTCCATCATTATTGCCTACTATCCTGCTGCTTCTCGTTTTGTGCTGTTTACGTTTACGTTTACGTTTACGTTTACATTTAGCAGACGCTCTTATCCAGAGCGACGTACATCAGTGCTCAAGTAGTCCACATCTGTTCTTCATACCTGTAAA